>JALGBA010001166.1:195000-533547 GCA_023970755.1 Azemiops feae
ACTGCCAACCAGCTGTTTAATTATTACACCATTTGCCTCTCTGTCCCATTTCCACACAGAGATGCTGATAATTTCCGGGTAGTGCGAGAGATTCACATATATCATAACTAACCTTCCTCCCCAGTGCCGAGGATCTAAAATAGCAGATTTCAAAAAGGGCTACATCCTATTAATTCCCAATCAGGCTTCAATAATGCACATAAGCTATGTATATTTATCTGTTACCATGTTTTAGACAGAAATGGTCTTATTTTACAAAGACCAGCTGCATTTGTTGACCATGCAATTTTTGTAATCTGGGACCCAAGGCACCCAATAATTCAGTCATCTGGGCCAAGAGCTAAGGCAACCACAAGCTCTACCTGATATTAAAACATGAGCAGCAATGATACTAACAATAACTCTTCTTATCTTCTATGTCAACATTATCTCGGTTCCCCATATGTTGAAATCAAGTACAGTATACAATTTCATTATACATTAACAAAGAACAATTATACCTACCATTGATTCTGGACAATATTCAGGAGCACGTTGCAACAGGTGTTTCAAATGAGAATCGCTCTTAGATGCCAAAATCTATTGAAAGAATTGTTAAGAAAATATTGCATGGTAAAAATAGCACAACATAAATGGGGAATAGTATCCTCCCCTCAATTTGACTGCAGAGTCTCATATCAAACTGTAGACCACACTGTGACCAGCTGTAAGCTGAGGGCATATACCGGTCCAGTATCTAATTTTTTTCATATGAACGATGCTCTGCTTCAATTGTTAGATGGTCTTGATATTTGTATCTGAACATAGATCTTTTTAACATTTATATTTTATATAACATTTATATTTTATTGTTTTACTAATCTAGGTGGAATGTTAATATATATTGCTAGTCCATGTATGATATGCCATATGCTAAATAAATCAAGACAGAGTTTCTCCCCAATGAAACAAAGCAGCACACACTGTTTAAAGAATTATCCTTGATAACTACAGCCAAAGTTGTGGCCTATAGAAGTTCAAAGTCTGCAATTTCTTTCAGAAACAACAATTTATATTAGTAAAATAACTTCATATAATAACTAGGATCTAAAATTTTACTATTGTTAATCTCCAAAGCTGATATACCATTTTTTATTGTAAATTGTAGAGGTCTATCAAAAATTTGCTAACCATGCAGTGGGTCCTGTATGTTATGGAACATACAACATGGGAATCTGATATCTGAAATAAACACTCAATTCTTTTAAAACTCATATGCTACTGAGGAAGGTTAGGACTCCAATGTAAAATCTGAGACATGCTGCTTTGTATGGATGAAGGAGTAGATAATTCTACAAAACAAGAGACTATTGAAGCTAGAAGGTCATGACTTGAGATTTGGATGGCTATTTATTAACTGCTATTTATACCATGATGAAATTAAGGTTAATATATAGTTTAAGAATCACTTTGTTAGACATGCATTATTAAGAGTTTGAGCCAGATATAAAGCAAGATTGTCTCCAGATATTTTTCTGTGGTTGTCATCATGGGAAGCCTTTTTCAGAAGAGAAATGAGAAAAGCACTTAACATTTGCTAAAAGAAAATCCACCTTAAAAACATGGGAAGACTTGGAGAAAGAGGGTTTTATTTGTCAGTGTCTTATGTATGCTCAATTGTTTGAAAGATTTAAATTGGTTGAAAGGAACTTCACTTTTACATATAAAACAACTGATTTTCAGAAGAATGCATAAGGGTGCACAAGCGGCCTGCATGATGTGAGCACAGAGAAGTTTAGGAGCGTCCATGGATAGAGGAGACTTACCCCAGCAACTTACAAGCTTCCTTGCCATCTTCCTTCTTGATTTTCTGGGGAAGCTGGCAGAAGGTTGCAAATTGTGATCACATGATTTCAGGGCTGTACAATTTGTTGTTAAGGACAGACCATTGCCAAGCACTTAGACTGCAGCGTTACTGGGCCAGCCAGAACTCCAAGGAGCAGTCATAACCAATAATCGTTCAGCACCATTGTAACTTTGAACAGTCAATAAACAAATAATCAAAGACTGAAAACTACCTGTATTCTCTTCTTGAAACCATCCTTCAGATACTTGAAAACTAATCATGTCCTCTCAGTTGTAGGTTTAATTTCTAGACCCATTGCCTCTTCTAAACTGGATCTAATTTCTCATTGTCCTTTTTCGACTGGGATATGCAGAACTGTACCTAGTAGTTCAACAGAGGTCATTCCAAGGCAAAGGAAAATAGAATACTTGCCATAATTTGACCTTTAAGCACATCTTAATGCACCCCAAGATAATTCTTGACTTTTTAGCAGCTCCACTATGTTGCTGATTCTTATCTAATTTGTAGTCAACAAAAATAACCTGTTTGATCTCTCACTTGCCAAAGAATCTGATTCCCAGTTCATATCAGAGTAGTTGAAAATCTCCAAACATTTCACACGATGTTTCCTGGACATCTCAGCCTTCTGACTTACAAAGATGTCACCCCTACGTTTTATTTGGTTAGATAGCCTATAGTACACATCCACAAATTCTTCTTCCTTCTTCCCTCAATATTCACCCAGACACTTTCAGCAATACTTTTTCCTTTGATGTCACAAATGTCCATTTTTCTTGAATCTCCTTCTTTTGAAGAATTTATATCCTTTCAGCAATATATTCCAATCATGCGTTCCATTAATTTCTGATTGCTTGATGGCATTACTGATAGGTTTCAGTAATGCCATCAATGTCATACTTGCCTTTACCATACTGTAATTTAAAAATTTTCCTGCCTACTCTGAGAATTACTGTAGAGATATCTGAGTCCTTTAGTACTTCCCTTATTAGATTTGCCTGATGCATCTCCTAGTATCTTTCTGAGAATCTTTTTCTTGTTCTATGATCTCCTGTCTTCCAGCTTATAATTTGAGTCTGGCTCTGGGTATCAGTCTGTTTCCTCCTTCAGATATAGATTAAAGCTCATCAGTTGGTATCTTCTGAATTCATTTATCCTGTCTTTGTGAGGAGCAACTCATTTCTCACTCAAAGCCCTTCCAAAATCCAGTTGTCTTCACAGCTCCCTCTCTTGAGCCAATGATTTACCTCCAGGATTGTTTGTTCCTTCCTTTTCTGATTCTATTCCTCTCAGCAGCGTCACCTATCACTACCACACATCTTTCCTACCTGCTCGATTTTTCTCTTTCAAGGAAGCTCAAACTTTTTTCTATCCCTGGAACACTAGACAAAAATTTTCTTCAAAACTCTCAGTCACTGTCCAGGAAAAAAACTGAAATTGACCAGATGCTCCAGTGACATTTGCTTTGTTATTTTGATATCTGACTTATATACTTAAATTCTCCTACCTCATGTTTTCTACAAACTGCCCTTTCAGAGTCTTGGCAGCTGCAGCCTGCACTCCCTCTGGGGCACTGAGGGAATTAAAAGGGCATTAAGTCCACCACAACCATCCCCCCCCACACAGAGAAAACAAAATTATAGTTGAGAATCACAAGGTGGGCAAAAACGGAAGTCCACACACCCCTTTGAGCTGCAGCCTTCCCAAGACTGAATGGATCTCCCTCCCACTTTCTCCACTTCTGTCTCTGTGCTGAACTATCTCATCCAATGGGTGAATCAAGAGAGACTGCCTGGAAACTGATGACGTTGCCAAAGAGAGAATTCTCATTGGTCCTTCCACTTCTTCTGGTCACTCCCAAGGCTGACTTTGAGAGAAAAAAACACTTGTTTCCCCCTCTCAAAGTCAGCAGTGGGAGGGAGGGAAATCTGTTGAGTTTTTTGGGGGCACAGTTCAACAGAGGTGTTTCATACCAGCTCTAGAAGGGAGTGTGCACTTCCTTTTGCCCCCTCATAAGAGGAGGAGTGATGCCTGGGGTGTGAAGGCTGTGGTGGTATGGCTGTGGATGGGCAGCTATGGCAGAGCAGAGGAGGAGTGGGGGATGCAGTGGATTGACTGGGGACTGTGATGAAGTGTCCAGGGCAATGCAGATGCAGCCAATTGTCCTAGACTCCAATGGAGACAGAAGTGGAATCTGTTCCTGAGCAATGGAAAAAAGAATACTTTGTTATCAGAGGTAATGTATAGCTATCATGATTAGTAGCCAGTTCTCCATCTTTACTCATCTTCACATTAAAGGGGATTTTGCAAGTGGCTGCCCTTTTCTAAATCTTCGGCTATTAAATCCCTTAAATTTTAGCCCCACTTTCTGTCAAATCACTTCTGAAAAATCTTGCTGAGAAAACTGCAGAGACTTGTCCAGGCACTCATTGAGAATTGGACACAAATGAATGGAAGAAAAAACAGGGGTCATATATCACTTCATTCGTGATGGATTATCTTTTATCTTCCAAAACTAAGTCTAAATTCTAGTATTTGGAGACAGGAAAGAAAACTTCTTGTTATCGAGGCTTTCCAAACCAAGTATAATTCCAACTCTGTCATCTGTATCACTCCCATACAAACCTAATCTTCTTCTAAGGTAAAAAGCTCCAACTATTGTACTTTCCACACAACAGTTGCTTCATCCTTGGATCTACTTCTTTTTTCTTTTCTTTTTGCCAGAATTACATGTCATATTAAATGTAGTTAGATATAGATTTATATAAAGGTAATATTTAATGAACCCTAGGACATTTTCATGGTTTATTCTGCTAATGCCTAAATGCGGTCTGCTATGGGCTAAGGAGAGCATCTTTGACATTAAATAGTTCCTAAGAAGGAAGTTGCTAATAATAACTAATAAGAAACCAGAAAGCCAGCAGCCTAAATGGTGCTTTCTACATGTTATATGTATGATTATTTGCCCATTTAGCATAACTTCAGATTTTTTGCTTCATGCAATATATACTGTTGATTCTCAGGGAAGAAATCTTTTCTCTTGAAAACAAAGTAACAATCAATCAATCAGAATAGAGCTGGAAAGGACCTTGGAAGTTTTCCAGTCCAGCCCCCTGCTCAAGGAGACCTTATACCATTTCAGACAAGTGGTTGTCCAATCTTGTCTTAAAAATCTCCAGTGATGAAGCACCCACAATGTCTGAAGGCAAGGTGTTCCATTGATTAATTCTTCTCACTGTTAGGAAGTTTTTCCTTAATTCCAAGTTGTTTCTCTCCTTGATTAGTTTCCATCCATTGTTTCTTGTCCTGTCCTCTGGTGCTTTGAAGAATAATATTCTTCTTTGTGGTAGCCCCTCAAATACTGGAATACTGCTATCATGTCACCCTTAGTCCTTCTTTTCTCTAGACTAGCCAAACCCAAATCCTGCAACCTTTCTTCATGTTTTAGTCTCCAGGCCTTTAATCATTTTAGTTGCTCTTCTTTGCACTTTTTCCAAAGTCTCAACATCTTTTTTGTAATGTGGTGATCAAAACTGGATGCAGTATTCCAGGTATGGCCTTACTAAGGTTTTATAAAGCAATACTAATACTTCACATGATTTTGATTCTATGCCTCTGTTTATACAACCAAGGATTGTATTAGCTTTTTTGGCTGCTGGCTCACGTTTAAGTGATCGTCCACTAGGACTCCAAGGTCCCTCTCAGTTACTGTTTTTGAGCCGGGTTTCACCTTATCTGTACTTGTAATTTTGGTTTTTTCTGCCCAGGTGTAAAACCTTGCTTTTCTCCATATTAAATATTTTATTGGATAGGGACAACTATTGAGATCTTTTTGGATCCTGAGCTTTTCTTCTGGGATGTTTGCTATTCCTACCAACTTAGTGTCATCTGCAAATTTGATGAGTTCCCCTTCTATGCCCTCATCTAAGTCATTTATGAAGATATTGAAGAGTACTGGGCCTAAGACAGAACCTTGTGGTACTCCACTGCTTACTTCCCTCCTTGTAGATGTAGTACCATTAAGGACTACTCGTTGAATATGGTTTGTCAGCCAGTTACGAATCCATCTGGTGGTGATGTTGTCTATCCCACATTTATTTTTGGTATATATTTTATTAATTTTGTAGGGTTAGGATTAGAGTTAAGGTTAGGGTTAGGGTTAGGATTAAGGTTGGGTTTTTTTTAAATAACATTCTTAATATTTAGCATATTGTCTGGGTTTATGTATTTAAAAAACAGTAAGTGTTAATTTCTATATTATCATAATCAATATATTAGTTCGCTCAATAGTCTTCTTCTTACTAGTATATATTCAATGTTACATAGTACATATCATGTTCCTTTCTCTCTAACTCGCTTTTCTAACCATTGATAAAAATTGTCCCATGTTCTAAAGTACACTGAGTCTTCTTTCTCTTTTATCTTTAATGTCAATCTGTCCATTTCTGCACAATCTAAAATTTTCTTAATTAGTTCTTCTTCCGTTGGTAAGTTTTTATTTTTCCAATATTGGGCAAATACAATTCTTGCTGCAGTTAATACATGTAAAATTAGATATATACAATCTTTCTCATAGTTTCCTCCTATTATGCCTAACAGAAACAGTTCTGGCTTGAAATCTATATGTTTTTTAGTCATTTTTTCCAACCATATGTGTATTTTTGACCAAAATCTTTTAGCTTTAAGGCATGTCCACCAGATATGATAATAATTACCTGGTTTTTGTTTACATTTCCAACACTTGTTTGATGTATTTTTAAACATTTTCGCTAATCTCACCGGTATTAGATGCCATCTGTAAAACATTTTATATAAGTTTTCTTTGTAAGCCACCGCTTTTGTTAATTTAGCATTTCTTTCATATAATCTTTGCCAGTTTTCTAATTCTATATTATGTCCAAAGTTCTTTGCCCATGTTATCATTGCTTCTTTTACTTGTTCCTCTTCCATCTTTAAGTTTAACAAATATTTATAGAGTTTCTTAATCAATTTTTCATCTGTTTTTAGCAGTATCTGGTCAAATTCTGTCTGTTCTTTATAAAATCCTGTTGTTTTAGCATCTTTTTAATATCTCGTTTGAATTTGCAAGTATGGCCACCATGATAGATCAATACCTTGTTCTTGTAAATCTTGTCTGTCTTTCAATTTCCCTTCATTGTCCAAAATATCTTTATAGGTCACAACTTTCTCGTAATTGATTAAATTTGGGTAAGCAAATGCTTCCATTGTTGAAAGCCATCCAGGTATTTTAATATAGATTTTCGCTTTTATTTTTTCCCATTCTAAAAAAAATGCATTTCTTATAAAGTGGTTTTGAAAGTATCTATGTATTTTATTCTTCCCATACCACAGAAAGGCATGCCATCCAAGTTGTAGGTCATGCCCCTCTACGTATAGTAATCTATTATCTCTAAGCATTATCCACTCTTTTATCCATGTTAATACAGTTGCTTGATAATATAGCGTCCAGTCCGGCAGTCCCAATCCTCCATTTTCTTTTGCTTCTTGTAGCATTTTCAGTCTAATTCTGGCTTTTTTTCCTTGCCAAATAAATTTCAGTATTATTGTGTTTAGTTCATCAAAAAAGGTTTTTCCCAGTCTTACAGGTATTGTTTGAAATAAAAAGAGTATTTTTTGTAAGATATTCATTTTCACTGTTGCTATTCTCCCCAGCATTGAAAGTTGTAAGATTTTCCACTTTTCCAGATCCAATTTTGTTTTAACAATCTTACATAGTTGTCCTTTTATTGTTGCACATCTTGCTGTTAAATAAATTCCCAAATATTTAACTTTTTTGACTATTTGAATGTTTGTTTGTTTGTTTTTGCTAGTTGGTTTTTTTGTTTTTCTGTTAAGTTTTTAGTTAGCACTTTAGTCTTTTCTCTGTTTATTTTCAACCCTGCCACTTCTCCAAATTCTTCTATTTTCTCCATAAGCTTAACGCTTGTTTCAAGTGGTTCTTCTAATATGAAAACCAAGTCATCTACAAATGCTTGTAGTTTGTATTTTTCATCTTTTATCTCCAGGCCTTTAATTTCTATATCTTGCCTGATATTTCTATTCAATACTTCCAGTGTTGATATAAATAATAGTGGAGATAGTGGATATCCCTGTCTTGTGCCTTTTTTAATGTCAACGTTTTCTGTAAAATCTCTATTTACAATTATTTTAGCTGTTTGTTTATGATAAATTGTCATGATTATGTTTGTAAAATATTCTCCAAAATCCATTTTCTCTAATTGCTGGAACATAAATTGCCAATTTACGTTGTCGAACGCTTTCTGTGCATCTAGAAATATTAAAGCCATCTGTTTCCATGGATGAATTTCATAGTATTCTAAAACACCTAAGATCATTCTTAAGTTATTTTTTATCTATCTTTTAGGTAGAAAGCCATTTTGGTCTGTATGTATAAATTCGGTCAGAAATTTTTTTAGTCTTTCTGCTATTATTGAAGCGAAAATTTTATAATCTACATTTAATAACGATATTGTTCTGTAGTTTTTTATTTGCGTCAAGTCAGAATCTTCTTTGGGTATTAAGGTAATGTTAGCTTCAGTCCACGTATTTGATACTTTAGCCTCCAAAAGTATTTCATTACACAGTTCTTTCAATATTGGGCTTAGTATATCTTGTAATGATTTGTAGAGCTCCACAGGTAATCCATTTGGGCCCGGGGTCATCATTTTTTTTGCCTTTTTATGGCCTCTGTTATCTCCATCATTGATATTTTCCCATTTAATATGTTTTGAATATTCTCTGGAATTTTTGGTAAGTCTTGCTTTTTTTAGGTACTGCTGTATTTTTTCTTTTGAAGTTTCCTCTGCGTTGTAAAGTATCTCGTAAAAGTCTTTAATAATTTTTTTAATTGTGTCATTTTGAAACTGTAATTCACCTTTTGGGTCTTGCAACTTGTTTATCAGTTTTTCCTCTTTTTTTTTTCAGTCTATATGCTAACCATCTCCCTGGTTTATTGGCATTTTCAAAAAAGTTCTGTTTAGCCCTTTTAATCTGTCGAGCCATTATTTCTGCCTCTACTAAGTTTAGTTTATGTTTTATTATCTCCATTTGCTTTTTAAATATTTTCTTTTGTGGGTCTATCTAATTCTAATTTTCTAAATTCTTCCTTCAACTTTAACTGTTGTTGTTTTCTTTCTTTATGCTTTTTAGCAGTATAGGTTCTATCCCACATTTTTCTAGCTTACCAAGAAGTAGGTTGTAGTCTACTTTGTCAAATGCCTTTCTGAAGTCTAAATACACTATGTCCACAGCATTTAGCTGGTCTATTAATTTAGTCACTTTGTTAAAGAATGAAATAAGATTGGTTTGGCATAATCTGTTTCTAACAAACCTGTGCTGGCTACTAGTTATAATTTTATTTGTTTCTAGATGTTCTATATCTGTTTTTAATTATCTTTGATTATCTTTTCCAGTATCTTCCCAGGTATTGATGTTAGGCTGATTGGTCTGTAGTTTCCTGGGTCTGTTTTTTCCCCCTTTTTTAAAGATGGGAACCACATCAGCTCTTTTCCAATCCTCTGGTAGTTCCCCAGTGCTCCAAGATATTTTAAAGATATGATACAATAGTTTTAAGATAACATCTGCCACTTCAGAACTCTGGGATGTAATCCATCTGGTCTCTGTGATTTATATTCATCAAGATCAGACAGGTGGAGTTTTTTGCTTATTTTAACTTTTATTTCTAGTGTCTTTTACAGTTATGTTTTTGGTAGGTTGGGCTATAGTTTCTTTTTGTGTGAAGACTGATGCAAAGAATGAGTTAAGCAGCTTTGTTTTCTCTCTATTGCCTGTTACTTCCTTGCCATCTTCTCTCTTTAGTGGACCAACTGTTTCCTTGACTTTTTTTTATTTTTTATATGTTGAAACTTTTTTAATTATCTTTGACCTTTGTTGCAAGTCTTTGTTCATTCTGAGCCTTTGCTTTCCTGACATCATCTTTCCAGATTCGGGGTATCTGCTGATATTCTGCCTTAGTTATGTATCTCTCTTTCCATTTTTTTGTACCTATCCTTTTTGTCATTCAGTTAGTCAGAGAGATCTTTGTGCAGCCATCCTGGTTTCTCCTTGGATTTCTTGTTTTTCTTTTTTAGTGGTATTGTGTTGGACTGGGCTTTTATGATTATAACTGAACTGACAATGTTTTGAGAAGTACAGAGTTATGTAAACTACACTTTCCAAGATACCATAACTTTATCCCACTCCCAAGATAACAATTCCCTTGCTCTTAAAGAAAATAAAAAATTGGAGAAGAGTGCTAGGATTTTTGAGGATAAGGAGACATTCCTACAGGAGAAATTGAATCCTAAGTATTCTCTCGTACAATATTCGTATCAGAGGGCAGAGGACACTGCTTGTTGGCAACTCTATCACAGATAGATGAGTTACTGAGAGTCATCTAACTAGCACTACAGTTTAGATTACTGCTATGTGCTCTACATGGGACAACACTTGGAAGATCAATTGGAAGCTAAAACTAGCCTAGAATGTGGCAACGCATGTGTGTAATTCAGGATGCTAGTTATTACCTTTAAAAGGTAATAAGGGGGCCAGGTTATCTATAGCAGGGCTTTTCAACAGGTGGTACATGTACCACCAGTGGTACTTTGGCACCTGGCAGGTGGTACGCAACCGTCCTAGAGAAGTGATAGCGGGGCAGAGAGGAATGAGCTGAAGCGGCGACAGCACCGCACAAGCCCGAGGGAGAGACAGCTGGAGCTGCAGGGCTGTTGGGGCTTGGCAGAAGTGCCAGGATCCGCACCGGGCTCCAGCTGATCGGTGCTTCCGGAAGCTGGAGGTGCGCTGAAGAGAAAAAGAGGAGGGGCCAAGAGAGGAGAGGATATAAAAGGAGGTTTTGGCAGGAAAGGGCCAGCGAAGGGCTGCCCCCACCCTGTCCCTGGGTGCGTGAAGAGGACGCGGCGAGTGCCCGGCATCCCTGCTGACTGTCTCTGCTGACCACTGAGGAAGAAAAAAGGTAAGCGAAGCGCTTCCCTTTCCCCCAGGATGCTAGCACTCGCGCGCTTGCCTTCTCTGTGCACCCCCAGGGGGCCGGGTAGAGATGATGAGGGGGCCTCGTTGGGTCCAGGGCTGCCCCGTGGATCTAAGGCTGAGCATGTGCCGGCTTTGATGGCCCCCACTAGTAGATCAGCGCTACACCCACTTTCTGACCAAGCATGGTCACCGGCAGTGCTGGCAATCTCTCTCCCTCCTGGCATCCCTTCCTGAGCGTAGAGGAAGGAAAGAGAAGCAGGGGAGGAAGGAAGGAGCGAGCTGGGAAAGGGACTGCCTTCTGAGCGCTTCTCAGGTTTATTTTTTTTAGCTGTCAGAGGCTCCAGGCAGGAGGCTTCCCATTTTGACCCCTCTGTGCCTGAAAGGCCTCTGCATGGCTCTCAGCTCACCTCTCCCAGACCTGCGCACGTGTTTGTGTGTGTGTGTGTGAGCAGGCGGGGGGTCTCACTCCTTGCAGCCCCATGCTGTGACATTGGGGAGGAAAAGAACGGGAGAGATAAGAGAAGCTGCGATGGGAGCTTCTTGCAGGCTTCCACTGGGCTGGGGGCGGGAACTGAGGGGGTCTCTGTTGGGGGCGTGGGGGTGCAAGGGGTGAGACCCCCACCCACCAATGCGTGCACACACACACACACACACACAATCACATGCACGGGTCTGGGAGAGGTTTGCTGAGAGCTATGCAAAGGCAACAAGAGGAGGAATGGATCAAAATGGGAAGCCTCTCCCCACAACTGCCTGCCTGCTGCCACCTCTGCCCAGAGCCTCTGGCAGCTTAAAAAAAAAAGCAGGGGAGGATGGGAGGGTGGAAGGAAAAAAGGAAGGAAGGAAAAGAAGGAGGGAGGGAGAGGGCAGGGAGGGAGAAAGGAGGGAGGGAGGGAGGAAAAAGGAGGGAGGGAAGGAGGAATGAAAAAGGGGAGGAAAGAAGGAAGGAAAGGGGGAAGAAGGAAGGAAAAAGGGGGAAGGGTAGGAGGAAGAAAGGAAGAAAAAAGAGGAAGGGAGGAAAGAAGGAAAAGGGAGAAGAGAAGGAGGGAGGGAGGGAGGAAGAAAAAGGAGAAGGGAAGGAGGAAGAAAAGAGGGAAGAGGCAATTCGCTTGGAAATGCCCCAGTTCAAAGGAGAAAGTAATTTTGTGTTCTGTTTTGTCACAGACAGATCTTTGTTGGCAATCCAAGTTAACATTGGTATTCTTGAATTGTGAGCTCTTAGGAAAGTATCCCTTCCTTGAGTGTTGCTAACAGCCATTTCCAGTGGGGAAAACAGAACAAAGCAGAGTGGGGGGAAATATTTTCCTTTGCTATATTTCCAGTCTGAATTAGACCAAGGCTGGGTCCCTACAAGAGAGCCCTTTTTAAAAAAAAAGTTTTATTAGTTTTTATAGGGTTAAGGATAGAATGGGGTCAGGGTTGGGATTAGGGTTTAGGTTGAGGTTGGGGTCAGGGTTAACATTTTCAATATTTAGCAAACAGCATATTGTCTGGGTACATATATTTAAATAACAGTAATAGATAAAGTAATAGATAACAATAATAGATATGGTTAATTATCATAAACAGTATTAGTTAATCACTCCATGACGTTCTTCTTACTAATATGTATTCAAAGTTACATATCACATTCCTTTCTCTCTGGTTCGTTTTTCTAGCCATTGATAAAAATTATCCCAAGTTCTAAAGTAAACTGAGTTTTCTTTCTCTTTAATCACTAAAGTCAATCTATCCATTTCTGCTCACTCTAGAATTTTCTTGATTAATACTTCTTCAGTTGGTAAATTTTCATTTTTCCAATATTGGGCAAATACAATTCTTGCTGCTGTTAATACATGTAATATTAAATATGTGCTCTCCTTCTCGTAGTTAGCTCCTATTATTCCTAACAAAAACAATTCTGATTTAAAATCTATTTGTTTTTTAATCATCTTCTCCAACCATAAGTGTATTTTAACCCAAAACCTTTTTGTTTTAGGGCATGTCCACCAGATGTGATAGTAAGTACCTGGCCTTTGTTTGCATTTCCAACAATTATTTGAGGTATTTTTAAACATTTTTGCTAATCTCACTAATGTCATCCGCCATCTGTAAAACATTTTATACAAGTTTTCTTTATATGGCACTGCTTTAGTTGATTTAATGTTTCTATCCCATAGTTTTTGCCACGCTTCTAATTCTATAGTACAGTGGTGGCGAACCTATGGCAAGGGTGCTAGAGGTGGCACTCAGAGCCCTCTCTGGGGCACGCGCGTCGTCGCCCCAGTCCTAGGCCTTCAAGCTAGGTTTTATAAAACCTTTTCGCTTAGGCCTCCGCTGCCATGTGCAAAAAAAAAAAAAGGTTCAATCAGTCAATTTCAACTTCTCGCGGGGAAAAAAAAGATCTTGCAAAGTTGGAATTGATTGATTGAACGTTTTAGTCCCACCCAGTCTGCCGTTACCACCGCAGCCACGCCCACCCAATTGGCCATGCCCACCCAATGGGCCACACCCACCCGGCACTCGACAATGCATAAGTGGGTTTTGGGTTGCAGTTTGGGCACTCAGTCTTTAAAAGGTTCGCCATCACTGCTATAGTATATCCAAAGTTCTTTGCCCATATTATCATTGTTTCTTTTACTTGTTCCTTCTTCCATCTTTAAATTTAGCAGAAATCTATAAAGTTTTTTAATCACCTTTTCATCTGTTTTTAACAATATTTGGTCAAACGCTGTCTGTTCTTTATAAAATCCCGTTTGTTTTCACATCTTTTTCATATCTTATTTGAATTTGCAAGTATGGCCACCATGCTAAATCAATATCTTGTTGTTGTAGATCTTGTCTATCTTTCAGTTTTCCTTCATTATCCAAAATATCTTTATAAGTCACAACTTTATCATAATTAATTAAATTTGGGTAAGCAAAAGCTTCCATTGTTGAAAGCCATTCAGGTATCTTAATATAAATTTTTTCTTTTATTTTTTCCCATTCTAAAAGAAGTACATTCCTTATAAAATGGTTTTGAAAATATCTATGTATTTTATTCTTTCCGTACCACAGAAAGGCATGCCAAACAATCTGTAGGTCATGCCCCTCTAGGTACAATAGTCTTTTATCTCTAAGCATTATCCATTCTTTAAGCCATGTTAAGGTAGTTGCTTGGTAGTATAACCTCCAATCCGGGATTCCAAATCCTCCACTATCTTTAGCTTCTTGTAGCATTTTCACTTTAATTTGCGCTTTTTTCCCTTGCCAGATAAATTTCAATATTATTGCGTTCACTTCATCAAAGAAGGCTTTTCCCAATCTTACAGGAATTGTTTGAAATAAGAAGAGTATTTTCGGTAAGATATTCATTTTCACTGTAGCTATTCTCCCCAACATTGACAGTTGAAGGTTTTTCCACTTTTCCAGGTCCAATTTTATTTGTTTTAGCAGTCTTACATAGTTATCTTCTTTTACTGTTACACTTCTTGCTGTTAGATAGATCCCCAAATACTTAACTTTTTTGACTATTTGAAGATTTGGTTTTTTTGTAAGTTCGCTTTTCTGTTTTTCTGTTAAATTCTTTGTCAACACTTTAGTCTTTTCTCCGTTTATTCTCAGACCTGCCACTTCTCCAAATTTTTCTATTTTCTCTAGCAATTTAGTGCTTGTTTCAAGTGGCTCTTCCAGTATAAAAACCAAGTCGTCTGCAAATGCTTGTAATTTATATTTTTCATCTTTTATCTCCAGTCCTTTAATTTCTGTATCTTGTCTAATATTTCTATTCAATACTTCCAATGTTAATATAAATAGCAGTGGGGAAGTGGACATCCCTGTCTTGTACCCTTTTTAATATTGAAATTTTCTGTATAGTCTCCATTTACAATTATTCTAGCGGTCTGTTTGTCGTAAATTGTTTGGATTGCATTTATAAAAAATTTTTCCAAAGTCCATTTCTACAAGCTGTTGAAATATAAATTGCCAGTTTACATTATCAAACGCTTTTTGTGCATCAAGGAATATTAACGCCATCTGTTTCCCTGGATGAGTTTCATAATACTCTACACATCAAGGATCATTCTTAGGTTGTTTTTTATCTGTCTTTTAGGTAAAAAGCCATTTTGATCTGTGTGTATAAATTCGATCAAAAAATTCTTAGTTCTTTCTGCCATTATTGAGGCGAAGATTTTATAGTCTACATCTAATAGTGATATTGGTCTATAATTTTTTATTTGTGTCAGATCAGCATCGTCTTTAAGTATTAGAGTAATATTAGCTTCAGTCCATGTCTTTGGTATTTTAGCCTCCAAAAGAATTTCATTACACAGTTCTTTCAAGATCGGACTTAATACATCTTGTAGTGATGTATAAAATTCTGCAAGTAGTCCATCTGGGCCCGGAGTCTTATCCTTTTTTGCCTTTTTATGGCTTCTATGATCTCCATCATTGATATTTTTCCATTTAATGTATTTTGAATGTTCTCCGGAATTTTTGGTAGGTCTGCTTTTTTTAAGTACTGCTGTATTTTTTCTTTGGGGATTTCCTCTGCCTTGTAGAGTATCTCGTAGTAATCTTTAATGATTTTTTTCATTGTGTCGTTTTGGAACTGTAATTCTCCTTTTGGATCTTTTAGCTTATTTATCATTTTTTTTTCTTTTTCTTTTTTCAGTCTATATGCTAACCATCTCCCCGGCTTGTTGGCATTTTCAAAGAAATTTAGTTTAGTCCATTTAATCTGTTGAGCCATTATTTCCATCTCGGCCAGATTTAATTTATGCTTTATTATCTCCATTTGTTTCTTGAGTATTTTCTTTTGTAGATCTGCTTGTAGTTCTGATTCTAGCTTCCTGAGTTCTTCCCTCAGCTTTAACTGTAGTTGTTTCTTTTCTTTATTCTTTTTAGCAATGTAGGTTACAGCCAACAGTCTGAAATATGCTTTAGCCGTGTCCCATACATTTTGAAGCGATGTTTCTTCCTTGTTTATTTTAAAGAAAAATTCCATTTCCTTCGTCGCTAATTGTAGAAAATCTTCTTAATTCCTTTCCAAGTGATTCTTATTGGATTATGGTCTGCCCAAACATTAGTTTCTATCTCCACTTCTTGCATCATCATTTTCAATTCCAAAGATGTCCATATCATATCAATTCTAGACCATGATTTATGTCTGTTTGAATAAAATGTGTATTGCAATTTCTCTGGATTTTTCTCTCTCCATATATCTCGAATACAGAATTTTTCTATCATTTTTGAAAACGATTTAGGTAATATATTTCCTCCTTTTCTTCCTTATTTGGCGCTTTTATAGTCTAAAGTTCCATCTACTATTGCGTTAAAATCTCCCATTATACAAAGATGTTGATAATTTAGATCTAGTATTTTTTTATATAGTTTTTGATAAAATTGCTCTTGTTTATCATTAGGTGCGTATATTGCTACCATCAGTATCTGTTTTTGATCCATCATAATTTTCATTAATATTCTCCCCTCTTCATCCGCATAATTTGTTTAGGGTTCATCTTTTCTTTAATGTAAAAAGCTATTCCTCTTTTCTTTTGAGATGCTAATGCGAAGTAGAGTTTACCAATTTTCAGTTATTCAAGCAATTTGAAATGTTGTCTCTTAATACGTGTTTCTTGAAGGCAAATTATATCCATTTTTAGTTTTTGTAGTCATGTAAAAATTTTCCTCCTTTTTGAAGGAGAGTTTAGTCCAGGGGTCGGCAACCTTAAACACTCAAAAAGCCACTTGGACCCGTTTCCCAGAGAAAAGAAAACACTGGGAGCCACAAAAGTTGTGCGCGCGCACACACACAGGAAGGGGAGGAGCTTGATTGAAGAGTTTAATTAAAAAGAAATAAGAGGCTGCTGTGCATGAGTTCTCTCTCTCTCTGTGTCTCCCTCCCTCTCTCTCTCTCTCTGTCTCCCTCTCTCTCTCTCTCCCTCTCTCCGATCTTCTGCTCACCTGGCAAGCTGGCTTCACGCTGTCCTCCGACAAGCTGACACACATTCTTATTGGGCTGGCTCTCTCTTGCCCTTGGTCTGCCAGTCCTCTTCCCCCACTCAGTGTGAGTGTGTGTGTGAGAGAGAGAGAGAGAGACACAGAGAGAGAGAGAGACAGAGAGAGCTGCTGCTTCCTGCTGCTTCCTGCTTCGATGCAGCAGAGGCAGGAGCCCCCCCCCAATAAGCATGTCAGCTTGTCGGAGGACAGCATGAGGCCACTCTTTTTTACACACACATGCGCGCACGCGCACACACACAGAGAGAGAGAGGCGCAAGTACCTCTCTCTGTCTCTGTCTCTCTCTCTGCAAATGGCGGAGGAGGCTGGGAGCCGCAGGAGAAGGCTCAAAGAGCCACATGCGGCTCCGGAGCCGCGGGTTGCCGACCCGTGGTTTAGTCCGTTTATATTTATTGATAAAATCCCAGTCTCTTCCATCTCCATATCTAGGTCTCAGTCTTCTAGTCGATCTTATCTGTCTCTGGTCTCTTGGTCTTGCTCCTTCTTCTGAATATTTTTAATTTCTTCCTCCTCTCTTTGTTTGGCCGCTCCTTTAACTGCCATTTCTTCTTGTTTCTTTGGTTCAGGGTCGCCTCTTTCCAGAAAGGCTCTGTGGTTGTCGAAAAACTCCAATGCTTTAAGCGGTGTGTCCAATCTATATCTTTTTGTGTCCCAGTAAATTAAGATCCCTTCTGGAATCAGCCATCTGAAATTCACTCCTTTTTCAGCTAATTTCCTAGTTAGGAACTGGTATTCTCTTCGAGCCTCTCTTATTCTCCTGGGGATTTGTTTGAGGACTACAATTTCTTTTTCTTTGTATTTCAACGGTTCATCTCTTACTTTTCTCAGAATCTCATCTCTTGTGGATCTTTTAAGAAATCTAAATGCACTTCCCTAGGTACTTTATTTCTTCTGGCATAATTTGAGTTGACTCGGTAGATCTGATCTAATTCTTCCTTCCATTTGCAATTTTCCAGTTCCTAATGCGTCTGCCAGTAACTCAGTTATCAAACCTAGAAGATCCTCTTCCTTATCTTCTAATATATTTTGGAATCTTAAAAAGTATAAGGCCTTTTCCATTTCTATAACCACTAACGAATCTTCTAATTCTCCGTTTATTTGCATCAATTTTTGGTTTTCATCTTTTAAAACTTCTAGTTTCTGATCAACCTCAGTTGACTTATCTTTTATTTTTTGAATTCTTTGTTGGTTGTCTGTGATCATTATCATTTAAAATTTTCAATTTGGGAATCTATATTATTAATTTTTTGGTTCATTTTGTCAAAGTCACTTTTCAACTCATGATTTTTCGTTGTAGCTGCCGTCTGAGCAGCGATAGCCTCTTGAATCGCTTGCAGAGTTGCTTGCGTATCTTTCTGGAAGGTGTCCGTCTTCTCTTGCTGGAGCATTGTGGTAAATGATCTCTGATATACTGGACTTGCAGAGGTCGAGGCAGGAGCAGAAGATCCTTTTTTCCCAACTTTAGATAAATTTGGGGCACTCATCTTTATCTTTAATTCATATGTTGTAATCCACCAAATAGCCAAATTTTATAATCCAATAAGCTCCCAATTGTTAGGAGAGGCTGACCATAAAAATAGTAAAAGATAAAAAAAAAAGAGGAGGAAAAAAGAAAAAAGAAAAAAATAATAGCAGCAGAGCAGGGAAAAAAGATGGGGGGAAAAAGAGAAAAAAATGCCCCAAAAATAGAAAGAAAAAAAGAAAAAAGAAAAATGCCAAAATTTATAATCCACAGAGTTCTGTTCAAAAAAGTTTCTTGGTATTCACTTCACTTCTTCAGAGACAGCTTATAACAGTTCCAAATCAGGCTGTATTTATCATCCAGGGGAGTCAGATGGCTCCAACTACAGTTTTATTTATAATTATAGTCTATTTTGTAAAACCAGGCAAACCAAAGGAAATCTTTCTTTCTCAGGCAAAGTTTTCAAGGACCTTCAGATAAGCAATGTCTGGGCATACAGCCAAATTTTAATCTGAGTTAACTCCAATCAGGGGAAGCTGGATATAATTCTCAATTTCACCACTAGATGGCATTAAATGTCCATTCCCACCATATCTGAAGGAAAAGGGGTGTTGTCTTACCTGAATGCCTTTTCTCAGCATGATGATGGAGAATCCACAAATGGGTTAACTTCATCCTCCTGCCCAATGAGACTAATTCAAACGATTGCCACGCCTCCTGCTGGGCCGGATCCTGACCCAGTTTACGACAAAGGCGAAAGCACAGAAACTGTAGTCGGACGCGTTGGCTCCTCCTGCCCCCTACACAGGACCTGACAGCCCTTTGAGGGGGATGGGGGTGGATTCTCCATCGTCATGCTGAGAAAAGGCGTTCAGGTAAGACAACGCCCCTTCTCCAGCATGAGGATGGAGAATCCACAAATGGGACATACCAAAGCCAACTGTCCCTATGGGAGGGAACCAGTCTGGGCCTGTGTCCCGGTCGATGGCACCACCTGTTGCAAAACCCGCCGGCCAAAGGAGGCGTCTGCGGAGGCATATTTGTCCATCTTGTAGTGCCTTATAAAAGGAGAAGGCGAAGACCAAGTCGCCGCTCTACAGATTTCAGCGATAGAGGCTTGCGTGGCCAAAGCTGCCGATGTTGCGGCGCTGCGCATGGAATGAGCCGTGATGCGGCCAGGTGCGGGCAACGAGTGTGCTTGATAAGCCTGCGCGATGCAAGCTTTGATCCATCTGCCGATTGTTGAGGCAGACACTTTCTGCCCCATGGAAGAGGGTTGGAAAGAAATAAAGAGTGCCTCCGACTTTCGAAAGGCGGAAGTCCACTTGATGTAATGTCTTAGTGCTCTGCAAACATCCAAGGTGTGCCACTTACATTCCAAATCATGGGATGAGTTGGGACAAAAGTTAGGGAGGACCACCTCCTGGGCCCTGTGGAACAAGGTGTTAACCTTGGGAACAAATGATGGGTCTAGGCGAAGGATCACCCTGTCGTTATGAAAGGTGCATAGATCTTCCCTTACCGAGAGAGCCGCCGAGAGATGCACCTGGCCGAAGTTACGGCTACCAGGAAGGCGACTTTCATAGACAAGAGGCAGAGTGTGCATGCCCTGATGGGTTTAAACGGGTCTGATGTAAGGGCCTGTAGGACCTTTGGTAGCTCCCAAGAGGGATAACGGTGTACTGCTGGTGGTCTGGTATTGGTCGCCCCTTTAATAAAGGAATGCACCATAGGATGCTGGGACAGAGGGGTCGAATTGTCACATTGCAATACTGTTGATAGAGCTGCGACCTGTCTACGGATGGTGCTGGGCGATAGGCCCTTGTCCAATCCGTCCATCAGGTACTCAAAGACCTTCGGGATGGTGAGTGAGGAGAAATCCAACTGACTTTTAGCACACCAGAGACTAAGATTTCTCCAGGTGGAATCATATATCCTATTCGTGGAGGGGCGCCTGGAGGCTTGAATCATCGCTATAACCCTCATTGAATAGGATCCCATCGTTAGCAGTTGCCGCTCAAGTGCCAGGCGGCTAGCTGAAGCCACTGAGGATCTGGGTGCTGCAGGGCTTTCTGACTCAGGGCAATGTGGTTGGGAGGGATTCTCCACGGGGGAGAGATGGAGAGATCCACGAGGTCTGCAAACCAAGGACGTCTGGGCCAGTATGGGGCAATCATAATTACTTCCGCCTGTTCCCGCAGAACCTTGCGGATGACTGCCTGGATCAGAGGAAGAGGAGGGAAGGCGTATAGCCGTTCCCTGGGCCAAGGGCTGCGGAGCGCATCCACCCTCTCCGCCCCCCGGGAAGGGAACCAAGAAAAGAACCTTGGGAGCTGAGCATTCAGCGGCGAGGTGAACAGGTCTATTATCGGTTGTCCGAATCTGATCGAGACCTCCCTGAAAATGGAGGGATCCAGACGCCACTTGGAGTAGTCCACCGTCGACCTGCTTAAGGAGTCCGCCTGCCGGTTCGCTTCTCCCGAGATGTGTTCCGCCCTGAGGGAGGAGAGGTTGGACTCTGCCCAAGATGCTAGTAGCTGAGCCTCGGCCATGAGATCTCTGGACCGAGTGCCCCCCTGTCGATTTATGTGGGCCTTGGCTGCGACATTGTCCGTAAGAACCAGGACGTGTTGCCCTGCTACACTGCTCCTGAAATGCCAGAGGGCAAGATGTATGGCCCTGAGTTCCAACCAGTTTATGTTGTGCTGCAGTTGAGCCAACTGAAACTGGAGGTGAGCTCCCCAACCAAAGAGGCTGGCGTCTGTGGTTAGAGTGATCCGAGGCGGTTCCTTGAATAAGGACCCCTTTGTCAGTGCCGGAGATATCCACCAGCGAAGGGAGTTCAGAACCTGAGGAGGGACCCTGACTTAAACATTTTAATAGACTCAGGTTGCACCAGGTGCCTAATTAATCTGCCCACCGTGCTCAAGCTGGGGATTCGAGCGAGGCTGATATCCCTAGCCATGAGATTTGAACAAGCTGATGGATCCCTTATCAGTGGCGCACCTACCAGACACCAGACAGAACCAGTGCGATTGGAAATGGGTCAGCACTGGGAAATCATCCGTTTTGTAGTGGTCCCAAAAATGACTGAGGCTGTGATTTTGGGTCTGGCCTGGCTCGACAAATGGTGCCCAAACATCTGGTGGGAGAATGGAGTGAGGAATTTAAGATTAGGGACAGGCCACCTCCCACCTGCTACCACTAATGATATAAAGGACTATACCATAAATGAGGCTCTGGAAGAGCACCCTGAGACACTAAAGGCTGTTGCAGAAAAGTTGCCAGGAATCCAGTTTGTCCCAACTGAATATCATGATTTAGCTGAGGCATTTAGTGAGAAAGAGTGTGACGTCCTCCCCCCCCCCCCGGCTACGGACTGCACCATTGAAATCTTACCCGGGGCCAAGCTCCCAAAGCTAAAAATGTACTCAATGACGCCCAAAGAGATGAAGGAGTTAAGAGAGTACATTGATAAGAACCTGGCTCGGGGTTTTATCCAACAACCAAAATCATGTGTAGCAGCCACTGTATTGTTTGTTCAAAGAAAGAAAGATGAGTTGCTGAGATTATGTGTGAGTTTTAAAGGGTTAAACACTGTCAGCATAGAGAACATGTACCTCCTTCTCTTAATGAAAGACATGTTGGCCCACCTGGCAAAAGGGAAAGTTTTTACGAAGTTGGATTTAAGAGGCTTATTACCGAGTCCGGATTAAGGACCCCCTCCTTAATGGAATGGAATGGAATGGAATGGAAAACCGCCTTCAATTGTCCCCTGGGAAGCTTCCAATTTAAAGTGATGCCTTTTGGACTACAAGGAGCCCCTGCTGTATTTATGCAGTTAATCAACAAGGTGCTCCATGATCATTTGTATAAGGGGTTTTTAGTTTATCTTGATGACATTCTCATTTACACTGAGACTATGGAAGAGCACATTAAATTGGTCCGCGAAGTGCTGAGGAATCTACTGAAAGCTAAACTGTATGCAAAGTTATTTAAATGTGAGTTTCACCAGACACGCCTTGACTATCTACGGTACTGAATTTCAAATGAGGGAATAGAAATGGATCCTGCAAAAGTGAAAGCTGTATTGGAATGGCAACCCCCTCGCACCCATAAACAACTTCAAAGCTTTCTGGGATTTGCTAACTTTTACCACCAATTTATCCCCTCTTTCACAAAGATAGCCATGCCAATAACCAACTTACTGAAAATGGGGAAAGGGAGGAAAAACCTGACCTTGTCAGCCATTCCCATGGTCCCCAGAATCTCAAGCTGCATTCGAGAAACTAAAAAGACTCTTTGCAGTCGAACCTGTTCTCAAGCACCCTGACCCTGAAAAGCAATTCATCATTCAAGCCGTATGAGTGATGTAGCTGTGGGTGCTGTCCTCTTACAAAAAAATCACCGGGGGGGATTACAACTTTGCACTTACACTTCCCCAAAACTGACCAACACGGAAAGGAGATGGGCCATTTGGGAGGAGGAGGAGGAGGCTTTTGCGGTGCGATGGGCATTACTAACGTGGCACCACTTTTTGGAAGGGGTGGAGATACCTTTTGAAGTGTGGACTGATCACAAAAATTTGTAAGTTCTGAAAAAACCCCATAAATTATCCCCGAAACAAATCTGGTGGGCTCAATACTTCAACCGTTTCAATTTCACCTTAAAGTATCTTCCAGGGGGTAAGAATTTTTTGCTGACACTTTGCTTAGGGTGCCTCAGTTCAAATGCCACCAAGAGGAAATCATTAATTCTATCTTCCCTCTACCGCAATCTGCCTCTCAAATAATCACTAGAGCTCAATTGCGAAAGCAATCCACCGGTCCTGATGACTACTTACTGAAAAGACTTAAAGAGCAATTAGAGACTGGTTCAAGGACAATAAATCTCTATTAACCCGTTGGGGAGAGCTACCCTGAAAGGGTTTTAAGCTGTGCCTCCCGAGTGCCCTCAGGATCGAAGCCCTTCAGCGCAGTCATGATACAAAGCAGGCCAGTCACTTTGGGTTCCTGAAAACATTATATTTGGTACGAAGACAGTTTTGGTAGCCAGGCATGAAAAAAGATATTGAGAGTTATGTGAAAAGCTGTGCCACCTGCGCTGCTATGAAGAAACATCCTGGAAAACCTCCAGGGCTCCTGCATCAAGTAGCTGACCCTTCCCGCCTTGGGAAGAAATAGCTATGGATTTTATAGTGGACCTGCTCGAGAGCAAAGGAAATACTGTAATATGGACGGTGATTGATTTATTTTCCAAACAAGCTCATTTCATCGCTTGTTCAGGGCTTCCCTCTGCTCAGAAACTGACCAATATGTTTTTGAAGCACGTCTATCAGCTCCATAGAGCTCCTAAGTGGATTATTTCAGACAGAGGGGTTCAATTCACTGCGAAGTTCTGGAGGGAGTTCGTTAAGCTTATTGGATCTACTCAGGGACTCTCATCAGCTTTTCATCCGAGTACTAATGGGGCAGCTGAACGTGCGAACTCAATGGTGGAGCAGTACCTCAGATGCTATGTTAATTACCAGCAGACTAATTGGGTCGATCTGCCTTTCGTTAAAGTAGCCTATAATAATACTGTGCACAGTAGCACTGGTCTTACACCGTTTAAGATAGTTACTGGGAGGGATTTTGTGCCTATGCCTGAGTACCGTCAGGAGCCACCTGCCTCCCAAACTTTGGATCAGTGGGTGACCTCCGTCCAAAGTGTTTGGGCGAATGTAAAGAAAGCTTAACCCAAGCAGCTAAGTTTACAAGAAGCAGGCTGATAAGAAACGTTCCCCTCAAAGACCATTTTATGTTGGGGAAAAGGTTTGTCTTTCAACTAAATATCTGAGACTGAGGTTACCCAGCAAAAAATTGGGGCCAAAGTTTCTGGGTCCTTTTCCTATCACCAAAATCATAAATCCTGTTACCGTGGAGTTAAAGCTTCCATGGCTTTTGGGGAAAGTCCACCCTGTATTCCATTGTAGTTTGTTGAAATTGTTTCTGAATCCTCTTTAAGACTTATTCTAAAGAAGCTGTCGGGTCCAATAGTGGTAGAGGGAGAAACACATTATGAGATAAAATGAATTCTTGATTCTAGGTTGCACAAGGGGAAGTTACAATATCTCGTTCAGTGGAAAGCTATCCACTGTCAGAGGTTACGTGGGTGAAATGTACAAATGTGAAAGCAGAAAGGTTAATACAAAAAATTTACAAAAAATATCCTCACAAGCCTCGAGGAAATGCTTAATGTGCTTTTTGTTTCCCCTACAAGAGACTCTTTCCTTTTAAGAGGGGCCAACTGTCAACTCTACACTGAGCGTGGCTGCAGCCATTTTTTCTTCTCATTCTAGGTTGCCACATAGAACAGAGGGAGGGGGGTTGCCCAGGTGCTTCATTAGTCAAAATAATTTTCTATCCTATGGGAACCAAGGTCATCTACTGCTCCCGCAACCAGACTGGCCATTGTATAAAAAAGCCCGCCAAATGAATATATTGGGGAACGTAGTTGATTGCATAGTTTTGTGGATGGGACATTATAACTTGTAATTGGGAAATTGTTACTTGTGTATTCAGATTTGGTTTCACTTTTGATCGTGCTGATACTTTGTAACTAATAAACAGGTTCTTTGAGAAATTTTCAAACCTCCAAGTTCTGCTTTATTCATCTCTGTCTGTCGGAACCATGACAATATTTCATGAATCATTAATACACCTGTTTCCTGAGGTATTAGCCCAGGTACTATTATTTTCCCAACATTCAACTATGAAAACAATGAATTCATTTAAATTTTCTACAACTGTTTTATCCATTGTTCATATTAATTTAATTCCACTGTCACTTATAGTCTAACATCCAAATGCATGTTTCTAACTTCTTATTAGCAATATGTTTCTGAAGATTTTTGCATGTTGTATGTAACAATAGATATAAACTGTTATCTGTTTAAAATTTTCAGTTGCAATTCAAAATACCAAAGTGGCATTCTGGGAACAAGCAAGAAGAAAGGTGATATATAAAACAGAATTAAAAAATGCAAAACAGAATTAAAAATATAAACTGATTTATAAATTATGCCCCCATATAGAATGAAAGAACTGGGACTATGATTACTCATACAATTAAACTTAAAATTCCCTCATAATTAAAATATGTTCATGAAAATATCTGGGTGACACTAAAGATCTCAGGCTTAACACTTCACCATTAAAGGTGATAAATACATGGAAATATATAACATTAGAATACAAAGTTTGGCATAAATTCAGAACTAACTTACCAGTTCACAAACATCATGACACATTAAGTTATTCTTCGCAAGGTAACAGCATGATGCACCTGTACGAAAACATACTTTTCAACCTCAATAAAATATTTGCATTTTGTAATGTTAATGGAACTTTTTTCTTTTTATGCTTGTTGTTTAGAAGTTCTACTTTAAAACTGAACACTGAAATGACAGTCATTGCCAAGCTTCTTACAACAGCACATAATCAAAGCAGTAAAAATTATACAAACTCAGTAAGATGTTTAATTCAAAAATTAGGGGTAAAAGACAAAATATAGGATACTACAACAGACCCCCCCATCCTTCATTTATTATTGAAGCACAAAAAAGGTACAAATTTTTCCAACATTTTAATTTTTTTCTTTCCAAGCTTTTTCTAGCCAGGCTGACTTGTCTTTTATGAGGTAAACTATTAATAAACTCCTCTCCTATCAAATGGTTGTTCATACCTAGCATAATCTTCTGGTATTTTCCAATCTCACTATAATTTGTTGCAATAGTCTCACTGCCAGGAAATTTCTCCTTAGTTGTAGGTTGCTTCTCTCCTTGATTAGTTTCCACCCATTGCTTCTTCTCTTGCCTTCTGGTGCTAGAAATAAGTTGACCTCTTCTTCTTTGTGGCAGACCCTCAAATACTGGAACACTGATATCATGTCACTCCTAGACTTTCTTTTCACTAGACTAGACATACCCAATTCCTGCAACCATTCTTCATGTTTTAGCCTCCAGCCCTCCTAATCATCTTTGTTGATCTTCACTGCACTCTTTCCAGAGTCTCAACATCTGTTTTATATTGTGGTATGTGATGAACTGGACTTTCATAGGAAAGGTGGTGGAGATTGCAGAATAGACTTATTATATGCAACCAGAAGACAACTGTTAAGAAATGATGTGCTTCAATCTGTAAGAAAACCTACAAGTGCTGCAGAGATATTCTCAACAGACTCTTATGACTTTGGGGAGTGAAATGCAACCATTTGGAAAAATTCCAGTTATAATTTAAAGGAAAAGTTTTATTATCAAGAATCAGTCAATGATATTTGATCCTGGACAGATCAGAAACAATGATTGTAGTGGGTTAATGATAGATTAGAAGTCTTTTGTGGACAAAGTAGACCACAATCTACGTCTTGGTAAACTAGAAAAATGTGGGATAGACAGCATCACCACCAGATGGATTTGTAACTGGCTGACAAGCCATACTCAACGAATAGTCCTTAATGGTATTATACCTATATGGAGGGAAGTAAGCAGTGGGGTACCACAAGGTTCCGTCTTAAGCCCAGTACTCTTCAATACCTTCATAAATGACTTAGATGGGGGAATAGAAGGGGAACTCATCAAATTTGTACATGACACTAAGCTGGCAGGAATAGCCAACACCCCAGAAGACAAGCAGAGAATCAAAAAGGCTTGAACAATGGGCCCTACCCAACAAAATGAATATTTAATATGGAGAAAAGCAAAAATTTTATATTTAGGGAGAAAAAAACAAAGGTATAAGTACAGATTAGGTGAAACCTGGCTCAAAAACAGTAACTGTGAGAGGGACGTTTGGGATAACCATGACCTGGATGACCGAGATCTTCAGTCATTTAGCTATGCACTTTGGGATGAACACCCTTTGAGTGGTACGGGAGTATGAATGGATTTCCAGAAAAATTGCAGACTACAGGAACTATTTGCGCTTCAGCCTGAGATGCAGACAACAGAGTCATCCCCAATAGCCTGCCCCTGTGTTCAACAGTGAAGGGACACAGGGCAGAAAACATCCTGCAGAAAGCACAGCTCCACAACAGTCCTTTCAGAAGTTCCAAGAAGGCTCCACATCCAGTTGCACTATTCAGGTGACCTAAGGACACAGACAAATCTCCAACTGGCCTCAAGGACTCTCCAAAAAAGGCAAATGACCAGTTGTCTGCAAGGAATATAAATCCTTCCATTCCCCACCATCTAGTCAGAGCTGAAGAAGCTTCTTGGATGAGAAGCAAAACATTTTCAAAGAAAAACAAGAAAGTCCAGTTGCCTCTTGAAAAAGCACCTTTGGGACGACCTTGGAGTCCTAATGGATGATCATTTAAATATGAGCCAGCAGTGTGCAGCAGCAGCCAAAAAAGCTAATACAGTCCTTGGTTGTATAAACAGAGGCACATAATCAAAATCACGTGAAGTATTAGTACCACTTTATAAAACGTTAGTAAAACGTTAGTAAAACTGCATCCAGTTTTAATCACCACACTAAAAAAGATGTTGAGACTTTAGAAAAAATGCAAAGAAGAGCAACTAAAATGATTAAAGGCCTGGAGACTAAAACATATGAAGAAAGGTTGCAGGATTTGGGTTTGGCTAGTCTAGAGAAAAGAAGGACTAAGGGTGACATGATAGCAGTATTCCAGTATTTGTATCCAGTATCTACCACAAAGAAGAATATTATTCTTCAAAGCACCAGAGGACAGGACAAGAAACAATGGATGGAAACTAATCAAGGAGCGAAACAACTTGGAATTAAGGAAAAACTTCCTAACAGTGAGAAGAATTAATCAATGAAACACCTTGCCTTCAGACATTGTGGGTGCTTCATCACTGGAGGTTTTTAAGACAAGATTGGACAACCACTTGTCTGAAATGGTATATAAGGTCTCCTGCTTGAGCAGGGGGCTGGACTGGAAAACCTCCAAGGTTCTTTCCAGCTCTATTCTGATTGATTGTTACTTTGTTTTCAAGAGAAAAGATTTCTTCCCTGAGAATCAACATATATATTGCATGAAGCAAAAAATCTGAAGTTATGCTAAATGGGCAAACAACCATACATATAACATGTAGAAAGCATCATTTAGGCTGCTAGCTAGAATTGCTGCACAGCAGGTTTTTTAACATTAGCTTTACAATGTGTAAACAAACCCCTAGAGAAAGGATATGGAAAGAGAGAAGAGGTAGCCTTAGGTTCTACGCAATGAAGTTTTTTAACAATAAAAAGGAACTTGCTGCTGGTAGTAGATATATCTATCCTTTAAGTTTCTATTCAAATTTCATGAGCAATTGGAAAGGATTCAGAGCTGATGGTCAAGTCTGATTTCTCATGGCTCACTTCAGATAGCATCTACAATTTATTGATTGTACTGGATAAGAAATAAACTTCCCACCTATTCTCCATCTCTTACCAATATATTTGCAAGGTATTTTTTACAATTCTTTCTCTTTTTTAAACTTTATTTCTGTGGCTTGCAGGAACAACTCATGCAAGAATGCATGCTGTGCTCAAAATATTACCAATTGGCAGTGGTCAGTCAATGGAAGATTGCAACGAAAAATTGAATTGAGTATTTATTTTACCACATATACCCACCCTTCATCAATAGACTCTAACCATCAAAACAGCAAATAATGAACCAAAAATGAATTACAACAGTTAAAATTCTGTCATAGAAAATATTAAAATCAGCTTTGATTACTTTATTCTTTTTTAAATGATTTTTGCATAATACTTTGAAGTTGAAATTGATGTTTAAACCATCAAATCCAAGCAAAGCAAACTTTATTGATTTTCAAAAAAAAAAAAGAATTCAGATTAAACCATTCTCAACAGATGACTGCCCAAACTTGACTTGAAAATATTTAGTGACATATATTTCTGCAATTTATACCATTCTTTGTTTTTAACTGTTCAATTATAATCTGCCTTCTTGCAACTTAAGACTATTATTCATCATGGGACATTAAAGAACAAAACATATCTTCCTATTGAATAACTTTAAATACAGCAAGGTTGTGATTAATATAAGTTGAAATAATGCGATATTCAATTTAGTGTGTATTTAGTGATCTCAGGTTGCATTTACAGCAAACCAAAATTCAGTTAATGTGAGGTTAGCTCATATGCAGTTGAGGTTACCAAGTTACTGTTAGATGCTGTTATCTCAATATGCACTGAATTCAATAAATACTTCACATGTGTATGTGCTGCTCCTGCCATTTTTGTGATTTTTTAAATTGTTTTAAGAAGTTCCCTTAACAAAGTAGACAAAAGGAAGATTTATTCAGTTAAAAACAGTACAGTACCAGGCACAAAAAAGGAGAGGTTCATTCCATTCCGTGGATTTCATTCCATGGATTTCATGGATTCCATCCATTTCATTGATGAAAATCTTAAAGGGGAAAACGGCTCAAGAAGCTTTGGTAACTCTGAAAAATATGATTATAAAAGCCCAGTCTAGCACAATACCACTTAAAAAGAAAAAGAAAAAATCCAAGAAAAAAACAGCATGGTCACACAAAGAACTCTGATAAATTGAGAGACAAAAAGGATAAGTATAAAAAAATGGAAAGACATACATATATAACTAAGGCAGAATACCAGCATATAGCCCAAATCTGCAAAGATGAAGTTAGGAAAGCTAAGGCTCAGAATGAACTAAGACTTGCAACAAATGTCAAAAATAATTTTAAAAAATTCTTTAAACATATAAAAAAATAAGAAAAAAGTCAAAGAAACAATCGGTCCACTAATGAGAGAAGATGGCAAGGAAGTGACAGGCAGCAGGGAGAAAGATGACCTGCTTAATTCTTTCTTTACATCTGTTTCATGCAAAAAGATAAAATACCCCAACCTACCAAAAGGAAAACCGTAAAAGTCAGACTAGGAATATAAATCAAAACAGGCAAGAAAATATTAAGAGAATACCTGTTCACTCTAGACAAGTTCAAATCACCAGGACCAAATGGATTACATGCCAGGTTTCTGAAGAAGCTGGCAAACGTGATCTCAGAACCATGAAACCATATCTTTCAAAGATCCTAGAGCACCAGAGAACTACCAGAGGACTGGAAAAAAGCTGATGTGGTTCCCATCTTCAAAAAAATGGGGGGAAAAACAGATCCAGAAAACTACAGACCAATCAGCCTGACATCAATACCTGGAAGATCTTGGAAAAGATAATCAAGCAAGATTTGCAAACACGTAGAAGCAAGATCCAGATTGACCTCGACAGACTTGAACACTGGGCCTTATCTAACAAAATGAAATTCAATGTAGAAAAAAGTAAGATTTTACATTTAGGTAAGAAAAACCAACCAGGTAAGATTAATTGAAACTTGGCGATCGCGGCTCCGGCGGACGTGCGAGGAGAGTGCTCTCTTCGCCGTCCGGTTTCCCTTTGTCGGAAGACCCTGAAAAGGGTTGAAAGTCGCCCTGGAGGGGCGACCACCATGAGGAGGACCTTCGATAGATCACTGAAGGGTGGTAGCCCTTCCGTTTGATCCGAGGCAGCTCCTTTGGACCGACGAAGAAAAGATCGGCCATCAACATGGCTGATCACTAAGCTGTACCAGCCAAAAGCCAAAAGCACCACCAAGCACAACGAAAGCACCGCGGAGGAATTGGGTGAGACCCTACCTTACCTTTCCTGTATCCCAATCATTTCCCTGTAAAAGCCTTTTGAAAATTTCTTCCCCCCTTTTAACTGGGCGGCGTCTGCCTACTTTGGGAATACAAAGCTTTGAAAAAGAAAAAGAAAAGAACAACTAATCTAAACATTTAAATAACTGGACTTGCACCTTTTGGATATTTGGGGCCCCTAAAAGTTCCTGTTTCTACGGGGACCTATTACCTTATCTATCTGTTAAGTTGAAAAAAAAGTTTTTTTAAACTGGATAAAAGCCTCACTTGAGTTTGGAAAAAGACTTTACATGCTATTGGGGACATCTTATGGTGAAACCTGGTATAGCAAGTGTATTTCTTTTTGTCTGTGAGACCTGTGAGACTAAGATTTGTCCTTGGCACTATCAAAAAAGATAAGAATTTGGAACAGCTGGGTGGTAAAAACAACTCTTTATAGTGGAGGTGGACGTTTACTGACTTTTATCAAAAATAGTCTCCACTAAAGGACTATCTGTAAACACCACAGAAATGGAGGAATACTATCCACAACTTATACTTGAAAAAATCCTTGAGGCTACTGAGCTAATGAACTCCAGACTGAAAGATAAAAGGTGCCACCCTAAATTTACAAAACGCAGCCCGGACTTCAACTGATGAACTTACAATCCAAAAAGCAACAGAAGAGAAAGAAATTAACATTGAAGTGGATTTTAAAGAATACCAGGTACAATCTACTGAAAACTTTGATAGTCAAACCCTTGAGCTCAACTAAAAAATCTGCAATTCAAAAAGCAACAGAAACTGAAGAAAGCAACATTAAGATGGAAGGTGTTGAAGACCAATATGCACAACACATCAAGAACCTAGACAACGTAGACAACCAAACAACAACTACAACATTGAACATGACTCCTTACTTAAGCCAGATGAAACCAGAAGACCAGACTGAACTGATGACAAATATACCAAGCCAAACATGGAGATTTGAACTACCAGGCCAACAACCCAATGATTACAAAGGGGCCAGCTCCTTTGAAAAATTGATCACTGGATGGTCTCCCCTAATTCAAATATCATGTGTAGGAATGAAGGGAGATCTATCTGATGATTTAAAGGCACTGGTATGGAAGCCTGCTTGGCACAAAAAGAAAGCTAGTTAGACATAAAAAATGAGTTGTGGTTTTTTTTGTTTGTGACTTATAATGGAAGATCTTAAAATCTCACTTAACGAGCTAAGGAGATTTTAAAAGATATTAACCGACTTAATATTTAGAACTTAGATTTATAAGGGAAATAAAAAATAACCATTAGAATAACAGTTCTGAATTATAATTTAGAAGTTGGATCGAGACAATAAAGGACATTTTATTAGTAAGTGACGAGGTACTAGGATGAGAAATAGAATATATTTGTGAAATGAAGTAAGAATTTATTTGAGTAAGCAATATGTGTATCTTACATATGACAATTATTTTGTAATGAAATAAGGGAACTTTGGGCTACCCGAAATCTAAATACTATGAATATTAAGCTAATTGGAATACTGTAATCGGAATTAGGTAAAATTTAAATACAGGACATGGACACGTATAAGTTAAAATATACTGATAAATGTTTTAATTGATTGAGTCATAATTAGCAATGTATGAATTTGAATGTGATAAAATAACTAAGGGAAACAGAGAGGAAATTTTTGATGATGTAACCCAACCTATGTATGAAAGATCTTGTTATTGGACTATGGATTACCCAATCACCACGTTGCTTCCTTAATATTTGGATTTTTGTAAAACTGGAAAATTAATAAAACTTGTTTAAAAAAAAAAAGATTAGTTGAAACTTGACTCAATAGCAGTAACTGGCAGGAAACAATGGTTGGAAAGTAACCAAGGAGGGAAGCAACCTAGAACTAAGGAGAAATTTCCTGACAGTGAGAACCATAAACCAGTGGAATGGCTGGCCTTCAAATGTTGTGGATGTTCCATCACTGGAGGTTTTTAAAGAGACTGGATAGCCATTGTCTGAAATAGTATAGGGTCTCCTGCTTGAGCAATGGTTGGACTAGAAGACCTCCAAGTCTGTTCCAACACTTGTTATTCTGTTATTCTTTTATTCAGTAGCAAAAAGTTAAGGAAAAGCCATGGATTGCAGTAATCCAGTAAGAACAAAAATAAATTATTTCAGAATGTTAACAGAAGCTATAGGTTCTGGGCAGTCACCAGGAGTCAAAATTGATTCAAAGGCACAAACCTACCAATGATAAAAAAAGCCCACCATGATACAAATTGCCCTTGAAGTTTTAATTCAGAGAAGATGGAAGATGAGCAAATTGCTAGAAACTATGTCTTAGATATACTGATGTATCTGGGAAAATTTAACTTTGAAAAGAAAAGACTTGAGGGAGCATATAATAACACTTTCCAAATACTTGAAAGAGCATCACAGAAAGTCTTTGCAGAACTTATTTAAATTATAGTAAATCAAATTGTGACCGAATCTTTTTTTTTAAATTCCTAACAGTAACAACAGTTTTACAGAGGAACCAATTAGCCAAAGGAGACTCCAAGAAGTTGGATTTAATGGTTTAAATAGTCTTTTGAAATTTCTCACTGAATTATGTGCAGTTTGTGAGAGTACCCTTTGCCCACTGTCAGCTTTCCAGCATCAGATGTAATTTTGTCCATCACAGGATGAAAACAGTGTTTAGAATTTCCCAAAGCATTAGTGATATATCAGGCAGTTCTAAAATGCAAGTCTATTGGACATCTTCCAGTTCCAGACCTGCCATCCTAATCCTAGGGACAATAATTCTAATCTCTAGAGCTGTGCCTTTATTGTAATCTATAATGGTCTATGCTCAAGACTGTTCCCTAAAGCCTTTTTTTAATCTAAGGAGAATAAACAGAATACATTCTAAATATTATTAAAGCAAACAAACTATTGAAGACAAAACAAAAAACTGAAAATATGTGTATGCCATTATCCATGTGTAAAACTTACAAGTTTTAAAACAATAAGAGAAAGCATAATAAAATATTTCTATTCCATTCCTGTTGAGGATCCAGTTTGGTTTTGTTTCGGTTTTTTTGTGTGTATTTGCAGCTTGTTTTGATTTGATTTCTGATTTCCTATTCCTTGATTTAGACCTTCGGATAGCTTCAATCAGTGTCTTTTATTTTAAGAGTTTCACCGAAGATATGGACCGTAAATGAAAAACAAAGTGAAAATTTTCAAATTCCGAGTAATTTTATGCTAAACTCCGTTTTAATGAATTTCTGAGATAACACACATAATTCGACGGACATCCTTGATTTCTTTAAAAAAAAAATATTTAAAAAGTATTATCAGCAAATTCCTCAAACTTCAGCCAACCCCCACCCGCTGCAACCCGGTTAATTAGCGGGTTGACTGAAATGGTTTTGAATGTATAGCTGCCCAGCCTACGATTTGTTCCCGAAACCATTACTTACCCGTCATGCCTGGGAGGAACAACAGTAACACGGGGATGATTAACAGGTCTGTCTGACTTCGTCCATTCTCCCGCTGTGGACGAACGCCTCGAGTCGCCATAGCTCGTTCTTTGCCGCCCGCCCCATCCGCCAGCCACCCCGGCGCCTTTTCATTGGCTGACGGACCCCTCCAGTCCCGACCGTTTGTCAGAGAGGATAGAAGGCTATGAGGGAGGGACCCCTTAAGAATCCGAGGAGAAAACATTTTCTGCAGTTTCGCGAAATTCTTAGCGATCGGGATATTGGCAGGCTCTTTTTTTGCGAGTTTTATATAAAAGTTATAAAGTCTTTTATATCAAAGACTTTAATTAATTTATCTAGCAGAGTATAATCTCTTGCCGGCCTATTTCTCCCTGAAAGGAAATTACAATTCCCATCTGTATAATTATCCCAAAAATTAGATGAAGAAAAGTGAACCATGAAAAAAATCATGGTTCCATTTAGAAAAATTAAAAGGATTTGAGAAAACTGCTAATATTATGTAGCATATATGGATTTTGACATTTGACTAATGTGGAGAAAAGCAAAGTTTTACATTTAGGCAGGAAAAATCAAAGGTACAAGTACAAATTGGGCAAGACCTGGCTCAAAAACAGTAACTGTGAGAGGGACTTTGGAGTCCTAGTGGACGATCACTTGACTATGAGCCAGCAGTGTGTAGCAGCAACCAAAAAAGCTAATACAATCCTGAGTTGTATAAACAGAGGCATGGAATAAAGATCACACGAAGTATTAATACCGCTTTATAAAACCCTAGTAAGACCATACCTGGAATACTGCAGCCAATCTTGGTCACCATATTACAAAAAAGATGTTGAGAGTTTGAAAAAAATTCAGAGAAGAGCAACTAAGATGATCAAAGATCTGGAGATTAAAACACATGAAGAACGGCTGTGGGACTTGGGTTTGGCTAGTCTAAAGAAAAGAAGAAATAAGGGAGACATAATTCCAGTGTTTGAGGGGCTGTCACAAAGAAGAGGAGGTTACGTTATTCACCAAAGCACCAGAGGGAAGGATGAGAAACAATGGTTGGAAACTGATCAAAGAAAGAAGCAGCCTGGAATTAAGGAGATACTTCCTAACAGTGAGGACAATTAACAAGTGGAACAGCTTGCCTGCAGAAATCGTGGGCGCTTCATCACTGGAGATTTTTAAGAAGAGATTAGACCACAGGTCGGCAACCTGCGGCTCCGGAGCTGCATGTGGCTCTTTGAGCCTTCCCCTGCGGCTCCCAGCCTCCTCTGCCATTTGCAGAGAGAGACAGAGCTTGCTTCTCTCTCTCTCTCTCTCTCTCTGTGTGTGTTTGTGTGTGTGTTTTGTGTGTCTGTGTGTAAAAAAGAGATTAGCCTCACCCTGTTCCGAAGAGCTGAGAAGCTCATTGTGGGCGGGGCTCCTCCCTTTGCTGCGTCTCTGCAGGAAGCAGGAAGGGCAGGAGAGAGCTAGCTAGCCCAGCTATGCTGACTCAGGAATTCTGGAAGTTGAAGTCCATGAGTCATAAAAGAGCCGAGTTTGCCTACCCCCTTGGAGAATAGCTTGAAGCCAGCTTACCAGGTGAGCAGAAGATCCCAGAGGGAGGGGGGAGAGAAAGAGAGAGAGAGACAGAGAGAGACCCTTTTGATATCTAAAATGAAGATAATACTGCATATATCCTTTTTTACCTTTATTTTATATATGTGTATGTGTGTGTGTGTGTATATATATGTGTGTGTGTGTGTGTGTGTATATGTGTGTATGTATATATATGTGTTGTGTGTATATGTGTGTGTGTATATATATATGTGTGTGTGTGTGCATGTGTGTGTATATATATGTGTGTGTATATATGTGTGTGTGTGTATATGTATGTGTATGTTTTCTGAGGTTTTCACGGGTGTTTGTATGTAGGTCTTTGGTAATTCGGGTTTTCTCCCGTGTAAAATTGAAAGTGTCTTGGCAACGTTTCGACGAAGTCCCATTCGTCATCTTCAGGCTGGTGTCTTCGGCTTCGTGCTCCTAGAAGCACGAAGCCGAAGACACCAGCCTGAAGATGACGAATGGGACTTCGTCGAAACGTTGCCAAGACACTTTCAATTTTACACGGGAGAAAACCCGAATTACCAAAGACCTACATGTATGTGTATATATATACACACACATATATATATACACACATATATATACACACACATATATATATACACATATATACACACACACATATATACACACACACACACATATATATACCTATAATAAAAGTAAAAAAGGATATATGCAGTGTTATCTTCATTTTAGATATCAAAAGAGTTTTGCGGCTCCCAGTGTTTTGTTTTTGGTGGGAAACGGGTCCAAGTGGCTCTTGTGAGTGTTTTGGGTTGCCTACCCCTGGATTAGACAATCACTTGTCTGAGATGGTATAGGTCAGTGGTGGCGAACCTATGGCACACGTGCCAGAGGTGGCACTCAGAGCCCTCTCTGTGGGCACGGGCGCCATCGCCCCAGCCCCTCCACCCCCCACGGCCCCCTCACCAGCAACCCCCCCAGAGGAGAGTCGCCCCCAAGCGCAGCCCGCGCGGAGCAGCACAGCCAAGGACATGGCAGCCGGGCAGCGGGGACAAGGCTCCGCCCTCGCGCCCCATCGCGCGCAGTTGATGCTGTGGGACACAGGTGGACGGTATGGCCGCCATGGCGCTGCTGGGCCGCCTGGGCAATCTGCGGTGGGCTATGGAGGTGGTGAGTGGCCCTGCAGGTGGGTGGGGGCGGAGCTGGTGGGACGGGGCGGAGGGTGGGGTCCGGGTTTTGGGCACTCGGTCTCTAAAAGGTTCACTATCACTGGTATAGGTTCTCCTGCTTGAGCAGGGGGCTGGACTAGAAGACTTCCAAGGTCCCTTCCAGCTCTATTCTATTCTAAGTCCAATGCCCTGATTAGTAAGTACTGTAGTCTAAAGCATTACAGAAAAATGCCAGGCCTTTGAACACATCCAGTGAAGGGGGAATCTCCCTATTTAAATTTACTTTTACTTCTTAAAATGAAAAATTCTGGATTTCTTTCTGTAAAATTAAATTCTATTACTTTCACCCCAATTCTCCAGATCAATAAAACATTTTTAATTTCTATATTTTAGCTTTATCTATCCCATGGAATTTTATATCATATGCAAATTTGAGAAGACTATTTTACTTGTCTCTTTATTCAGGCATTTAATAAAATGTTAAAAGACCAGAAGGCCCAGGACTGTTCTTAGTGACATCTTAATCTCCAGTCTAATGGGGAATCATCAATGTTCATAATTTTCAGGCCATATGGGCTGTTGATTTGATCTCTGGGCTTGGTAATTAGGTTGCAAACATTTCACCTCCTTTTGGGGGGATATCTTCAGTGTGGTTTGAATTGTGTTCGGTTTGTGTGGAATGTTGCTTCCGGTATTTCAATTGAAGTAGCTCTCTCGCGCTCTGGTTGGTAGGCGGAGTCGATGTGAATGTGTCTGTTCACTCATTGGTTGTGGAGAACCAGGCCTCGAGGAATTCTCTTTCTCTCCTTGACCTTGCTTGGGTTATAATTGTGGTCCTGGTTAGATTGAGTTTGTGTCCTTCCGAGTCCTCGTGGACAGACATGAGGGACAAAGGGTCATGTCTTTTGATAGCCAGGGAGTGCTCGTGCAGTCTGGTACATAGCTTTTTTCCTGTTTGGCCCACATAGTTCTTTTCACAGTTGTTGCACTGTTTAGGACCAAATCCTAAACTTCCACAGCAACCATCCCAAATGCCCTAAACAAAACTGTGTCAGAACACTTTTCAGAAGAGCAGAATCCCATTGCAACAGAAGCCAGATTAGCAGAATAGAGATACTTATACAGAGTCTTTGAGAGAAACGGACCCAACGACGAAGTTGACCAACAAGATCAACAGAACCATAAAAAAGCTACATAAAAAACCATAAAAAAGCTACAGAGAGGAATACCAGAGGATGAAAGCAACCGATTCAAACATAGCACAGTTCTATGGTCTCCTGAAAGTGCACAAAGAAAACACCCCACTCAGACCGATCATCTCACTCCCTGGCACACCCACTTATAACCTCGTGAAAGAAATATGGAAACGCCTAAAACACCTCATCAACTGAAATACTGGAAGCAACATTCCAAACAAATCGAGCACAGTTCAAACCACACTGAAGATGTCCTCCCGAATGGAGATGAAACATTTGCAACCTAATTACCAAGCCCAGAGATCAAACCAACAGCAGCTGGTATACTGATTGCTATTGTTTTTCTCTTTTAATTTGAACAAATCTAAAGGCTTTTCTTAAGGTTTGCTAAGCTTTTACTCTAAGCTTTTACTTTTCCGACACAAGTTTTTCAATTCCAAGTTTTCACATCTCCTCATTTAGATAATTTCCTCCCCCATTTGATGGGATCCTACTTATTATTCTTCAGTCTTTGTTACAATTCCCTTTTGTGAAACCCAAAATAGATGGTTAAGTTCAGTTTCACTTTCATTTAAAATTTAAAAAATCAGCATTTGTCTCCCAACAAATGTTAGGACAGTGATGGCGAACCTATGGCATGCGTGCCAGAGGCGGCACTCAGAGACCTCTCTGTGGGCATGCCCGCCGCCACTGCCAGCATCTCACGCAGGTCCATTAGGCTGCCACCGGCACCTGGAGCAACAGCCCCGCCCAGCACAAAGGAGGCGAAGTGGCCGGCTAGCAAGCTCGAGTAGAGGTGGTAGAGCACTCCCCCATGCACTCGCTGGCCTCTGTGTGCGGGGGCCGATGGTGTCAGGCAGCAGCCACCCCTGCCTCGCCTTGCCTTGCCCTGCAGCAATGGCACCCCCGCCCTACCCCGTCTCACCCTGCAGGAAAAGCCTCCTGCCCACTGCCCCACCCACAAGTCCCCCTGGATCTCCCCCAATCCTGCCCAGCCCCCACAGGCATCCCCCCATGAGCAACATCGAGGTGGCCATACCCACCCCAGCCATGCCCACCCAGTCTGCCATGATCACCACAGCCACACCCACCCAGTTGGCCATGCTCCCCCACTGCCCCCCCCAGGGCACCACAATGCACTTTGCGATAAATAAGTGGGTTTTGGGTTGCGGTTTGGGCACTCGGTCTCTAAAACGTTCGCCATCACTGTGTTAGGATAATTAAAATCTTCCATCAGTTCAACTTCAAATATAGGACAATATATTGTTGACTTTTGGAAGACATTATCCAGATTTTCTGCCTGGCTATGTAGGTGACAATAGAGAGCAATATCAATATTGCTTTCTTTCTCCATTTACTTTAATTTTTAATCTGGTGATTAACAAATGTGTAAGTATTCATTTTCTATTTTAACTTATATTTGTTTCTGTTTATGGATTCCAACATATCCTGTGCCAATAAATAGTGTCTTTTCATTCTCTGCTTTACAAAGTACTGCATGTATGTATGCATTTGCATGAGGCAGCCAGAACAGCTTCCAAAGCATTTCCATACTGTAATCAAACATAGAAAAAGGCATGTCTGTCTAAATGATTCAAAACATATGCCTTTGACAGGCTTTATTCCCATATTCTTTATTAGCCCAGTAAGTCTTCTGTATCATCTACTATTTCTTCATATCCTTTTTACAGTGAAGTACCTAGAACAGTGGTGGCGAACCTATGGCACGCGTGCCAGAGGCGGCACTCGGAGCCCTCTCTGTGGGCACGCGCGCTGTCATCCCAGCCCCGCCTCCCCCTGCTGCCCCCTCCTGCATGGAGCAGCGCAGCTAAGGACATGGCAGGCCGGGCAGCAGGGACAAGACTCCACCCTCATTCCCCGTCGTGCACAGATGATGTTGCAGGGTGCAGGCGGAGGGTGTGGTTGCCATGGCGCTGCAGGGCTGCCTGGGTGATCTGTGGCAGGCCATGGAGGCGGGTGGCCCTGCGGGCGGGCGGGGCAGGAGGCGGGTGGGGCAGGCAGGGCGGGGCGGGTGGCGGGTTTTGGGCACTCGGTCTCTAAAAGGTTCGCCATCACTGACCTAGAACAATAAACTAATTGTCTAGTTATCAATGAATATTGATGAATCAATGAATGAGGAGAACAATGGAATTATTATTCCCTGGGTGATTTTCTATTAACATGACATGACATGACATAGAATACATTGGCATATTTAGTCATTATAGTTCAGTATTTTAATTTCTGAAATTATATGCACAGGAATATAAGGATTGTAAAAGATCATTCCTACATCACAGACATCCATTTTAAAAAAGGAGGTAAGAAGTTGTGGAAGTTCCAATATTGGGCAAATCATAAATAGATGCTCGAGCTATTTAAAGAGATGTTGAGCTATTTATTCTATTAGAACATTAAGTTAATTTGCAGTAAATGAATTAAAGCTGAGGTGATCTGAATAGTTATTGTGGATGTAAAACATTATGCCAGACATTTATGATATTCCAAGTTGCTTGTCAGATGGGTTCAGACACTCAATATATATCTATGAGAAAGAGATGCAGTTTGCATCTAATATCCCAAGCAATTCAATATGGAGGGGATAAAAAAAAAGGATCTAAGTCAAGTGGTACATTTGGGACAGAGGGTAAGCTATAGTGCTATATCAAAGCTGTGTAGAAAAATGTACAGGCTGTCCAGAAATTCTCCTATCTTACAAAGAAAAGATATGAGCATTCATTCCTGGTGCTTGCTGGTCATTGTCAAAGATTTGTGCCCAAGTACAGCCAAATTTCAGGACCGTTGCTAGAGTTAATTCTGAAGAACAAACTGATTGTTCTGAGGAATGCTAGGATGAGTTTGAGAAACTGAAAGCAACTCACAATAATTTTATTGTGCTACAAGCTTCAGAGTTTGACAAATCATTCACATTCATTACTTACTGTATACCTCAAAAAACAGGACTGGAGAATCGCTATCTGTGGAGGCAATTTGAATACAGAACTGACTATGTGGCACTGAAATAACTACAGGAATAACAGAATAATAGAATTGGAAGTGATCTTGGAGGTTTTTAGTAAGTTCAATCCCCTGCTCAGGCAGGAAACCTATACCATTTCAGACAAATGGTTGTCTAAACTCTTCTTAAAAATCTCCAGTGTTGGAGCACCCACAATTTCTGGAGGCAAGTCATTTCACTGATTACAGGCAGTCCTCGACTTACGACCACAATTGAGCCCCAAATTTGTTGCTAAGTGAAACATTTGTTAAGTGAGTTTTGCCCCACTTTACAACCACAGTTGCCACAGTTGTTAAGTGAATCACTGCAGTTGTTAAGTTAATAACACAGTTGTTAATTGAATCTGGCTTCCCCATTGATTTTGCTTGTCAGAAAGTCGCAAAAGGGGATCACATGACCCTTGAACACTTCTACCATCATAAATATAAATCAATTACCAAGCATCTGAATTTTGTTCATGGGACCATGGGGATGCCGCAATAGTTGTAAGTATGAAAAACGTTCATAAGTCACTTTTTCAGTGTTGTGTAACTTTGAATGGTCACTAAATGAACTGTTGTTAAGTCGAGGACTGCCTGTAATTGTTCTAACTGTCAAGAAATTTCTCCTTAGTTCCAGGTTGCTTCTCTCCTTGGTTAGTTTCTATCTATTGTTCTTGTCCTGCCTTCAGGTACTTTGGAAAATAGGTTAACCCCTCTTCTTTAGGGCAACCCTTTAGATATTGGAACACTGCTATCATGTCACCCTTAGTCCTTCCTTTCATTAAACTATACATACCCAATTCCTGCAACCATTCTTTATACGTTTTGTCCCCCATCTTTTTTATATCATGGCGTCCAAACCTGGATGCAGTATTCCAAGTATGGTCTTATCAAGGCATTATAAACTAGTACTAATACTTCATGTGATCTTGATTCTGTCCCTCTGTTAATACAGCCTAGGACTGCATTGGCTTTTTTGGTAGCTGCAACACACTGCTAGTTCATATTTAAATGATTGTCCACTAGGACTCCAAGATCCCTCTTGCAGATACTATTGAGCCAGGTATCACCTATACCAGGGGTAGGCAACCTTGGCTCTTTTATAACTCATGGACTTCAACTCCCAGAATTCCTTAGCCAGCATGTGCATTTGGTTTTTCTTACCTAAATGTAGAATCTTACTTTTTTCACCACTAAATTTCATTTTGTTAGATACAGCCCAATGTTCAAGATCCTTCTGTATCTTCTGGAGTGTTGGCTATTCCTGCTAGCTTGTTGTCATCTCCAAATTTGATGAGTTCCTCTTCTATCCCCTCATCTAAATCATTGATCAAGATATGGAAGAGTACTAGGTCTAAGACAGAGCCTTGGGTTATCCCGCTGCATACTTCCCTCCATGTAGATGCAGTTCCATTAAGGTCTACATGTTGAGTGCAGTTGGTCAGCCAGTTATGAATCCATCTGATGCTGTCTAATCCACATTTTTCTATCTTAACAAGTAGTAGGTTGTGGTCAACTTTATCAAATGCCTTACTGAAGTCCAAGTAAATTATATCCAGATCATTTCTCTGATCCACTAATTTTGTCACAACAATGAAATACGATTTGTTTGGTATGATCTGTTTTTCACTGTTGGCGTCTGGTTATGACTTTATTTGCCTCTAGATCAGTGATCCCCCAACCTTTTCAGCTTTGTGGCCTGGCTGGGAGAAAGAGGGGAACCAGGCTGCATGAGCAGTGGGCCAGCATGAATGCACATGCGGAACTCAACTCACAACTTAATTCAAGTCAAGCTGTGTGTGCGCGCATGCGCACAACTTGCTGCTCACATGAGTTGAGCTGTGCACTCACAAGTTGAGCTATGCGTGGGCATGCATGCCAGCCCGCCTCTCGTGAGGCCTGATTTCAAATAGGCCATGGCCCGATAGTGGGCTGCAGACCCCTGCTCTACATGTTCACAGATTTGTTGCTTGATTACTTTTCCAGTTTCTTCCCAGGTATTGATGTCAAGCTGATAGGTCTGTAGTTTCCTGGTTCCATTTTTTCTCCTTTCTTTGAAGATGGGAACTACATCAGCCCTTTTTCTGTCCTCTGATAGATCCCTGGTGCTCCAGGATCTTTGAAAAATATGATTCAGTGGTTCTGAGATCATGTCTGCCAGTTCCTTCAGAATCTTGAGGTGTAATCCATCTGGTCCTGGTGATTTGAACGCATCTAGGTGGAGAGGTGTTCTCTTACCATTTTCTTGTCTATTTTAACATGAATTCCTAACAATACTGTTTTTTATAGGTTGGACTGGGTTTTTTTCCCTTTTGTGTAAAGACAGATGCAAAAAAACAAGTTAAGCACTTCTGCTTTCTCCCTGTTGCTCATCACCTTCTTGCCATTTCTCCCATTAATGGACCAGTAGTTTTCTTGACTTTTTTCTTGTTTTTTGCATGTTGAAAGAGGCTTTTTTTGTTGTTATTTTTAACTTTTTTCACAGGTCTTAATTCATTTCGAGCCTTAGCTTTCCTAACTTCATCTTTGCAGGTTTGAGCTATTTGCTGATATTCTACCTTAGTTATGTGCCCCTCTTTCCATTTTTTATACTTACCCTTTTTGTCTTTTAGTTTATCACAGAGTTCTTTGTGCTAGTTTCTTTTGAGAGCTCTTATTTTTCTTCTTCATTGGAATTGTGCTAGACTGGGTTTTTTAATCTCACTTTTCAAAGTTTCCCAAGCTTTTGGGGTTGTTTTCCCCTTGAGGATTCTCATCTATGGAATCCTTCCCAAGCTCTGTCTAAGTTTATTGAAATCAGCTCTCTTAAAGTCCAAGACTCTAGTTTGACTTTATTCTATTGTTTGTGCTTGCATAATGGTGAATTCGAATATTGCATGATCACTTACCCCTCAATGTTCCTGTAATGTCAATGCCTTCTATTATTTCATCTGTGTTAGTGAGAATTAAGTCCAGTATGGCTAACCTTTTAGTTCCTTTCTCTACTTTTTGAGAGACAAAATTGTCTGCTAGGTTTGACAGGAACCTGTTTCATCTTCCACTTAGTGCAGCATTTGTCTCCCAGTTGATATCAGAGTAGTTAAAGTCCCATTATTATTGAGGTGTGTTTCCTACATACCTTAATTAACTGACTAGCAAAAAAAAAATCATCTACTTCCTCTGTTTGCTTTGGAGGCCTATTGTATACACCACAGGTCGGCAACCTGCGGCTCCGGAGCCGCATGTGGCTGTTTGAGCCTTCCCCTGCGGCTCCCAGCCTCCTCTGCTATTTGCAGAAAGAGAAAGAGACAGAGCTTGCTTCTCCCTCTCTCTCTCTCTCTCTCTTTGTGTGTGTGTGTGTGTAAAAAAGAGAGTAGCCTCACCCTGTTCCGAAGAGCCGACAAGCTTACTGGGCGAGGCTCCTCCCTTTCCTGCGTCTCTGCAGGAAGCAGGAAGGGCAGGAGAGAGCTAGCTAGCCCAGCTATGTTGACTCAGGAATTCTGGGAGTTGAAGTCCATGAGTCATAAAAGAGCCGAGCTTGCCAACCCCTGAGCTTGTTGCAGAACAGCTTGAAGCCAGCTTGCCAGGTGAGCAAAAGATCGGAGAGAGGGAGAAAGGGGGGGAGAGACAGAGAGAGACAGAGAAAGACCCTTTTGACATCTAAAATGAAGATAATACTGCATATATCCTTTTTTACCTTTATTTTATATATATATGTGTGTGTGTATGTGTGTATATATATATGTGTGTGTGTGTGTATATATATGTGTGTGTGTGTATGTATGTGTATATATATGTGTGTGTATATGTGTGTGTGTATATATACACACACATATATCATAAAGCAAATAAATAAAAGCGATCACCGGGATAAAAATCTTAAAACAAAGATTGTTTAGTTTACAAAGCTGAGCTTTCGTCGGCCACACTGCCGACATCATCAGAGCATATAACGTAAAATTTGGGAGTCCATTCTTATATGACTGGCTGTTTCTGCGCCCGGGCTCTCGACCTAGTCATCGGTCCGCTCCTCCATGTGTTTATATATAAACACACACACATATATATACACACACATGCATATATATATATATACACACACACACATATATAAACACACACACACACACACACACATATAATAAAGGTAAAAAAGGATATATGCAGTGTTATCTTCATTTTAGATATCAAAAGGGTTTTGCGGCTCCCAGTGTTTTGTTTTTGGTGGGAAACGGGTCCAAGTGGCTCTTTGAGTGTTTTGGGTTGCCTACCCCTGGTATACACCTATGGCACTGTCATTCTTTTTTCCTTGTATATTGACCCAAATGCATTCAAGACAGGTTTCACCATTTTTCTGTATTTTTATAGAGATGTAGTTATTTCATATGTATAGCTCAACTCCACCACCTCTTTTATTCGATATGTTTCTTTTAAACAATTTAAATCCCTCTAGCTGTATATTCCATTCATGGGTTTCATCCCACCAAGTTTCCATAATGGCAACAATATCATATTTGCCCTCAAGTAATTGGATTTCTAATTCACCCTATTCCTCATACTTTGTGGGTGGTGTATAGACATTTGAGTTCTTTTTGACTGATCCCGTGTTTGCTTTCTACATAATCTGTTTTGTGTTTGAGTTCCCCTTTTTCTTACCACCTGTTTGATTAGTGCACATGGTATGGCACACACTATCAAAAGCTTGATTTTTCTTGACAGCGTTGATATTCTTAACTGCACAAACATCTATGCTTGAAACACTGATAAGCTGAACACAGGAATAAATTTCAGCACTTGATTGTAGCCCTACAAAATATTACTTTAAGATGAAATACATTGAAGAAAAGATGAATCTTGATAGATGGATTGTCCAGAAGTCCAAATGAAGAAGTCAGTGGACCATAAGGAATGATGGAGGATGTGAAATCAATAATTGAGGAATATGGTCTATCTCGTATGTATTGTACATATGCGATCCTGTTATCATGTATTGTGCAATAATGTATTGTAGTTTCACATGCACCCCACAAGATACACTAATAAACACAGAGTGGCTAAAGTCGGTCCCTTGTGCTAGACATTCATAATATTCTAGGCCTCTTGCCAAACAGGTTTAATCATTCAAAAAATATCTACTCCACAAGAAAGAGTTACACACACATAGAGAGATATCAGTTAAACCCTATATAGATGGCAAACTGAAGAAGCTAAAACTATGGATTTCAAAAAGGCACCTTTAATGATGCCCAGTCAGGGTAAATATAATTTTTTAAATGGTAACAGTTACCAGTTAAACATATAGCAAGCCAATTGAGGCAGAATCTTTTAGAAATATTTCCTTTCCATGGCTCCCATCTCTTAGCTGTCATGTCTGCTCTTATACCCACTGAAGACCTCCAGCCTCATCTGCTGCCACGGTCTCTTCACAATACACCAGCAAAATCTTCTATTCTGGGGATAGAAAATGTGAATCCTTTGGAAAGACCAGGATGAGAACATTTAAGGACCAAGCTATGCACCAAAGCTGGTGAAAGCTACAGACTCATATATAGAGTCTCCAAGTAAAATGTGGATTTGCCAGGAATTAAGATTGTTCAGAAAAGTAAGAGAAAAGGAATGTATGCTTATAAGGGAATTCTAGTTCTGAAGTAACATGTAATGTTTAGCCAGAAGTTTGTATTAGGTTTAATTTATTTTGTTATGCTATCTAATGTTCTTATTTTACTCTAAAGAATTAAGAAACAGAGCATGTTATTTCAGCCTTGCATCACATCCCTCAGGCTGAGCATAAAAATACTAATTTATATATCTACTAGTGGTCCAATCTTAAATTGCAACATCTAAATTGCAACTATCTAACAAAATTTACTTGTTAGCAGACAGTTATTATTTTCTTGGTCTATCTGAAATGCTGATTATTATTTTTTGTAATTTGAAGCACTTTTATGTTTTATGTTATGATAAGGACTCTGGAGGCTAAACCGTACAATGAACCTCTAAGGGAACTAGGTATGTTCAGCTTAATGAAGAGAAACCACAGGGGAGATTTGACAGCAGTCTTCCGATACTTGAAGGGCTCTCACAGGGAAGATGGCATCGATTTATTTTACAGAGCACCTGAGGGCAGGCCAAGAAGCAATGGGTGGAAGCTAGCCAGAATGAGATCCAACCTGGAACTAAGGAGAAATTTCCTGACTGTGAGAACAATTAATCAATGGAACAGCTTGCCTCCTAATGTTGTGGATGCTCCCTCACTGGAGGTTTTCAAGAAAAGATTGGACAACCATTTGTCTGGGATGGAATAACGACTCCTGCCTTCGGCAGGAGGCTAGACTGGAAGAGCCCTATGATTCTATGATTCCAGTCCTATGATTTTATTCTTCTTCTTTTAAAAAAAAAATATCTTAGGAGATCCGTCTGTCTTCCAAGGAGGAGAGGAAGGCCTGAAATTACACATCTTTTTGCTACATGGGCAAGAGCATTTTCAAAAGTGTTTGAAAATGTTTCCCTGATTTACTATTAGACTTTTAAAATGTCATAAATGTAGGACAAACTCTGAGAGAGCCGTATCTTTCTTATCTACATGGATCAAGTAAGGATGTTCATCTGGAAAATAGATGTTGTTAGAGTAGAAAGAAACAGATGGCTTCTGGAAGAGGAAATTTAAGATCCTTCCACCATCCATTTATGGGCTTAGTTTGTTTATTCTACATTAGGCTACTTATGGTCACACAACCCCCCAAAGTATTGTTGCAAATGCTGTGATTGCACTACATCAACTTTGTATGATGGTGACTACAGAGTTAAGACTTTTCCCCAAATTTGGCACAAATTGAATGCACACTTTTCTAATTTGTCAGGTCATTATTTCTGTAACAATTGGGGCACTGCTGTTTCATATTTTTCAGTTTCTTGGGAGATGGATTAATAAATTAAAGTATTTTATATATATATATGTTTTCTGAGGTTTTCACGGGTGTTTGTATGTAGGTCTTTGGTATGTGACCTCGCATTCTTACGCAACTGCCGAGATCAAAATTTAATCCCCACATGCTTCCAATTGAAATTCCACTCCAACTCTGCAGCCACCAAACGCATCCTGAAAAGAACAGAATTGGCCCTAATCAGAAATGAACTTCACACAAAAATATTCCTCCTAGACCGAATCAACAAAGATCTCCTCACACTTCACCTCAAACTCAGCAACAAGATCCACCCCGCACTTTGGGACAAATCCAAACAACTCGCCGTCTGGAAAGCCGAAACACAGACCACCCTCAAGACAGACACACACACCAACAAATTCCGAAGACTACAAGAACGCCACAAACAAACCCCTCCTCCCTCACAGCCACACATGAAACAAACAGTGCATAACATCTCAGATAGGATCCTCACCAAAGCCGAAACCAATGTCCTTTCCAAAGGATTCAACTTTGCAGTCGCTCCCAAACACATCCCTACGGAAACCATTATATGCGGAGTTGAAACCAGCCTGACCAAAATCAACCCCGACGATGCTAACAGAATCAGAGTCGAAATCTCCAACATCCTCTGCACCAGCAAGCCACCCAAAAGCAACTTACACAAAGAGGAACAGACAGCACTACTTAACCTGAAAGAAGACACCAGCATAATAATCCTACCAGCAGACAAGGGCAACGCCACGGTGGTTATGAACACATCTGACTACCAAACCAAATTAACCAACCTACTCCAAGACTCCACATACAAACCCCTAAACACAGATCCCACCACCTACCTGGAAAAAACCACTAGATCCAAAATAAAAGCCTCTCCCATCAGCGAAGAGATCCAGCAAAGAATCATTCCCAGAGAAAAATCATCCAGATGCCCTAAGCTCTATGGACTCCCCAAGATACACAAAGATGGAACCCCACTTAGACCCATAGTCAGCTCCATAGGCTCACCTCTACAAAACCTAGCCAAATTTCTCGCCAAACAACTACAGCCCTATGCAGAATCCATCACCTCACACGTAAAAAACTCATTCCAATTCATAGAGATCATAAAGAAACAAAACTTACAGTCCAGCGACCTACTCGTGAGCTTTGATGTCATTTCCCTCTTCACCCAAGTGCCAATCAAAGAAGCCTTGACAGCTATCCAAAACAAATATAACCCCCCCAAGCACATCCTAGATCTGACCAACCATTGCCTATCCAACACATACTTCATCTATAACGGACAAAAATACAAACAAATAGAAGGAGCACCCATGGGGTCACCCTTCTCACCTGTCATTGCAAACCTCTACATGGAACACTTTGAAACCCAAGCTCTAGAAAAATCTGATCACAAACCCAAACTCTGGCTCAGATACGTAGATGACACCTTCATAATCTGGCCACATGGGAAAGAAAAACTAGACAACTTCCTCACACACCTCAACAGCCTACACCCCAAAATACAGTTCACCATGGAAACAGAAGCTAACAACCAATTTCCCTTCCTGGATGTCTTAGTCTACAAAAAATCCAATGGCTCCCTAGGACACACCATCTACCAGAAGAAAACACACACAAACCGCTATCTGCACGCACTCTCACACCACCACCCAGCACAGATCAACTCCGTAGCCAAGACACTCATCTCGAGAACAAAATGCTTAGCTGACGAACAACACCTAAAAACCAAACTACACACTCTCACTAACGTACTAACATCCAACGGATTCCAAAGAAATAAGATTACCAACCTAATCCAAAAAGAAACCCCCACTAAAATCCAAGACAGAGAACAAGAAAATGGCAAAGCCCTCCTCCCATACATAAAAGGCACCACAGACAGAATCAGCAAGATCCTCCACAAACACAACATCAAGACAGCATTCTGCACAAACCGAAAAATATCCACCATCCTAAGAAACACCAAAGACAAAATTGAGTTAGAAAATCAAGGAGTATATGAAATCCCATGCACCACCTGCCCCACCACATACATCAGACAAACCAACAGAAGAATAAGTGCACGCATTGAAGAACACAAGAACTCAGTCAGAAAAGAGGAACCAACTTCTTCCCTGGTCCAACACCTTAAAGCCACAGGACATAAAATTGACTTTAAAAATACCAGAACTATCGCCAAAACTGAACACTTTAACAACAGAATAATCAGAGAAGCCATCGAGATAGAAAAACGCCCACACAGCATGAATAAACGAGATGACACCTCCCGCCTACCAGCCATTTGGAAACCCACCCTTATTGACAAACGAGTCCCTAACACAAAGAATGACACTAGACCCACACTCACAAAAACCACACAGGATGTCACCACCACACATCCACGCAAAAAGCAAACCCAAACCCACACCGATGATGAGGCACGACCACAAACCAGAAACCAGACCACAGCTGCATCATTAGCCATTTTAATCCCCTCCAATCCATACATGAAGCAAACTGACACCCACCTTGATGATATGGCACGACCACGAACGCGAAGCCAAACAACGCAGCTCTCCATCTCAAATCCCGCTGCAACTCAGACTAATACGAGCACAACAAAGCCCCCACCCAAACAGAACACACCCCTATCCAATCAGAGCACAGCCAACCCCCCCCATCCAATCAGAGCACAGCCAAGCCCCTAACCAATCAGAACACACCTCCACCCAATCAGAACACAGCCAAGCTCCCACCCAATCAGTTCATACCCCCACTGGCAGTTAAAAGGAAGAAACAGCTGCGATCACACATTGCTCCTAGAAGCATGAGGCCGAAGAGACACCAGCCTGAAGATGACGAATGAGACTACGTCAAAACGTCGCCAAGACACTTCCAATTTTACGCGGGAGAAAACCCAAATTACCAAAGACCTACATATATATATACATATATATATATATACATATACATATACATACATACCTGCATACCCGTACCCGTGAAAATCTACGAAAACAAATATATATATATATATATGTTCAATGACACAGTCCTCGATCTCCGGGAGAAATATAAACCAGCTGTTTATTGTTAAAAAGTTTAAAACAATAAAAACAACTATTTACAATATTAAAACAACTTAGCTTTCGCTGGTCCCCTGCCAGCATCCTCAGAGTGAAGTTTTGGGGTGGAGATTACTTTTATAAACCTTGCTAGCCTAATTGCTTACTCATTGACCGTGTGATAGGGCCATCCATCCGGGCTGACCGTAATTGCCTTAATTGTCCCGCCTCCTCTTTTTTGCACTCCAGTTCTCCAACCTTCCTCCCTCCCATCCTTGTCAATCCCCTCCTTCCTGGCGTTACTGCCGTTGGCTTGCTTTCCAGCTGCTCCCCCGTACTCGTTCTGGGCCTTACACCCAGATCCGGTGTCTTAGATGCCTTCCCATTGCTGCTCCCCTCCTTTCCATCCCGTTTATCTGCCCGTTGTTCCTGTCTTCCACTGTCTATCCCTATTAGTGCTATTTCCTCCGATTTCCTTCCCCGCTTGAATGTGCGCACGCACAGCCGTATCCCGTCCCTCTGCCTCGTCTGCCTACGATCAGCTGGGCTATCTGCCGGCTCACTCCTGAATTCACCCCCTCTCATCCTTGCAGATCCTATCCTTCCTAATGTTGCTGCCGTTGGTGCGTTTGCCAACTGCCTCACCTTCCCCCCCTCTCCTTCTTATCCCTTTGAACCATCCGCTGTACCTGCCTTCCATTATCTATCGCCCTGGGTCCTATTCCTTCCAATCTTTCTACATGCCTGGGTGTGCGCACGCACAGCCGCATCCTATCCTTCTGCCTCATCTGCCTAAGCTCAGCTGAGCCACCTGCTGCCTCGCCCTCAGTTCCACCCTCTCTCTTCCTTACCGATCTTATCCTTCCTAGTGTCATTGCTCTTGATGCACCTTCCACCCCTACCCCCATACGCGTTTTGGGTCGTACGGCTAGGTCCGGCATCCTCGATGCCTTCTCATTCCCGCCCCCTTCCTGTTGGTATAGGTCCACTCGTTTGTCTAACTTTCCACCATCTGTCCTTGCTGGCCCTATTTCTTCTAGTTTCCCTTTACACAAGGGTGTGCACCCGCACAGCTGCGTCCTATTCCTCCACCTCGTCTGCATTTGGTCAGCCGGGCTGCCTGCTGACTCACCCCCGGATTCACTCCCTCTCATCCTTACCAACCCTAACGCCCCTGCCATTGGTGTATCTCCCAACCGCCCCCCCGTGGCCATTCCGGGCCGCACGTCCAGATCTGGCACCATCGGTGATTCTCCGTCGCCCTCCCCCTTTTTGTCCCGCAAACCCGTTTGTTCAGTTGGATCATCTCTCCTCTCCTCCTTTTTGCGGACCATGTTGTTTATCTCCGATCGTCGTTCTTCCTCCTCCTTTGTTCCAGCGGCTCGTCGTGGGTCCAATTCCCTTTCCATACGATGATTGCCTTCTTTAATTCTGCCCCTTGCGAACGCCGTCCGCATCCTAGCTTGTTCCTCATATGCTTTTAATGTCTGGTATGTCGGGGGCAATTCTACGTGTCGATTAATCGAGCCCGCATCTGAGAACCAGGCCTCCTTCAGTAGGCGCCCTCCTTTGGAGGCATCTTGGGCGATGGCTTTTGCCCCCCTGAAGTCAAATGAGTGTCCATTATTCACCATATGTGTCCATATTTGGGAATACTGCTCCTGCCTTTTGACGGCCAATTTGTGTTCATGTACCCTGGTTTTTATCCGTTTGGCCGTCTCTCCCGTGTAATTACACTGGCAATCCTTGCAGTGCACCCTATAGACCACCGATGATTTTTCCTCCTCTGGCAGTGGTTCCTTAGGGCGCATCATTTTCATACGGAGTGTTTGGTCGGGTCGGTGAGCCACCCTGATGTTATGCGGCGCCAATATGCGAGCCGTTGCCTCTGACACCCCCTGGACGTAAGGTATCGTTGTCCAGGATATTGTCCCTAGGTCCTCTGGTGCTCTACGGGGTTCCTGGTGCTTACTGTATCTTTGGACAAAACTGGCCGGGTAGCCGTTCCACCTGCATACCTGGTGGAGATGGGCACGTTCCACTTGCTTGGCCTTTTTGGTACTGCAATGCGTATCTATACGTGTAAATAACGTCCGAATGCATGCGATCTTATGGGCTGCCGGGTGGTTGCTCTTGTAATGCAGCATCCTGTCGGTATGGGTCACTTTCCTGTATACAGTTGTGTGGAGGGTGCCATTGGCTTGGCGCGTGACTAATACGTCCAGGAAGGCCAAACTACCGTTGGCTTCCTCCTCCGCTGTGAATTGTACGTCCGGGAACACCGCATTCAATCTTTCCATAAAGGCAGCTTTTTCAGTCCGTTTAATGATAGCGAACGTATCGTCCCCATATCTGGCCCAAAATTCTGGGTGGTAATCGGCCATTGCCTTAGCCTCCAGGCACTGTAGGACCGCCTCAGCGATAACACCCGAGATGGGAGACCCCATCGGCGTGCCCTTGATTTGTTCATACATCGTGTCCTGGAACGTGAAATGTGTTCTCAGACACAACTGCAGCAGTTTGATGACGTCTTCCATCTTAAGGGAACCATGACTTTGTAACCCCTTTAGCTGTAATAGATCTTTTATCGTTGAAACAGCCAGCTCTTGTGGGATAGATGTGAACAACGACGTCACATCAAATGAAATCATGGTCTCATCATCTTGTATTCTCACTGCTTTGAGTCTCTGTAGGAACTCCTGCGACGATTTCACCGTGGTTGTACCATCCTCTACTAGATGCTGTAGCCGCTGACTTAGCCATCTAGCTAGGCCAAACATTGGTGTACCCCTAAATGCCACAATGGGTCTTAATGGGATCCCCTCTTTATGTATTTTTGGCAAGCCGTAGAACCTCGCCATTGCCGAGTCCCTAGGCCGTATGGCCCTCAGCTCTTCTTCACTCATTCCCCCCGTCTTTTAAGCCTATCCATGATTTTATTGAGCTGATTCTTCATGGACGTTGTAGGGTCTATCTTGGTCACTCTATACGCACTGGTGTCGTTAAGTAGGGACTGGGCCTTGCTGTTATATGTGGCCCTGTCCATGACAACCGTGGCCCTGCCCTTGTCTGCCGGTAGGATCACAATGGATTTGTCCTTCCGTAGCTCCTCTAGGGCCTTCCTCTCCCCTGCTGGTAAGACGTGGTGTTGTTTGTGGTTCATGAGTAGCCCCGTGACCCGCTGCCTTATAGAGTTTTTTTCTGCGTCGTTAGTAGCCATGCTTTGTATTGTAGGTTCCACGGCTGCGATGAAATCAATGGGTTGGGCATCCATCAGATTAAGGCCTGTATCCCATTGTAGGAGCCTGGTTTCCTCATCAGTGAGGCCCCTTGATGACACATTATGGACCAGTCCGGAATTGTGGTTGTGATTATGTGCTCTTTTTAGGGTCTCCATCTTTCTCTGGAGCGTTTCAGTCTTTTGCTGGCATGCCCTCTGTGTGGTTTCATATATGTGCCGGTTGAGGGTCTCATAATGCTGTGCCAGTGTGGATCGGCAGAGCTCCTGGCACCTCCGAATCCTGGGCGACCCAGTATTAATGCGCCTGTGATGGTCATTAATTAAGGCACGTATAGTCCGGCGCTGGAATTGCCGGACTGCCATCTGTGCTTCTACGGAGTTCACCACCGGCCTCCTACGCAAGGATTTGGGTGGCAAGTCATTGCGAATGCAATCATGAAGGAAGGCCAATTTTCGGTAATTAACGGCCTCCCGTTTGGCAAGGTTCTCCCACCTCCTAGCTTGGAGCAATACTGCTCTTCTGTAAATGTCTTTGATGACTGCAAAAATATGAATCCCGTATTTTTGCAGTCATCAAAGACACACACACACACACACACACACACACACACACACACACACATATATATATATATATATATGTTTTCTGAGGTTTTCACGGGTGTTTGTATGTAGGTCTTTGGTAATTCGGGTTTTCTCCCGTGTAAAATTGAAAGTGTCTTGGCAACGTTTCGACGAAGTCACATTCGTCATCTTCAGGCTGGTGTCTTCGGCTTCGTGCTTCTAGGAGCAATGTGTGATCGCAGCTGTTTCTTCCTTTTAACTGCCAGTGGAGGTATGAACTGATTGGATGGGAGCTTGGCTGTGTTCTGATTGGGTGGAGGTGTGTTCTGATTGGTTAGGGGCTTGGCTGTGCTCTGATTGGATGGGGGGTTGGCTGTGCTCTGATTGGATGGGGGTGTGCTCTGCTTGGGTGGGGGCCCTGTTGTGCTAGGATTAGTCTGAGTTGCAGGGGAATTTGAGACGGAGAGCTGCATTGCTGTAGTTTGGCTTCGCGTTCGTGGTCGTGCCACATCTTCAAGGTGGGTGTCAGTTTGCTTCACGTATGGAATGGAGGGGTTTAAAAACGTATGGAATGGAGGGGTTTAAAATATATATATATATATATATATATATATATATATATATATATATATATATGTTCAATAACACAGTCCTCGATCTCCGGGAGAAATATAAACCAGCTGTTTATTGTTAAAAAGTTTAAAACAATAAAAACAACTATTTACAATATTAAAACAACTTAGCTTTCGCTGGTCCTCTGCCAGCGTCCTCAGAGTAAAGTTTTGGGGTGGAAATTACTTTTATAAACCTTGCTAGCCTAACTGCTTACTCATTGACCGTGTGATAGGGCCATCCGTCCTGGCTGACCGTAATTGCCTTAATTGTCCCGCCTCCTCTTTTTTGCACTCCAGTTCTCCATCCTTCCTCCCTCCCATCCTTGTCAATCCCCTCCTTCCTGGCGTTGCCGCCGTTGGCTTGCTTTCCAGCTGCTCCCCCGTACTCGTTCTGGGCCTTACACCCAGATCCGGTGTCTTAGATGCCTTCCCATTGCCGCTCCCCTCCTTTCCATCCCGTTTGTCTGCCCGTTGTTCCTGTCTTCCACTATCTATCCCTATTAGTGCTATTTCCTCCGATTTCCTTCCGCGCTTGGATGTGCGTGCGCACAGCTGTATCCCGTCCCTCTGCCTCATCTGCCTACGATCAGCTGGGCTATCTGCCGGCTCACTCCTGAATTCACCTCCTCTCATCCTTGCAGATCCTATCCTTCCTAATGTTGCTGCCGTTGGTGCGTTAGCCAACTGCCTCACCTTCCCCCCCTCCTTCTTATCCCTTTGAACCATCCGCTGTACCTGCCTTCCATTATCTATCCCCCTGGGTCCTATTCCTTCCAATCTTTCTGCATGCCTGGGTGTGCGCATGCACAGCCGCATCCTATCCTTCTGCCTCATCTGCCTACGCTCAGCTGAGCCACCTGCTGCCTCGCCCTCAGTTCCACCCTCTCCCTTCCTTACCGATCTTATCCTTCCTGGTGTCATCGCTCCTGATGCGCCTTCCACCCCCACCCCCACACGCATTTTGGGTCGCGCGGCTAGGTCTGGCATCCTCACTGCCCCCCCATTGGCCATTCCGGGCCGCACGTCCAGATATGCTTTTAATGTCTGATATGCCGGGGGCAATTCTACGTGTCGATTAATCGAGCCCGCATCTGAGAACCAGGCCTGGTTCTGAGGACGCTGAGGACTCTGAGGATGCTGGCAGGGGACCAGCGAAAGCTAAGTTGTTTTAATATTGTAAATAGTTGTTTTTATTGTTTTAAACTTTTTAACAATAAACAGCTGGTTTATATTTCTCCCGGAGATCGAGAACTGTGTTATTGAACAGATATGCCCGGGATTCGTATTTTTGCAGTTATCAAAGATATATATATATATATATATATATCGTGAAACAAATAAATATTAACGATCACCAGGATAAAAATCTTAAACAAAGACTGTTTAATTTACAAAGCTACGTTTTCGTCGGCCACACTGCCGACATCATCAGAGCATAAAATGTGAGATTTGGGAGTCCGTTTTTATATGACTGGCTGTTTCTGCGCCCGGACCCTCGACCTAGTCATCGGTCATTAGCGTCGGGCGCATCGTTCTTAAAGGGGCCGTTTCCAAAGTTGTCCTCTCCCCTCCAGTTGCTATTGTTCCTTTGGCGTATGTGTTAGCGCTGGGGGATTGAGTGTCGGATCGCTCCTGCTCATCCTGCTCAGCGCCAGAGGATCGCATGTCAAACCGTTCCTGTTCCCCCCTACCTCCATGGCTCCGTTCGTCTTGGTTTGCCTCCATGTCCCTAAACTACCCGGTGTCTTCCTATTCGCCAGTCCTATCATTTTCCTTGCTCGTGTGCAAACATCTGGGGGTTGTTCCTGTCCCCTGCACCCCTCTTGTCTCGCTGTCGGATGGGCCCCTCTATCTGTTGGTGGGTTGTCTACCGGGCGTGCTCCTAGGGTCGCCCCCCCCACTCGTTAGACGTGTAATCTCCTCGGCGCGCGTGCAGGAGCACAGGAAATAGTCATCTTGCGGTTTGCACATGCTGTTCGTTGCTCTCTTCGTCATCTGCCGTGGCCGCGTCTCTATCGCCCAGTCCTTCACAGGGCATATCTCTGGTGCCCCTCTCCTCCTCCCAAGCTCCGCTACTCCTCTTTCGCGTGTGTGACTGCTCAGGGGGTGGCCATCCGACTGGCACTTTGGAGTTCCCTGTACGTGTGCGTGTGTCGCGGGGTTGGCTGTCTGATCGTTCCTGCTCGTTACCCTCCTCCCCCTGTCTCCAAAGTGCCAGTCGGATGGCCACCCCCCGAGCAGTCACACACGCGAAAGAGGGGTAGCAGAGCTGGCCCAGGAATTCTGGGAGTTGAAGTCCACGAGTCATAAAAGAGCCAAGGTTGCCTACCCCTGCACTACACTAAACAGTCACCAAATTGTTTAGCCCAGTTGTACAGATTTATAAACTGGTGACTCGGTTAATTTGTTTTAGATATATAGTAGCTACATTCTTAACTTTTATTGCTGTCTTGTACAGTATTGCTGTTGCGACTGTGTTTTATTCCTGTTTTCCTCAAGTTGGTTTGTTTAATTTCTATAGTCACCCATCTCAACCAATGACTGAACAGCTTAGAATTCAAAAATTGTTACCCTAGATTATTTATACCTTTTATATATTTTTAATTTTATCACCTTTTTACTAATCCTAATAGCTTTAACAATATTTTTATGTCCTGCTTTGTTGGAAAACATGGTCTTTGGCTTCCTTGTAGTTTTAATGGGTCTCTGACCACATGATAAAATTGTTACTGTTATAAATTGCTTATAACTTTAAGGGAATAATGAAAAATAGAAGAAAGTACTTTACAAACTTTTCTTAATGTAGAACACATACTCGTTCTCTTCTTTTCTGGAGCAAGGACTCACACACTGCAATTAAGTATTTCATTATAGGCCTTCTTCTCTGACTTCGAACTTGAAGTTCGTTCTATACTTTTTTCCTGCTATAGCAAGAAAAGAAAAAGGTGGGAGGAATGCGGTTGAAACCTCGTGACGGAATTGCCCAATCAGTAAGTGACCTTGCTTGCTAGATAAATTACTTTGTATTAGTCGGTGTCTGGAAAGGAGGAAGGGTTACTGTTTTGTCTGTCGCGTAGGAGGGAGGTTCGGAAAAAGTGGGAGAGTTTTGGATGCGGCGCCTCAGAGTTGTGTTTGTTTCTACGAGCTGCTTGCGCGGGGAGGAGAAGGTTGAGGTATTTGGACGGGACAATGGCGGCGCTAGCAGTCTCTTTTCGGAGGTTATTACAGGCCTTCCTTGCAAGTTTTTGCTGTTCGGTTGCTTTGACGATGACAACAGCAACTGGGTTGCTTCTTTTCTTTCTTCCTGAAGCAGCAACGGGTGAGTCGCGTATGATATTTAAAATGAACCAGATTGGGAGTCCATTCTGTTCCCTTTGAGGAACATGGCGCTTCTGCAACTGCCCAGGACTAAGAAGGCTGGGGAATAGAGTGCTAGGAGATGGTTGAAGGAGAGTGCGGGTTTCATCGACAATGAACCGCTAAGGCGGCAGACTGGACAATAGCTGCTCAAAGCAATTTAGCGGCTTTCTTTAACCATAATTGTAGCGGATGGAGTAAGATAGTGTTTTCGTTCTATCATTCCACTCTGCCCGAAGCAGGCGAGCAAACAAAAGGTCATCATCAAAAAGAGCTCGCCGTCTCGTTTTCTTTCAAAAGAATCCCATAAAAATGAAAATTTAGCAGTGCATCATATCAATGTTTTGTTGTTTGCGGTGTTCAGCATGGAATATTGCCGTTATATTCGTAAAAACTCTTACCATCTGGAATAAATCTTGTGCAGGCAAGGAGGGTCCTCCTCCTCCCTGTATCTTCTCATTCTCAGTCTTGCAGGATAGGGCAGATGGTATTTATTAATATAGACGTACTTCCTATCTGAGGATTGACGGTAGGAATTATAGAGTCTGTTTGATTTCTTTATCAATTCACTGTCAAAGTTGTTAGATATCTGACACCAAACGTTGCCTTCAGCTTCTTGCAATGTTTAATACCAATTAGTGGTGCCTATAATCTACAACGTTTTATTTGTTTATTGAATTCATATGCCACCCATCTCACTGATAAGACTGATTTCATTATATTCCCCCAAAGTTTTGATACTTGGCAATTTAATAATTTATCAGTTCATACATTGTTGTTAATGCAGAAAGCTTGCAAGATAGAATTTAGTATGTTATTTTATTAGGCAATGATAAGGTTTTATTTTAAGTTTTTACATTAAATGAATGTTGTTTTAACTATTTAGTCATGTCTGACTCTTGGTAACTTTATAGACAAGTGCTCTTCATGCTACCCTGTCAAGCACAGTTTCTTTCAATTGTTGGATGATCAACTTTGAATCAGATTTGATTTTATCAAGCTACCATGTTCTTTGCTTGCCCCTTCCAGTTGTTTCACTAACTATTCCTAGCATCATTGCCTTCTTCAATGAATTTGCAAGCATGAGATGGCCAAAGTAAATGATGTAGTCTTATGATTTTCACTTCTAGTGATGATTCTGGCTTTCCATGGTATATGTGATAATTTATGATCAGCACCACAGTTCAAAGGTGTACATTCTTTTTTGATCAGACATTCTTAGTGTCCAATTCTCATACCCATACATCATTATAGGGAAGACTGTTGCTGTAATTAGCCTGCTTTTTGTATTTATATCAATATCTCTGCTTTTACAAATTTTATTCATTTAATCATTGTAGTATGTTTGATTTCAGGAATAGAACTGCCACTGTGAACAATTTTGGATCCAAGGAAGATAAATTCTCAAACTAATTCAATTTCCTCCTTGTTGATTTTAAACATCTCATGTCCATCTGCAGCTGTTGTCATTATCCTGATATTAAGACTAATTGTTCTAATTATTCTGCATTCTAATTATATGAAATCTTAAAAAATACTAAGCATCATTACTAAAGATTGAGTTCTTAATCTTTTTATACATCATTTGAAGGAGGATGAGGACTTTTCTAAATATTGGGTTCGCTGACATTGCTCTTCAGTTTTTTTTTCATTTTTATGATAACTACACCAACCTAGTTACCATACATCTATGTAGTGCATCCTCTGATAAAAGCATTCCTGAAGGTTATAAGGGTGATTGGTTGTGATATTTGTCGCCCATTCATTGCCAAGGCTCATTGGTGTTCCTTTCCTCCTCATTCTATGGGCATACAAAACTCTGTGCTTCATAGAAGAGGACAAGCATCTCAGATTGAAGTACTGTAGTTTACTGTTCTTTGCTCAGGGATATATAATAGCTGTGCTTCCCTGCTAAACAAAATTCCTGAACATTTTGAATTGGAAAATTTTCACAAAATAATTTCAGTACAAATCAGGATAATATTCTGAGATGTTCTAAATAACCCTTTTAAAATCTATTCAGATGACATTCCTAAGTATCTAATATAATTTTAAATTGTATATAATTTGTTAATTAATTTGTTAATTTGTTGATATTAATTTTGATTAACACAAATTTTGAGATTGCAATAAACATGGCATAGAAAATATTGAGATAAAATATTTTTCATGGAAAGTGGTGTAATCATTGTCCAATAGCAGTCATATTGTTTATTTCCTCATAAGTAGCAATTCAACTATTGTTTCATTGAATTGCTGTAGTCCAGAAAAATATAGATCCATGCTAGGAATATTCATAAAATCTATGAAATGTATTGACAAGATATAAATGGGATGTAGATCACCAGTGTTAAGCAAGGTTCAGGAGTTGCTTGATAGAAATAAGGAGATGGAGTCCTAGTGTCTCTTGATAAGCCAAACACGTTTATTCAGCTGAACAAAGGCAGGTCCTTCCTCAATTTGGAAGAACCCCAAACACAGTGTAAGACAGATATATATAGAGAGAGACTTCTCATTTCTACTTAGTTACATAAGAGGAAGCTAGCATATAGCAGATAAGGTATACACTTTTCATAGTACCCAGCAGATAAGGTCACAGGCTTAACCCACAGGCTTGCGGTTTCTTATGGAACTTTCCACAGCCTCGAAGGCCTGCTAAGGCCTGAACTTTTAGTTATGCTATCTCAACATATGTCCTTGTTTACCAATCATCAAACCAATCATCAAACTTATCAGAGTCCTGTGTATTGGTTATACCTCATCTACATGTTAAAAATGAGCAGAGAGAGCACTGAACCCTTAGCTGTAAGCTGACTTCTCATTCCCTATTAACACTGATTGGGAGTAGCCTCGGAGGAAGCAGGTGAACCAACACGAAAGTTTGCCACCCAACCAAACTCCTCAAGTCTGCCCAAAAGGATACCATGATCAATGGCAGGGGTGTCAAACTGCCGGCCCGCGGGCCAGATGTGTCATGGTGAAACCGCATCCACCCCATTGCTGGCAATGGCAAAAAGTCACGATATGTCGCGACACGTCACATGACGTTGTGAGTTTGACACTCCTGATCAATGCATCAAAAGCATTCATGATGAGGGGTTTTGGGTATTTGGGCAGTTGGATGTACAATCATGTCTTTTTTTCTCTCTCCTTTGATTGTAAATAGCTCTTTCTTTGAGAGATTACATGAGTTTCTTTTTAGGTTTTTTAAAATAAAATTTTATTTAAAAATAAACTACAAAAAAGAAAAAAAGTTAAAAGAAAAAGGGGAGGGAGCAGGGAAAAAACAAAATTGGGAATGCAAACAAAAAAGCTGCAGAAAACAGTAACTTTCACTTTCTTTAGTGCAGATAAAAATGTAAAATACAAATCTTTGAGGTATCATGAATTATAGCATACAGTAATTCTATAATTATCAAATCCCAATATTAAAGTTTTGATTTTTCAGTTTCTAACAAATCAAAAAGTGATTTTCAGGTAGAAAGTTAGATAAACTAGCCTTTTTTAATCAACACAGTCAATTTTGCCATCTGCACCAACTCCGTTAATTTCATCACCCATTCTTCCATTCTACGTATTGTGAGTCTTTTCATCTCAGCATATAAAAAAGCCTTTCTGATATTGTCATACATAAGTATAAAATTTCATGGTTTTTTTTCAATTGTTTGTCCCTCAAACATAAAAAAGCCTCTGGCTTTGTCTGAATTAAAATACATACCTGATTCAATATTTTAAAGAAAAAAATGCTATAAAATGCTATTTCAGTGGGAATTACAGTTGTTGGGGAAAACAGTAAAAGACAGACCTTAAAAGTTTCAGAAAATACTTTAAAGAGAAAGCTAGTAAGAAATTAAGTTTTATTTCCTGGGGTTTAATTTTAATTTGTGTCCAACATATACAGGGGAACAAGCAATAAAAAGGAATAATAATTACAACTGGAACTTAAGTGAAAGGGACAAGTCCTGATTGTGAAGATGGGGGCTTGTAAAAGATAATAACATGCAGTAACATTTTTAAACAATTTTCTGAGTTTCTTTAGATAAATCCTTGACCTTTTAATGATTATGATAGACCCCTTCAAACTGAAAACAAATATAATTTTGGAATGATTGTATCATGTAGAAATCTTGAGAAATATGAAATTAACTTTTAATTACTAAAATGTATTTAATTGCATAATGTTTCCAACATATTACATGATTTAACAGCACTAATACTAATGTCTGATGCATATCTCTGCAGTGTCCAACAATAGCCAGCCAGCATTGATGGATTCCAGTTGCCCTGATATTGTTTTTTCATTGTGGCAATGGGCTAATAAAAACTTTTAGCATGTTCATCACCGATGCAATAGATTTTGGGGAAAGAAATCCATATGTGATTCACAAAATGAATATTCATTGACATTCTGCACTTCATGGTCTTAGAACATAGAATCATAGGGCTGGAAGGGACCTCAGAGATCTTCTAGTTCTTTTACTCAAGGCAGGAAACCATATATCATTTCAGTCAAATGGTTATCTAGTCTACTCTTGAAAACCTCCAGCAGTGTAGCTCCTGCAACTTCAGAAGACAAGCAATTCCATTGATTAATTATTCTCACTGTCAGTAATTTTTCTCCTTAGTTCTAGGTTGAATCTTTAACAAGCTTCCACTCATTGCTTCTTTTCTTGTCCTTTGGTGCTTTGGAGAATAAGCTGATCCCTTTTCTCTGTGATAGCCCTTCAAGTACTGGAAGACAGGTATTATGTTACTCTAATTCTTCTCTTTGATAGGCTAGCCCAGGGGTCGGCAACGCTTGGCTCTTTTATGACTCATGGACTTCAACTCCCAGAATTCCTGAGCCAGCTATGTTGGAGTTGAAGTCCACGAGCCAAGGTTGCCTACCCCTGGGCTAGACATGTTCTTATTCTGTCTCTCACTATTAAAATAAACCTACCATTAAAATTATAGACTGATCATTTGTCAGTGGGCAAATGTATAAAATCAACAGGGGATCAAATAATTTTTTCCCTCACTGTAACTGTTGCAGTATAGCTGTTCCTTTACCTTTTGTATCACACATCAGGACTCTATTGAATGTCCCATTTGCTTCAGTTTGTTTCCCAGTTGATGTCTGGATAGTTAAAGTCCCCCATTACTACAGTGGTGTTTCCTGCAGACCTCAGGTAAATTCTTTAGCAAAGACTTCACCAGTTGATGGGTAGCCTGTAGTGCACACCTATAGCAAAATCATTTCTTTTTCCTCTAATATTTACCCAAATACTTTCAAGAAGGCTTTTAACCCTAGTGTTTTGTCTTTCTGTGAAGATATAGTAATTTCTTACATACAATGTGAAACACCCCCTTTTGGGGGATCTGTTCTTTTTGAACAATTCATATTCTTCGAGTTTGTGTTCTAATCATGGTTCCATCCCACCAAATTTCAGGATAGCTATAATATTGTACTTGGTATTAGGATTTCAAACTCTCCCTTTTTGTTCCCAGTACTATGAGCATTGGAATTTGAGTTCTTTATGGTTAATCATGGGTTTGCTTGTATCTTTTGCTGTGCCACTTCTTCATTACTCCCATTCGTATTATTTTTGGGGAAGGGGGTTGTCTTAGGCTTTGTACTTGGGGATTGGTTTCCTTCCCCCTCCAATTTTCGTTTAAAATCCTAGAAAAATTATTTGGTCTGCAAATCAATGACTCTGATCCTCTGAGTAATGAGTCAGTTTTCACCAATGCGTGCTTTTTTTCTCTCTTGAGGAAGTCTGAGCTACTTTACTTCTCACTGGAACATTTGAGAAAGTCTTTTCTTCAAATGTCTGCATGTTTTCTTCCTGAGGGAGGATATGAAATCAATTATTCAGTTCCAGAGATGGCAGGGACTGCCTTCTCTTTTTTTTCTTTGTTTGACATACTTTTATAGACCTTGCCCTTCCTCTTCATCCCTCTTGCTGTTCTCTTTTGGGATGGTGACTTCTGATTTTAATAGGAGTTCGTCATGTTCAAGATTGAAACTCGCCTGCTGTAAGAAGTTTGTCAACCAGTTGAATGTAGTTTAGTGCTTTGTAGTTACCAAGAAAATTCTCAACAACATTCTTGAATGTTTTCTGGATGATTTTCTCTGATCCAACTAACAGATTTTAAATCATTTATCATTAATGACCTCTGATTGGTGGACCAAAAATGCCTTCCTTAATTTGACATCAATTAGTCTTGGAAATATCTATCTCAAAAAAACCTTTCTTGTTCATGGCTTTCACAATGTTTTTCATCAGTTCAAGTTGTATGTGAAATGAGGGCAAAAATATCTTTGTTGGGTCAATAAGAGGATGATGTGGCATGTTTTTCTGTCTCGTTTTACCCCCACCTATGCTTCTTAGTAAATAGAGTTGGTCTAAGTAGTTCGGTGGATGAAGGGTACGATTCACTGATATTATTTTTCCAGTCTTTCTATCCAAGGTTCTTATTTTAGAAGTCTAGTCCATTATTCCAGCTATAGGTCTAATGCCTGGAATTGCCCAGGTATTAATTACTTTGATGGTCTTTCTGTCACAGAGCTGTTTTTCTTTTCTACACTTTTATTTTTTTATCTGTATTTTTATATTTTTAATCGTACTTTTTAATAAATTTATTATTAAAAAAGAATCAATATAAAATGTATGTACCAATGGGATATGACATTGTTGATATATTGGGCTGAGCCTATTACATATACTTTACCAACTCTGACTTAAGCAATAAAACTTCAGAAATATTTGCAATCTCCAAGTTCTGATTTCCAGATTAAATAAATGGGGTTATATAGAGTTCAAATTAAATTAAATGGCTCAGCAATCTATTATTGGATACATAAGATAACAGAATTTTGTTGCATCTATATTACAGTGTTACAGTCTGTTCATATGAGAGTGCTGTAGTTCAGTGCTGCAAATAAAAAGGGCAATTCACATTCTTAACTTCCATAAATTTTAGCTTTGATCTGTGGGTGACAGCAAGTTATTTCAAACTATAAAAATTATGATCCTTAATATGTCTCTACATCACATGTATTTATTATTTGGAAAATGTTTTTTCTTATTTAGTATAAGAACGCAAGAATGTGTTGTGTTAATACATCAAATGTTAGTGCATTACTAACAATCCAATCCAATGGAAGTTTGCTTACTATCCATTGTTAATTGTTGCTGCCACACTGTATCATGTGCTAGTTTCTGAAGCAACTTATTATATATCCTAATAGTATAGGTAGTTCTCAATTAACGGCCACACATTCAACAATTGTTCAAAGTTGCAATGGCACTAAATGAATGGTACTTACAATTGTTCCTTGAAATTCCAGCTATCCAAGCATCCTCATGGTCATCTGATTGTGATTTGGATGTGTCATCTTTATGAGGTAGATCAGGCAGCAAACAGGGACAGATGAGCTAATTTATTGTAAAGCAATATTAACAAAATCTTGCATGTCTGAAAGTACATCTCTTCCCCCTTCTCCTTTATAACCCAAAAAAACTATTAAGGGTTAAATTCGTGCTGTGGGTTCAGCTGTTTTTTATTTGATCATTCCTTTGTTGTTTCTTTGTTCCCAAGGTCATTCACACAAACCATTTCAGGGTGTTTAGCAATTGGCTTGCATTTAGTGAAGGTTGAAATGTCCTGTTGGCATAGTCATCTGACCTTCCCTGCTGGCTTCCTACAAGCTAAGTCAATAGGAAGCTGGCAAGGAAGGTTTCTCCCAAGCAGCCCCACTATGGAGAGTGGATCTCATACTCGCTAATGAGTCCATATCTGCACTCCATAGTGCTTATTTGCACTGTTGCACAACCTCCCCACACACATCCACTTTCCCTGTAGGACCTTTCCCTTGCCTCCATGGACTTATGCAGTCTGCAGCACCCTTCCCCTATGCATTAAAGAGGTACAGCAGCATCCCCTCAGTCACCAACATGCACTCACACTACAGCATACACTCTCCGCTTGTCTTCACTCTGTAGCACCTATTCGTCCATACTCCTGCTTCTGAGTAGCATAGGACTTCTGACTTCTGCCAGTTTCCCCATTGGTGTGGCTTATGGGAAGCTGGCAGGAAGTCACAAGTCATGGTCACATGCAGTCCTTGCTTAATGATGGTGATAGGGACTTCTGGGATTGCTGGGACTAAGCAATGCACTTCATGTGACATCATTTAGGGATGGAAATTCCAGACCCAGTTACCATCATTAAGAAGGACTATGAATAAGAATAATTCAGCAGTCAGGTGGATGGATGAGTTAATATCATGAATACTTTAATTTTGATTCCTAACCAAAGCAGCAGATGGGACTTGATGGCCTAGATTTAAAATTAATCTTACTGTAACTACAGAGCCCTTAATGCTGTTAGGTTACCTAAAAGACCTTGTCATCCTACTGAAATTGATCTGACCATTGGGTCTGTGTTGGAAAAGCATCTAATCATTCCCCATTTCTGGGAAGTCAAGGCTATTGTAGTTTTGGTGGTGGTACATTTCTCTCTCCTTCATGGATTACTGCCTTGTCGTGGCGAAGGGCTTGTGTAACTCAATGAAGCTATGAGCTATGCGGTGCAGGGCCACCCAAGACAGACAGGTCATAGCAGAGAGTTCTGACAAAATGTGATCCACTGGAGAAGGAAATGGCAACCCACTCCAGTATCTTTGCCATGAAAACCCCATGGACAGTACTAAAAGGCAAAAAGATATGACGCTGGAAGATGAGCCCCTCAGATCGGAAGGTGTCCAATATGCTACTGGGGAAGAGCAGAGGGCTAGTACTAGTAGCGCCAGAAAGAGTGAAGCGACTGGGCCAAAGCCGAAAGGACGCTCAGCTGTGGATGCATCTGGTGGTGAAAGGAAAGTCCGATGCTGTAAAGATTTTTTCTCCATAGGAACCTGGAATGTAAGATCCATGAATCAAGGCAAACTGGACGTGGTCAAACAAGAGATGACAAGACTAAACATCGACATCCTAGGAATCAGTGAACTAAAATGGACAGGAATGAGTGAATTTAATTCAGAGGACCATCAGGTATACTACTGCGGGCAAGAATCCCTCAGAAGAAATGGAGTAGCCTTCATAGTCAATAAAAGAGTAGGAAAAGCAATACTGGGATACAATCCCCTAAATGACAGAATGATCTCAGTGCGAATCCAAGGAAAACCATTCAATATCACAGTAGTCCAAGTCTATGCCCCAATCACTGGTGCTGAAGAAGATGAAATTGACCGGTTCTATGAAGCCCTACAGCACCTTATAGAATCAACACCAAGAAATTATGTCCTTATCATGGGGGATTGGAATGCTAAAGTAGGAAGCCAAAAGATAACCGGAATAACAGGCAAGTTTGGCCTTGGAGTACAAAATGAAGCAGGGCACAGGCTGATAGAATTTTGTCAAGAGAATACGATGGTCATAGCAAACACTCTTTTCCAACAACCCAGGAGACGGCTCTACAAATGGACATCACCAGACGGTCAAGATAGAAACCAGATTGACTATGTGCTCTGCAGCCAAAGATGGAGAAGCTCTATACAGTCAGTAAAAACAAGACCAGGAGCTGACTGTGGCTCAGATCATGAGCTTCTCGTTGCAAAATTTAGGCTTAAATTGAAGAAAGTAGGGAAAAACACTAGGCCACTCAGGTATGAATTAAATCATATCCCTGATGAATATACAGTAGAGGTGACAAATAGATTTAAGGAATTACATCTGATAGACAGAGTGCCTGAAGAACTATGGACAGAGGTTCGCAATATTGTACAAGAGGTAGCAACTAAAACCATCCCAAAGAAAAAGAAATGCAAGAAAGCAAAATGGCTGTCTGAGGAAGCTTTGCAAATAGCTGACGAAAGAAGGGAAGCGAAAGGCAAGGGAGAAAGAGAAAGATACACCCAATCGAATGCACAATTCCAGAGAATAGAAGAGATAAGAATGCCCTCTTAAATGAAGAGTGCAAAGAAATAGAAGAAAACAATAGAATAGGAAGAACCAGAGATCTCTTCAAGAAAATTGGAGATATGAAGGGAACGTTTCATGCAAAGATGGGCATGATAAAGGACCAAAATGGCAGGGACCTAACAGGGACAGAAGAGATTAAGAAGAGGTGGCAAAATTACACAGAGGAACTATACAAGAACGAGCTTAGCATCCCTGATAATCACGATGGGGTGGTCACTGACCTCGAGCCAGACATCCTAGAATGTGAAGTGAAATGGGCCTTAGGAAAGCTGAGCAACAACAAAGCTAGTGGAGGTGACAGTATTCCAGCTGAGCTATTCAAAATCTTAAAAGACGATGCAGTAAAAGTGCTACACTCAATTTGCCAGCAAATTTGGAAAACTCAACAGTGGCCACAGGATTGGAAAAGGTCAGTTTACATTCCAATTCCAAAGAAAGGCAATGCAAAGAATGTTCAAACTATCGCACCATTGCACTCATTTCACATGCAAGTAAAGTTATGCTTAAAATCCTACAAGCTAGACTCCAGCAGTATGTAGATCGAGAACTTCCAGAAGTACAGGCAGGATTTCGAAGAGGCAGAGGAACTAGAGATCAAATTGCCAACATACGCTGGATCATGGAGAAAGCTAGGGAGTTCCAGAAAAACACCTACTTCTGCTTCATTGACTATGCTAAAGCCTTTGATTGTGTGGATCACAACAAATTGTGGCAAGTTCTTAAAGAGATGGGAGTACCAGACTATCTTATTTGTCTCTTGAAAAACCTATATGCGGGTCAAGAAGCAACAGTGAGAACTGGACACGGAACCACTGATTGGTTCAAAATTGGGAAAGGAGTGCGGCAAGGCTGTATTCTGTCGCCCTGTCTATTTAACTTATATGCAGAGCACATCATGAGAAAGGCAGGATGAATCAAAAGTTGGAATTAAGATTGCCGGGAGAAATATCAACAACCTAAGATATGCAGATGATACCACTCTAATGGCAGAAAGTGAAGAGGAACTAAAGAGCCTCTTGATGCGGGTGAAGAAGGAGAGTGCAAAAATTGGCTTGAAACTCAACATTAAGAAAACCAAGATCATGGCATCCGGCCCTCTCAATTCCTGGCAAATAGATGGGGAAGAAATGGAGGTAGTGACAAATTTTATCTTCCTGGGCTCCAAGATAACCACAGATGGGGACTGCAACCAAGAAATTAAAAGACGCTTGCTCCTGGGGAGGAAAGCTATGGCAAATTTAGACAGCATACTAAAAAGCAGAGACATCACCCTGCCAACAAAAGTATGTATAGTCAAGGCCATGTTTTTCCCAGTTGCAATGTATGGCTGTGAAAGTTGGACCATAAGAAAGGCTGAGCGCAAAAGAATTGAGGACTTTGAACTATGGTGCTGGAGAAGACTCCTGCGAGTCCCTTGGACTGCAAGGCGATCAAACCGGTCAGTACTAGAGGAGATCAACCCTGACTGCTTTTTAGAAGGCCAGATCCTAAAGTTGAAACTCAAGTACTTTGGCCACCTAATGAGAAGGAAGGACTCACTGGAGAAGAGCCTAATGCTGGGAAAGATTGAGGGCAATAGGAGAAGGGGACGACAGAATGAGGTGGCTGGATGGAGTCTCTGAAGAAGTAGGTGTGAGCTTAAATGGACTCCAGAAGATTGTAGAGGACAGGAAGGCCTGGAGAACGTTGTCCATGGGGTCGCGATGGGTCGGACACGACTTCGTAACTAACAACAATAACATTTCTCTGGAATTGTGGCTAAATCAGCTCCTACTCTGGCCATGTTCTAAAAGAAATTGTTCTAGAGAACATTTATGTACAAGGAATTCATAATATATATTTTTAATTTTTCACTTTTTATATTGTCTTTTTATTATATTTAAAGGAACTGAGATCTGTTGTGGAGAGATAGCAATCAAATGAATAAATGCTCCCCTCCAGCCCCCCTCCAGCTAATCTTGAAGGCTAATTCAGGAAGATCCCCTATCCAGAGAGATAATGTCTCTATGGCTCTGGACATGTAAAAACAATAGAACGTGTCCTTCTCCACTGCCTGTAGTACAAAGATATTTGTATTAGACTCATCTTATTACTATAAATAACCAGGGCACATTGGAGAAATGTACACCTTCCTGGTGCTTTCAGATACCAATGTTGCCAGGTTCTGCATAGCAGCACTTAAAATCTGCCAGAAGGTGATCTGTGCCATAAATCAGTTTTAAGGAACACCTACTGAAGTTTGTCATTCTAGAGAGTTTTGTAATAATAGTTGTAGTTTGCCATGTTCCCTACACCCATCTTCTCCTTTTTATGTATAATTTTTTTATTTTGATGTACTTTTTATACTTTTGTGCCCTATCTTTCTTATGCTAGTCTTTGTAATAAAGATTTGATTTTGTTCCCCTCAAATTCAAATTCTGCATATGCTATTAGAAAATTAGCTTCTTGAGAATTGCACCTCAGCATAAGTTTGTAAAGCCATTTAAAAAAGACAAAAATAAGTGAAAGGCCTGGACAAGATGCTCACACACACATACGCACACACAAAGAGACACACATACGTATATGTACACATATAGGTATAGGAATCTAATCTCAAATCTATAGAATTCAGTTTACCATTCTTTAAATGATAATGGTAATATAGTTTATACTAAAGAAAAACATGTGGAATGCTGTTTTTTCCCTATTAAATGTCAATTGACCAGAACTGTGATAGAAGGAGTTTTCATGTGAAAACTTGTTGAGCCATTTTGTCCCTGAGTATATAAGTAGAAGACAGAGATTTCCAATAGAATACAGCTATTTACGAAATAAATTTGAGCTTAGTGCCTTTTTTATGCCATTATTTTAATTATTTGAGACTATTTTAACTATTTAAAACATCACTAATATTCAACATTTTTCTTTTAAACAGCCTTGCAGTGTTTTTGTCTTCACTGTACAAAAGAGAACTTCACATGTACAACAGATGGACTCTGCATTACTTCAGTGACACGGAATAGAAACAAAATTATACGCAATAGTATGTGTCTTGCAGAAATTGATCTATTTCCCAGAGATAGGCCATTTGTTTGTGCTGTTTCAACAAGTAAAGGAGTAATTACAGTGCCTCATTGCTGTGATAAAGATTTCTGCAATAAAATAGATCTTCCAATTCCAACACCAGGTAATGTTTTTTTTTTTACCGGCAGAAAATGGATAGCTGGGAGAATTTACTATAATCAAACATATCTATAAAACACAGTTTTATTTTCTTTCATTTCACAAGTGCCAAGTTCTCAATATAGTATTTAGCTAATGAGTTCTTTGTTTTATCGTTTGTGTTCCCTTTTTACATCCTTAGGTCCTATAACAGGGAAGTTTTCTTCTACCCTAGGACCAGTGGAATTAGCTGCTGCCATTGCTGGGCCAGTTTGTTTTCTTTGTATTTCACTTATGTTGATTCTTTATATCTGCCATAATCGTACATTCTTACACCATCGAGTTCCAAGTGAAGAAGATCCTTCAATGGAGCGACCATTTATATCTGAGGGAACTACTTTAAAAGATTTAATTTATGATATGACCACTTCGGGATCAGGATCAGGTAATCAGATCTCATATTCTAGTAAATGATTTTTTAAAAATTATGCTGTTAATGCTATGGACACCTAGTAATTTGCTATATATTATGAGGGGAAAGTTTAAAAAATATTAAAGTTGTGACATTTTAGCAGTAGGCTTTTTTTTTTTAGTTTAACGTTTATCCTTAAGATTTATAATACATGGGTAATTCTCACTTAACAACAATAATTAGGACTGCAATTCTGTAAGTTGTAAGTCCCAGGTGGCTCACAAGCAGGCCAGCAGAAAGGTAAGTTGTTGCTTCCAGATGAGGGAGAGTATACACGTCTGTAGTAGGGTGCACAAACTTGTTTGATCTGAAGGTACCTGCTACTGGGTGGGACAGGATGTAAATTGTTGCAGGGATGTGTGCCATTTTGGCTGGGGTTGCAAGCAGGTGAGAGAGACTTATAGAACAACTTGCAAATTTCCTGGCAGCTTTCCCATTGGCTTGGTTGTGGGAAGTGGCAAAGAAGGTGGAAAATAACAATCACATATCACATAATGGTGTTGCAACCAATGTAAGTGTGAGCCAGTTGCCAAGCCCACAGATCACAATTAATTATGGGGGCTGTGCTACAGCCAGAACTTTGAGAACCAATTGTAAATAATACTCATTCAGAACTACTGCAGCTTCAAACAATTGCTGAACAAGTAGTTACTAAGCAAGGACTACTTATTAATATATTTACCTTTACATTGCAATTTTCTTTCAGAAACTCAGTCACCATACATAAAGCTCCTTCCTCCTGTTTTGCCTCACAACAATCCTTTTTGGGGCTAGTGGGAATGATTAGCCCACCATCACTTGTCAAGGTTCTATGGGTAAAAGTAGATTAGAACCTTTAGCCCAACTTTTAACTACTATGTTGCATTGGCTATCATGCATTTTGAGTGCTATAGAGAAGCCAAGCAGGTGTCCTTGGAAAAACAAGGCATTGTACATAGTTGCAAAAACAGGCTCAAGAGACAGTGAAAGTATACAAAAAAGCTAAGCTGACATAATTCACTACATGTGCTCCTTGGTTTACATCCATTCATTCAGCAACCATTCAATGTTACAGTGGCATTTACCTTCTCTAACAGTTCCCCCAATGATTTTGCTTGTGGGAAGCTGGCAGAAAAGATTGCCAATGACAATCTTGTGACTGGCTAGCTGCGACATTGTAATCGCAGATCCAGCCAGCACTGCAATGCTGCAACAATGATTATAGCATGGATGTCTAGCTTGCGATTACAATGTTGCAGCTAGCCAATCACAAGACTGTCATTTGCAATCCTTTCTGCCATCCTTTCTGCCAGCTTCTCACAAACAAAATCATTGGGAAAACTGTTAAGAGGTTCACAAGTTGCTCCCACCATTTTGTCTTCCAAAAAGCCTGCTATAGAATACAAGGTATTGTACTGTGTAGCACCTCCTACCCACCTGGGCTCTGTCATACAACCTGCCTGCAGCAACACATTTCCTTGCCTATGGCCTCCGCTGGCCTTCCCATGGGTTCCACCAGCCTGTCTGCATCCATAGTACTTGTCTATGTCCTCTGCCGGCCCACCTGTATCTATAGTGTCCACTTGTGGCCCTCATTGACTCAACTACAATCCCCTTCCTGCAACCTCCCTACACTCCTTCCCTGGGACTCTCATCTCTTCCTGCTTAATGATCTGCGTGGTCCTGGAATTATGATAGCAATCATGGCTGGCAAAATTGCTGTTAGTAAATAATGTCATATTTCACTTTACAAACACATGTGACAGCATTCCAGGTGCCAACTGCTATTGAAATCTGAGGACTACCTATAGCAGGGGTGTCAAACTGCTGGCCCGCGGGCCGGACGCATCATACGGAAGCCATGCCCACCCCATTGCCGGCAATGGGAAAAACGTCCCAATAAGTTGCGCGATATCACGTGATGTCACGAGTTTGACATGTCTAACCTATAGAATAAAAGAGGAGAGGAGTGAAAAAATCAGTTCAAGCTAATCAATAAAGTGTAGTTCCACCCAGACTTGTGGAGTATATTTCCTGGCCTGGTCTTTTTCAAAGGGCAAACAGGTATATACAAACCAGATTTGGTTAGACGCCAACTGGAAAATTATTTCAGTTTTAAACAGATTTTGTGACTCACTTAATTGATTTAGATTACATATTGAAATAGTAATGGGAATCTGATAAGCTTCTTTAGAGATAAAGGTTCCCTAGATATGGGAGTAGAAAGTTGTAGTGATTAAAAAATTGTTGAAGTATTTGTGTATTTATAGCAAGTGCAATAGAATAAGTTTGGAGATTGCAGCCAAAGAACTGCCCAAAAGTATTGTTACTGGAAATTAAACTATTATTTGAAGTTGCCTTTTTTTAAACAAAGTAGAATTGGTCTCCTTTATGATCAAAGGCAAAGCATGGCCAGCTAGAATTAGTAATAACTAGAGGCTTAAACAGTCTTTTGATGGGGAAAAGCCCTGTAGATCAAACCCTGGATTGATTAATTGGCTCCTTATCACTGATCAAAAAACTTTTTTTTAGGTTTGCCGTTACTTGTTCAAAGAACAATTGCAAGAACAATTGTACTACAAGAAAGTATTGGAAAAGGTCGCTTTGGAGAAGTCTGGAGAGGAAAATGGAGAGGAGAAGAAGTTGCAGTAAAAATATTCTCTTCAAGAGAAGAACGCTCATGGTTTCGTGAAGCTGAAATCTATCAAACAGTTATGCTCCGTCATGAGAATATTCTTGGATTTATAGCTGCAGACAACAAAGGTTGTGACAGTCCAGAAATATTTTGCTTATCATATACAGTAACTTGTTATTATATACAGGTAGTCCTCAATTTACAACCACAATTGAGCCCAACATTTCATTTAAGCAAGTCAGTTCTTAAGTGAATTGTGCCCCATTTTATGATCTTTTTGCCACAGTTGTTAAGCAAATCACTGCAGTTGTTAAATAAATTGTATTCGTTAAGCGCATCTGGTTTTCTCATTGACTTTGCTTTTCAGAAGCTGGCTGGGAGGGTCGCAAATGGTGATCACATGACCTCAGGATCCTGTAGTCATCATAAATACATGCCATTTGCAAAGCACCTGAATTTTGAACATGTGATCATGGGAATACTGCATTGGTCATAAGTGTGAGAATTGGACATAAGTCATTTTTCCAGTGCCATTATAACTGAACAGTCACTAAATAAATGGTTGTAAGTTGAGGATTTCTCATTTCTCAATGGGAAATATTAATGACATAATATCTAAACATACTCAATTTTAAGAAAATCTGAAAGAAATTATAATTTTTTGAAAAATATTTTTTGTTCATTGAAAACAAAATTGTAATGGCTTTGTGTTTATGTTCAAATTTGTCTTAAATGCTTATATTAAGTATCTTTTACTCTGCCAAATTGGGTGCACTCCTTTTCTGTCAAATTTAACACTCAGAATTCCTCAACAAGATGGCTATTGCAGAGGATTTTAAGAATTGAAACCCATACTCATTGACAATTGCCAAGGCTGGAAAACTCTTATCTGTAATAAATTGCACTAAATTTATTTGCAAGGCTAACGAAATAATAGCACTTGCCAATCCAAGTGTTTGGGTACTAATGACCACAAGGAAATACTAAGAGTGTAAACTAAACGGTAATAAAAAGAAAAAAATCCTGGAAGGCATAGCAAGTTATTTCCAGATTGTTTCCAAAGGCTGTGTCCATTAAGTTACAAGAAGTTAGCCTTTACCTTTCAACTGTGAGTAATTTTATAGATTGATATTAAAAGAATTAAAACAAATTGTTTGAAATGAGGATTGGTTTTACAAATGATTTATATTGCAATGATTTAACAAATATTTTTATCTGGATTGTAGACATGTTTTTTATCTTGGATTTTTTTTTAAAGCATATTTATTACAAATTCAATGCAGTGAGATGTGGGTTACTTAAATCTCCATGACTTCATTAGGATTTAAACAGTTGATGTGTTTAATTTTGCAATCGCTATTTTTGATACAAGTAGACTGCAATAAAATAGTTAATATTCTTCATATTCTTCATGGGGCTCAAAATAGAATAGAATACTTTATTTGGCCAAGTGTGATTAGACACACAATGCATTTGTCTCTAATGCAGAAGCTCTCACTGTACATGCAAAGTAACAAAGCAATAATTATAATAATAATACCCAATAAGAGAAGTTAATAAAGAAGAAGGATAATAAAAATACTACAGCCATACAAGATGGATAAATACTTCGACATAAGTCAATATGTGAGAATTAGGTGTTTGGCAGAGTGATAGCATGAGGGGAAAAAAACATCCCTGTGTGTAGTTGTTTTGGCATGCAATGCCCTATAGCAACGTCCCAAGGGAAGGAATTGAAACACTATGTTCGAGATGTGAAGGTTCTATACATATTTTCTCAGCTCTCCTTCTGACCTACGCAATATACAGGTCTTCTATGGAAGGCAGGCTGATTAATATTGTTCCTTCTGCAGTCCTAACTATCCACTATAGTCTGTACCTGTCCTGAACAGCAGGGGTCCCCAACCCCCCAGTCCGTGGACTGGCACGGGTCCGCAGCATGCCAGCGAAGCCCCATCTGCAGGATGCAAGCAGCATGTGAAACCATGCCCCCTCCAGTCCACGGAAAAACCTTTCTCCATGGAACCAGTCCCTGGTTCCCAAAAGGTTGGGGGGCCACTGCTGTATAGGTACAGACTCCAATTATAGAAGACAATTCTATAATTGTCTTCTATAAGACAATTATAGAAGTACTAATGACAGGCTCAATAATCCCTCTGTAGAACTCTATCAAAAGCTCTTGGGGCAGTCTGAACTTCCTTAATTAGCACAGGAAGAACATTCTTTGTTGTGCCATTTTTATGATGGTTTTAATATTAGGTGTCCATTTCAAATCCTGGGAGATTATAGAAACTTGAAGAACTACAGATGATGCTGTGCTGTCAAATATAGTAAAAGGTGATAGAGTAGAAGGGCTCCTCCTAAAATCCACTCTCATCTCTACGGTTTTAAGCATGTTCAACTCCTGATTGTTCCAGATGCACCATTGGGCCAGTTGTTCAATCTCCTGTCTATAGGAAGACTCATCACCATCTTGAATGAGACCAACGACTATTGTATCATCTGCAAACTTTAATACTTAATAGAGAGAGAACTCTAGAGATGCAGTCATTTTTCCAATGTGTTTTGTTTATTTTGTTCCCTTAATTTTAATTGTTCCTATTTTGTTTTGATTTGCAGATAATGGTACATGGACACAACTCTGGCTAGTGTCAGATTATCATGAGCATGGTTCTCTTTTTGATTATTTGAATAGGTACACTGTTACTGTAGAGGGAATGATAAAGCTAGCATTATCAACTGCCAGTGGACTTGCACATCTTCACATGGAGATAGTTGGCACACAAGGTACCTTAATCCCAATATTTGTTTCAATTGTTAATGTACATCTTCTCTTGGTAGTATACATTTTGAAATTTTAATCATCTCCATTGCAGTTTAATTTGATTAAATTTTTAATTTGTGATTTATGTTTAGATTAAAAAGATGATTACATGGATAATACTTTTGGAATATCTACTAATTAAAGTTTTCAGTGGGAAATACTTCTCCTCACTATCTCCCTCTTACTATAGTTTTTCTTCCTGACCCCACAGGAGCATCATTTTAATGAATATTTCTTCTGAAAGTTTTTATTCTTTTTTTCTATCTTCTCTTTTAATCATATATTCTAAAATAAATTTTTCTATATATCTTTTACCAAGTGAGCTAGCATGTTGTACTAGAGACTCATAACAGTAGTAAAGACAGTGGGAGGCAAACAGATTTTTAAAAAATCTAATAAGTCTGGTAAAAAAATAGTAGATCTACTGTAGTCTAGTATTGATTTTCTAAGCCACTGTTGTCTCTGATTCCTTATGGCTCATAAATTTACTCTTTTCAAAGTTTAACGTTCTTGGAACCATTAATTTGAGACATATGGATAGTTGCAAAATGCCACCTTACGTGTAGAAACAGGCATGCTTTTGTTGAATGCTAGATCATGGTTTCTTCTAATTACCTTTTGACTCATGTTAATCCTATTCTCTGTAGTTTTGGCCCATTAATATGGAGAGATCATTTTAAAAAGCTCTAGATAAAATTCATATATAGGATTCTGAGATTCTGTATAGAAAGTTTGTGCTTATTAGGTTTTCATAATGTTAGAACTGCCCTCAAACAATGAATTTGGCATATAGATCTCCAAAGAAATTTAAGCAAAATGTCACACCCCAATATTGAACATATCCTTCTATAAAGGTTTGTGCCAACCTCCTATTTATCATCCATTACAATTCTGAAATTCTGTAAGACTCAACTTTAGCCAAGCTGGATGCATTGCCTACAGCAGTCCTTTGTATCTTCAGTTATGTCCATGTGGTAAAACTACATGGGTTTAAGAGAAACTCTTAAGCGAGATGCTACAATGCTGCTTTCTGTATAAAGATTCTAAGCAGATCTTCATTACTCCTATGTTGAAGAAATGTATATGGGTCAATATAAAAAGGGGGGAAAGTGACATTGCCATAGGTGTATATTACAGGCCACCCAACCAATCAGAAGAAATAGATGAACTCTTTGCCAACCAGTTAACAAACGTATGTAGGAAGCATACCACAGTAGTAATGGGAGACTTCAACTATCCAGATATCAACTGGGAGACAAACTCTGCAACGAGTGGGAAATCAAACAGATTCTTAACCAACCTAGCTGACAACTTTATCATTCAAAAGGTAGAGGAGGGAACTAGAAGTAAAGCTATACTGGACCTAATTCTTACTAATTGAGAAGAAGTGATAGAGGGAATTGAAGTTGCTGGAACCTTGGGTGAAAGTGACCATGTAATGCTGAAATTCAATATAATGCAAATACAAACAATAGAAAATAATCCAACCAGAGTCTTAAACTTCAAAAGAGCTGATTTTAACAGAGAGAACCTAGGAAAGGTTCCATGGACGAAAATCCTAAAGGGGAAAATAACACAAGAAGCGTGGGAAACTCTGAAAAATATGATCATAAAAGCCCAGTCCAGCACAATACCACTGAAAAAGAAAAACAAAGAAATTCAAGAAGAAACCAGCATGGCTGCACAAAGCTCTCTCTGACAAACTGAAAGCTAAAAAGGACAAGTACAAAAAATGGAAAGAGAGACATATAACTAAGGCTGATTATCAGCAGACAGTCAGAACATGCAAAGATGAAGTCAGGAAAGCAAATGCTCAGAATGAACAAAGACTTGCAAGAGAAATCAGGGACAATAAAAACGTTTCTTTCAACATATTAATAATAAGAAAAAAGTCAAGGAAACTGTAGGTCCACTAAAGAGAAAAAATGGCAAGGAAATAACAGGCAGTAGGGAGAAAGCAGAGCTGCTTAATTCATTCTTTGCATCAGTCTTCACACAAAAAGAAAAAACTGCAAAAGACAAACTAGAAACAAAAATTAAAATAAGCAAGAAAATGGTAAGAGAACACCTATCTGACCTTGACGAATATAAATCACCGGGACCTGATAGATTACATCCCAGAGTTCTGAAGGAGCTGGCAGATGTTATCTCAGAACCATTGTACCATATCTTTGAAAAATCCTGGAGCACCGGGGAAATAACTGATGATTGGAAAAGGGTAGATGTGGTTCCCATCTTCAAGAAAGGAAAAAAAACAGACCCAGGAAACTACATACCAATCAGTCTAACATCAATACCTGGGGAGATCCTGGAAAAGATAATCAAAAAGCAGATCTGCGAACAACTAGAAGCAAACAAAGTTATAACCAGTAGCCAGCACGAGTTTATCAAAAACAGATCATACCAAACCAATCTTATTTCATTCTTTGATAAAGTGACTAAACTAATAGACCAGTGAAACGCTGTGGACATAGTATACTTAGACTTCAGTAAGGCATTTGACAAAGTAGACCACAATCTGCTGCTTAGTAAGCTAGAAAAAGGTGGGATAGACAACAACACCATTAGATAGTTCTGTAGCTGGCTGACAAATTGTACTCAGCGAGTAGTCCTCAATGGTACTACATCCACATGGAAAAAAGTAAGCAGTGGGGTATCAGAAGGCTCCATCTTAGGCCTAGTCCTCTTCAATATCTTCATTAATGACTTAGATGAGGGGAAAGAAGGGGAATTCATCAAATTTGCAGATGACACTAAACTGGCAGGAATAGCCAACACCGCAGAAGACAAGCTTAGGATTCAAAAAGATCTAGACAAACTTGAACAATGGGCCCTATCCAACAAAATGAGTTTTAATGTGGAGAAAAGCAAAGTTTTACATTTAGGCAGGAATAATCAAAGGTACAAGTACAGATTGGACGAGACCTGGCTCAAAGACAGCAATTGTGAGAGGGGCCTTGATGTCCTAGTTAGACAATCACTTAACTATGAGGTAACAGTGTGCAGCAGCCGCCAAAAAATCTAATACAATCCTGGGTTGTATAAACAGAGGCATAGAATCAAGATCATGCAAAGTATTAGTACCACTTTATAAAACCCTATTAAGACCACCCCTGGAATACTGCAACCAGTTTTGGTCACCATACTACAAAAAAGATGAGACCTTGGAAAAATTTCAGAGAAGAGCAACTAAGATGATCAAAGGCCGGAGACTAAAATATATGAAGAATGGCTGCAGGACTTGGATTTAGCTAGTCTAAAGAAAAGAAGAAACGGGCGACATGATAGCAGTATTCCAGTATTTGAGAGCCTGTCACAAAGAAGAAGGCATCAAACTATTCTTCAAAGCACCAGAGGGCAAGACAAGAAACAATGGTTGGAAACTGACCAAAGAGAGAAACAACCTGGAATTAAGGAGAAACTTCCTAACAGTGAGGACAATTAACCAGTGGAACAACCTGCCCTCAGACGTGGGTGCTCCATCACTGGAGTTTTTAAAGAAGAGACTAAACAGTCACTTGTCTGAAATGGTATAGGTTCTCCTGCTCGAGCAGGGGGCTGGACTAGAAGATCTCCAAGGTCCCTTCCAGCTCTATTCTATTCTAAATATCTTGGTAGGGAGTGTTATTTCTGCTTAATACTTCTCATCATCCAGTTTTGTGCTATCATTGACCAAGATGCTGCATCATTAAGTTTTATTTTTTTTTATAATAGTGTGTTTATTCTGCTCTATTGTATTGTATCTGTTCTTAATTTTTATTATACTTAATATTTTTCTAATATGAAGAAGTATTTCATTGTATCTAGCCTTTGGGTTTCAATGAACTGATTTTATTTGAAATTCACAATAACTTTGTTTAAAAAATCACATGCAATCAAATATTTTTTAATAATATTTTATCAATTTTCTCATTTTACAATTGAGTATTTAAAAAGCAATGTTAATCAATAGTTCAATAGCATACATAAGTCTAGTATAATCTCATGTTACAATATCAGATATTTCCTCTCTTTTTCCATTAATATTTACTATCTCATATTGGGCTAATACAGTTCTTATTATTATCAACTAAATAAAAACATCTTTGTTACAATTATCAATAGTTTTTAGCTTATACATATCTTAATTGTGTTTGCATTCGATCCTTATATACAATCAATGTCCTGTTATTGCTTCCCCCCCCAAGCTTTAATTTCCCATCAATATTCAAATTAACATTTGTTGTTTATGATTTCCAAGTATTTTATATTTAGGTGACCAGTTTCCTTATCTCAACTTCTTCTTTTTTCCCTTTTCATAACAGTGTCTAATATTCTAAATACACATCTTATCTATTTGATTATAGTCTTGTTCTGTTTTCTAAAAGTTATCTATTTTCCACCATGTTAAACCATCTAATTAATAATACAGTACCCCCTCTAATAAGTCAAAACCATTATATGTGTTGTCTGGGTTAACCAATAATTCAGTAATATACATAATTTTTTTAGTTTAAGTCTAATATTGGAAGCTCAAATGCTCCCTCTCTTTTTCTAGTAATATCTATTATCTCATATTGGGCAAACAGAATTCTTATTTTCAACTAAGTAAAAACATTCTTGTTACATTTATCAATACTTTTTAGCCTATACATAAACTTTAATTTCCCATCAATATTTTAAAAAAAGGAAAAAAACCACTGTTATTTATGATTTCCAAATATTTTATGTTAGGTGACCAAAGTTTCCCTTATCTCAATTTCTCCCTTTTTCCCTTTTCATACCAAGGTCTAATAGTCTTGTTACACATCTTAGCTATTCAATTATAATGTTACTTTATTTTCTAAAAGTTATCTATTTCCCACCATATTCAACCCTCTAATTAGTAATATAATATCCCCTCTAATAAATCAAAGTCATTATTTTCTTCAGTCTTACCCTGGCTTTCTTCCTTTGCCAGCTAACCTTCCGTGTCAGTGCCTTTGAATCATCAAATAGTTCTCCCTCTATTATATATATTATTTGGAATAAGAAAGACCATTTGGTTGAAGTTTTTTTGGAAGAACAAGCCCATTTGTATTCATTAGATCACCTCCCTATTACTCCAATTTCCCACAAATGTCCTGATAGGTTTATCTTCCATTCAGTCTGTTGTTCTTCCTTTTCCTCAAATTTCTTCTGATTTTTGTAAAAAGTCTTTTCCAGTTTCAATGTTGTCACTCCCTTTTCTGATTTTTCTGTTAGCTGGGTCTGTTGTTCAGTTGGGTCCTCTGTCTTGGTGTTTAGTTGTTCCAATTTTCCTGTTATTTTCTGCATTGTTAGTTCTTTGGTTGTAGTCAAGATCTGAAAGGATGGTTTTGTGTATTGATTTCAACATGGAAAGGATTTTTTCCTGATCTTCATATTCTCTTAATAGTATGTTAAGTTGAAGACTTTAGAATCAAACGTTAAAAATATTTTTTTGTCTTTTGTGGCTGGGTATGGGACATCTATATCACATGTTATAGGTGGTTTTTATAGTAGAAATTGTTTGTCAAGTAAGAGCTTATAGTCTAAGGTATTCCATCATCTTGTATAATAACATATGCTTCTCATGTAAAGAAATAGGAAAGCAATTCCCCAAGTATAGCTCTGAAAGTCAGTAAAAGTTTACATTCATAGTTCAAGCAAGCCAGATATGCCACCCAGAAGTTCCTTCTTTGCAGCTGGGTTTTTCACAGGTGGTAACTATCAAGCTCAAAGAAATTTTATCTGAAGTCTGGGCTTCAAGCTAAGTCTCTTTTAAGCAATAACAAATTGTAATACCATACTTCGCCACAAGATGTCACCGACGCCATTTTAACTTTTTAAGTCCAAAATTTATATGGTGGTTTTTCAAGTCTTATTTTTTTAAAAAAATAAAAAACAAACGTCTCCAATGAGAAAAGGAACACTTTTAGTGCTCAAGTTTCAAAAGAATATACATCCAATTAGATTAAAATTGGTTTTGTAGTTGCTCTGTTTCCCCTGGGTAGTTAGTCACTGCTTTTCTTAGAGGGTGGGGTAAAATTTCCCTTCCCCCTCTCCTCACAGGGGGAAAAATACTTTGGGCAGCTTTTACAGGAGAAAATACTTAAAATCTTAAAGAGAGGATCAGGTCTCACCCAGTTTCATTCGTGTTGCTTTAAAGTTGCTTGGTGGTGCTTTTGACTTCAGCTGTCAGCAGCTTAGTGACCGGTGGTTCCCCCCCCGCCAGTTTGGAGGGCTTCCAAACGGAGGGCTTCCAAACGGAAGGGCCGCCGCCCTCCCACGATCAAACCGGGGTCCCCTCCTTGCTCATCGCTCCTACAGGGCGAATTTTGACCCTTTCCAGGGTCCCCCAGCGGAACAAATTCGGACGTGGAAGACGGAGCTCGTCTTCCTGCGTCCGTGGCGCCACAATGGCAAACCGGAAGTCACATGTAATCAAATGATTGAGGATAGTTTTTTTTTATAATGTTCACTCTGCTTCTTCCTTATTTATTTGTGTATTAAATTTAATTGCTGCCTATTTTGCCATGGAGCTACACTATACAATAAAAAGAGATGAAAAGAGTGTAAACAGAACAGAAGTAAGATGATAAAGCAAAAAAAATGAATGTTGAAAAGGAACATAATGAGAAATTCAACTATAAGATTACCAAAAAAGAAATATGGACAGGTAGAAATGAGAGAACGGGGGGGGGGGGGGGGGAGTGGAGTCTGCCATCAATCCAGCAGTCACCTCCAGCATGGAATTTCTCCATTTGGACCTCAGGTGAACTGTCCAACTGGCAGAATGAGGTCTTTAGGCTCTTGCAGAAGGATAGTGTGGGGCAGATCTTACCTTGGAAGAGGTTAAGATGTTCCAAAAGGCAGGTGCTGCAGCAGAAAAAGCTCTTCTGGATCCCAACAGATGGAGCTCTTTGGCTGACGGGATCTGAAGTCGGCCCTCCCTGCTATCACCGATAGGACAGACTTGTCCTAGCAGGATGAGATGGTTCATCAGGTAGACTGGATCTATAGCTTAAGGGCTTTAAAAGTCATGAACAACATCTTGAACTGCACTCAGAAGGAGACTGGTACCGGTGACGTTTGTGGAGCAGAGATATTATATGGGCCATCCTAGGGATCCCAAATATTGCTTTTGTTGCTGCATTTTGCACCAATTCAACCTTGTGAATAGATTTCAAGGATTGCCCCATGTAGAGCATATTGCAGTAATCCAGACAAAAGATGCGTAGGGCTTGAGTAACTGAGCGCAGAATGTCATAATTGAGGAAAGGTGGCAGCTGATGCAGAAACTGGAGGTGTGCAAAAGTTTTCCTAGTCATGCCCTCTACCTGCTCTTTGACCAGGAATTGTGAGTCCAGGAGAACTCCTAAGTTGCAATTCTATCCATATCTAAGGATGACAAACATTTGGATCCTGAGGCTTCATGCATCCAAAGCCACTTGGTCTTGCCAAGGTTCAGTCAGTCTGTTGTTCCCCCATCCAGATTCCTACAGCCTTCAGACATCTCAAGAGGGCAGATAACCATGTGTAGTGATGTACTGTAGATCTGAATATCATCAGCATATTGATGATACCTCAATCCATATTGACAGATGATCTCATCCAAAGGCTTTATGTAGCTGTTAAACAACAGGAGAGAGTACCAAACCCTGTGGAACACCATAAGTGAGTAGTCAGGGGTTGGATCTCTCACTTCCTGTCAACACCAACTGGAATTGACCTTGGAGGAAGAAGCTGAACCAGTGCAAAACTATGCCACCCAGCCCTAACTCAGATAGCCAGACCAAAAGGATATTATGTTTCATGGTATTAAAGGCCATTGAGAGGTCAAACAGAATGGTTGCATTACCCCCATCCTGCTCCTGCCAGAGATTATCCATGAGCGAAGCCAAAGCTGTCTCTCTCCCATAGCCAGGCCTGAATCCTGACTAAAAGGGTCCAAGGAAATCTGTTTCATCCAGGATCCCCTGGAGCTGTCAAGCAACCACCTTTTTCACTAACTTACCCAAAAAAGGAAAACGGGAGACTGGACGAAAGTTGTCCAGGCAGGAGGGGTCGAGTGAGGGTTTTAACGAGAGAACAAACCAGGGCCTCCTTAAATGTCCTGGGAAAGTATCCTCTTGCAGAGATGGATTTATCATTGCATAAACCCGTCTGGTGGTTACAGTCCTGGAGGCTTTCACCAGCCAGGAGGGACAAGGGTCTAGTTGACAGGTGGTTGCCTTGACAGTGCAGAGGACCCTATCCACTTCCTTAGGTACAACAAAATCAAACTCTTCCCATATTACTGGGCAAGACATCTCTTTAAGCATCTTACAAGCACTAGCACCATGCAAAGACTCTAGCTGGGAACGAATCTGAGTGATTTTATCTGTGTTCAACAAATTCTTCTGCACGGCCCTGAAGATGATCATCCAAACCCCCTTGGGTTGGTAGGGATCGAGTGATCTGGAACAGGATCGATAACACTCTGCAGATGAAATAAGAGCAGAGAAGTAATTACATTTTGCTGCTTTTATCACCATGAAATAGGCCTTAGTAGTGACTGTAAGACATGTCCAGTTGGAGTCACTCTTTGTTTTCCTCTATACGACTCTTAACTCATTTCAGAACTTTTAGTTCCTCTATGAACGATGGGGAACAATGGGAGCAAAGGCTTGTGAGAGATCGCATAGGGCTATCCTATCCAGAGCTTCAGCAGCCTTTTGGTTCCAGGCCGTTACTAAGGTTTTGGCAGGACTGTGCAGCAAATCCTTCAGAATGTCTTCCAGTTCCTTCTGGAATCCATTTAAGACCATCAGTGTCCACAAGTAGACCATTCTAATGGGTCAGTGTCCCTGTGGAGTGGGTGTGGTAAGGAGAGTCTCAGGGATATCAGGATGTGATCTCACCATGACGGGATAATATTAGATTCCCCACCAGATCATGTTGACACTACTCTGATAAGCAGATTAAATCTGAATGTGATAACTGTTCCAAGTCAGGCCTTTGATAATCTTGGTAGGTCCATGGAGGTCATGAACTCATGAGCCACTTTTGAAGCTGAATCCAGGGAAAGCAGACTGAAGTCACCCAGAACCAAGTTTGGGGAACTTCCTTACTTGTTATGAAGTTAGTTACATTAGTGAATCTTCATTAGTTAAAAGAAAGCAATTCTATTACCTTTTGTAAAAATGAAGGCTTCTCACAGAAAGTGATGTTTCAGGTTCGGTTGCTTAAGCTTGAGTTCTTCAGGAGATTATATCATCCTGGAGATAGTCTACGCTTCATACTCCATTCCTTCAGGAAACATTTATGCCTAAGGATTACAGGAAGTCCTCACTTAGCAAACATGATTGGGACTGACAACTGTTGATAAATATCACAATTGCTAAGCAAAGATCATGTGTACACGATGGACTTACGATGTCCATTTCTATTTCTTCCTATTTGGTTGTAATGCAAGTCACTGAAGTTTTTAAGTGAGACATTATGTGATCTCAACTTCAAATTTTACTTTGCATTCTCCATTAATTGTCTGAAACTGTTATAAAGCATGCAAATCATGATCACATCACTATAGAATATTGCAACAGTTGTCAATGAGAGGATTAGCCTCAAAGCTGTTCTTGCACTTCAAAATTTTGAACAGTCACTAAATAAGGACATTGATAAGTGAGGACTACCTGTATAGCTATTCAGCTTAACTGGCTTCAAGGCACAGTGTAACTTCTTGGAAGAAGAAACATCTTTCTTTCAAGAAATATATAGGATGTAGGTTTTCTCATATAAAATATTTTAAAAACAGTTGTGTAGCTGACTGCATAGGAATTCATGACAGGTATTGTTGCCCTCAGGAGTGATATTGTGGCTCAATGCATCAGGTCTTACTAATGCTATGAAGTACCATATTTGACTTATTTGTATAGCCATAAGACATATAAATCTTAGATTGTATCCAGTGTTTGAAAAACATAACTCTGCATATAGATCAGCTCTTTAGATCAGCTGTCATTCCTTTGTACAGACTTTTCAGCACAAGAACTAGGCTATTTATTTTATTTGTGAAAAAATGACGTTTTCTCATTAACTGGTGACATAACACTGCAGACAATATTGATTCTACTATCAGAAATCCTGTTTTGGTTTAGTCATGCTCCAGTAGTGATAACCAAATGTATGTCAACGATAGGCCTTATTTCGTTATTGGAGGAGTTTATTTGGATTAGATTCGAAAATGATTGTTCATCTCAGGGTGACATACATTATATTTTATCCCATCAATTTTAGACTTTTTATTAGAATCATTGGGTAATTATGAGAATATGAACTTATTGCCTAATTACTTCTTTTTTGTAGTGCTTAACTATGCAGCAGCTTTGTTTTCAGATAATATTTTTTTGATTAAATTGTAATTCCTTTAAAGCAGGAATTCCTAAATTTCTATCATCAACTTCCTTTCAATTTAACCTTGCCTAAAAATCCAAACACCAAAATGAACAATGAAATAATAATGCAACTTTGGAGAACATAGATTTATTGTAACAATGTAACTAAAAGATTCTTATATCTCCCCTTATAGTTTGGAAACCTTGTTTTAAAATTTGTTCATCTTTATTTAGTAAATCTTGATATATTGTCAGAATGTAGTGAATCTGAATTTTAATATATAATAAAATAAGAAATGTATTTTAGTTTATTTGTCATCAAGTCATTGTCAACTTTTATTGAGGATTTAGATAGATTTTTCTCCATTATGATCTGTCCTTGACATGGTCTTCCAGTGGTGTACTCATCACCATCATAGAGTTCCTCTATCTTACTGCTGATTGTCCTCTTCTCTTTTTCTTCCATCTGTCCCAACATTAGTTATGTAGAGAATTAGGTTTTTATATAGTGTGTTCAAAGTGGAATAATTTGAGCTCCATCAACTGAAATAATAATTTGTTGCTGGAGGTTATCAAGAAAAGATTGGACAGTCATTTATCTGGGATTCTGTAAGGATCCATGGATAGGGGGTTGGACTAGAACAGGGCTTTTCAACCTTTTCACCAATTGTACCACTTTTAGGATATGGCAATATTCGAGTACCACCTAGCAAGGTGTCAAAAACCTGATGACCAAAAAAAAAAACCCCGTTCAAAGTTGCAATTGCACTGAAATGACTTATGACCATTTTCATACTTATGACCATTGCAGCATGCCCAGGGTCATGTGATTTATATTTGGATACTTGGCAACTGATTCATATTTATGATGGTCACAGTGTCCCAGGGTCATGTGATCCCCTTTTGCAACCTTTTGACAAGTAAAGTCAATGGCAGGGCTGCTGGTGGCCAAGTGCTAAGGCAGGACTTCCCTCCCTCCTTCCTTGCCTCCCTCTTTCTCATGCCCACCTCCTGAAGGAAGAATTTGGGGAAAAAAAACCCCATATTTTTTCTCTTCCATATATTCATCAAACAAGGAAAAGCCTCCAGAAACAGAAAAGACAAACTGCTGAGTGAACTAGCTTTAAAAGGCACATCCCCCTTTAAGAATTAGCTACTGGCTAGAAAGGAAAGTAAGGAAGAAAAAAAATGTAGTAAGTATTGGCTGCCGGCTAAGGCAGCCTCCCCAAATGACTCCATTCATAAGTAGAATCTACAGAAAAAATCCATTCAGGAGAAAAATACTTCAAAATCCCTTGCAGCAAAACTTACAGCTAACAATAGCAGAGCAATAGAAGCTAACAGGAGACATCAGCCATCAGCCAAATAGAAATTGCCAAACACTCCTTAAGAACACAAAGCCCACATTGCACAAATCCCAGAACTTCAAAGTCACAAAAGCACATAAGAATCCTTCCACTCTCCATCTCCCTCCCTCCCTCCTCTGTGCCTCTGCAGCTCCAGAGGACTCTCTCACTGTAAGTCTTTGCCTGTGCTGGCTCTTTCCCTCCCCCACTACACTTGGCTAGGCAGGGCTGCGTACCACCTGCCACTCGTTAATGTACCACAAGTGGTACGCGTACCACAGGTTGAAAAGCCCTGGACTAGAAGACCTCTAGGGTCCCTTCCACCCCGTTATTCTATGACCTTAATCTTTTGTGCCTTGAGTTAATGTTCAGGTTGATTTGCTTGATATTAATAATGCTTCTGTGTGTTTTAATTTCAGGTAAACCAGCTATAGCTCATAGAGACTTGAAATCAAAAAACATATTAGTGAAGAAAAATGGAACATGTTGCATTGCAGATTTAGGTCTGGCAGTGAGACATGATTCAGCTACAGATACAATAGATATTGCACCAAATCACAGAGTGGGAACAAAGAGGTAAACTGATGTTCTTTTAATGGAATATTTTAAATAATTCAAATTGAAGTTAAGCTAATGAGTAGATGTTAAAGACAGTTATTCCTACAGCAGTAGGAAAAAGTCTGTTGAACTCATTAAAATCTTGCAGTAATGTGACCTATAGTGTGATCAGAGCTTGTAAGTCCTATTAATAGATAAAAAGATTCTGGTTATATATTTCACAAACTTTCTCTTACTACTACATTATGAAAACCAGTATAATTAAATGTGCCTCATATTGAACATGGATTTGGAATCTCACACAAATAAGTATGAACTCATTTGAAAATTACTACTTATCATCCTAACTTATTGAATACAATTAAAAAGATAAACACAAATGCTCATAAATGAGAGGAAATAATATACTTTGCCTCATTCTTTCTCTTTATTGTTCTCCAGTAAGTGTTCTAGAACTGCTGAGTAATGCCTTCTCTTTAAGAGTGAAGGCATAAGTGATTGAAAGGTGATCCTTTTCTCCACAGAGCAATAAATAAAATAGAGAAAAAAGATGCATCTTTGGACTTGCATTTTTCTATCATTCTTGGTAACCTATTAACATGTAATCTTTTTATCTTAGAAATTCATGTAAATATTAATGAGGAATCAAGTTTCTTTTAAATCTGTATGAGCCTTGTTTAAATCAATGGCAGATACTTTTATCTTAAATATGCTGTATTACTTTAGTTTCCAGATGAAGTTGTATAAGCAACAATAAAATTCCAGTGTAGTTTTCTCTGACACATGAGTTTCCTGTATGGAGTTTTCTGTCAGAAAAAACCTTCATCTGCTGTCTGTTACTGCAAAAATCAATTATTTCCTCATTTAATCTATTAGTTGTTCATCTTGCTCAATGCTTTATTTTTCTAGAAATCTTACAGCAGATTCTATTCAGTCACAGAAATAATTAAAACATATTATTATAAGTGAAGTAGCCCTGCCAGGTGGCAGCAGATAGCCAGAAATGCTTTGTTTGTGGTTTCTTGCCTATTTGGGAATAGCCACATACTTAGAGTCAGTAGATTAATACTCTAAAAACAATCTTGAATAGATATATAAGATTTTGATTTTATAAATCAAAGTTTTCAAAAGTTGTCGTGTGGACTTAATAGTAATTAGGACTTCAAAATCAATGATATATTAGTGTTATTATATTATATTAGATTAATTTAGCCTGCAATAATAACTGGTTTAGTTTTCCAATGCTATTTTTTTTTTTTTTTAGAAAGTGAGCTTTTTGGTCTTCATTGGAGTAGCCAATAATAGTACACAGTATAGTTCAGATGGTTATTTTGTAGAATTGAATTGATGAAGCCGTACAGCTGCTTATGATGCCTTAAAAATAAAATAAAATAATGTTCAAGCAGCATTGCTTTATAAATAATACATTTTGGTCTTTATATTCATAGGTACATGGCTCCTGAGGTACTTGATGATTCAATAAACATGAAGCATTTTGAATCTTTCAAAAGAGCAGATATTTATGCAATGGGACTAGTGTTTTGGGAAATAGCTCGTCGATGTTCAATTGGTGGTAGGTTCAAACCGAAAAACAAATTAACTTCATTCAGTGTCAGAAATGAACCTTAAATTGTATATTGGTTTATATATCTCAGGAATCCATGAAGATTATCAGTTACCATATTACGACCTTGTCCCTTCTGATCCTTCAGTTGAGGAAATGAGGAGAATTGTTTGTGAACAGAAGTTACGACCCAATACTCCAAATAGATGGCAAAGTTGTGAGGTAAATTCTTTTCTTTAGATAAGTTTAGAATACTTTTAAAAATAAATCAATATTTTTAAAACATCAATATTTTGATTTTAGAATTTGAATTAAAAGAAGTATGAATGTCAGGACAGTTCTATTTAAGATTATGGACTTATATTTTGTGGATAAATATATTTAAAATTCTTTGCTATATAATATCAAATAATGGCTTATAAACTATTTCCTGTTTTGTTTATTTGCAGGCATTACGAGTAATGGCCAAGATTATGCGAGAATGCTGGTATGCCAATGGTGCAGCTAGACTAACAGCTTTACGCATAAAGAAAACTCTGTCACAACTCAGTCAGCAAGAAGGAATAAAAATGTGATTTTGAAAATAGTGTTCAAGAAAACATTTGAACATCTATATGTGCACCTGGCTTGTACATTAAACATTGTTCTACCTCATTGAGGGAACAGAAGAATATTGCTGCCTTTTATACAATAAGATAATCAGTCATTAATCCAGGATTTCTTTAAATGCAGTAAACTGTTGTACAGAATCTTAACTATTTTTTTGAAGATCACATTAGTATCTATTATACTGAAAACAAAAAATAAGCTTGAGAGTGGAACTTGTGTATGCCGTGTATGGCGCTGAAGGACAGTATGAAAGATATGATCATGATGGTACGCTGTATATTGTCAAATTGTTTTGTTCTGGTATTAAGATGCTATTGAATGCCTTTCATTGAAACTTACATACATGACCTTATTGCATCTAGAACACACACGCAATTTATGCAATACTTTGTATTATATGTCTGTCTTTTACATCAGATCATAACTTGCCTTTAAAACCATTCTGTATAAATGCCATTTTTAACTTTTCTTAATGCAGTTCATTAGGATATACAAAATCTTTAATCCTTGTGAAACGATAGTAAATCTGCATTCATCAATTTGCTAGCTTCTACATACTTTTGATATTATCAAATTCCTGGATTTCCCAGGCAGCATTGCCAAATTCCTGCTAATTGGGAATCCTAACTTTCAAGATGATATCAGGTTGTATTAAATGATTGGAACTGAAGTATACAGATTAATTCTGTGCTATTCCTATGCTTTATATATCACAATGAACAGGGATGTCAAATATGGAATTCTGAAAGCTTTACCTATAAAAAATACTTTGATGTTATTTTTACATTCAGTATGAACACTAACCTCTTAAAATAAATTAAATATTCTGTCAGAAAAAATATTTCATTCTTTCTATGCAATGAAAACTTTGCTAAAATTTGATCCTTGCTAAATGCTTTCCTGATGATAATCAATGTAGAAAAATGTGGTCTGTGATAAGTCTTACTGGATTCAGTCTATATGCGCCAAATAGGAATTTCCTAGTATCTAGAGTTGTTTGTGTGGTTTTGGTCAATACATACAGTAATTCTTAATGTTGGCTTTCATTGACTTGATACCAAACTTTGGAAAAATGAAGAAGCTTGAGTATTGACATTCTCTTCCTGTCATGCCTACCCCACTCATGCCGGCAGAGGCCTACTGCAGATCCCATTGGTCAAAGTACTCCAGCTGACAGGATCCAGGAGAAAAGCCTTCTATGCTCTTATCACCTCTTGTTTGGAATATTCTGTCTCTTTGGGTAAGATCTGCCCTCAATCTCCTATCATTCCATAAGAGCTTAAAGACCTGTCTCTAAAAGTTGGCCTGAGGACCCAGTGGGGGAGTACGTCTAGTAGATGGCTACTAAACTGATAACATATTCTACCTCCCCCCTGTGCTTTTGCTTCTCTCAATCCATTTTTAATCTCGTATTGTTTTTTTCATTATTTTTACTGTTCATTACTTTGGTATTGCTACATTTAAACTTCAATTTTATATTTTTATTATTGTAAGCCACCCAGAGTAGCTCCTTGGCAAGATGGCGAAAAATAGATTTAATAATAATATTTGCTAATAAGTTCAGATTTGCTCCTTTTGTATTTCCCATAGTCCTTCTTGCAAGCCCATCCTTCTGTCTATAAATATAATAATTGAAAATGCATAATAATACACTTGTTTTATTCATAGCTTTCATATCTGGAACATAAAACCACTAAACTACAGCAGCAATGAGCTTGTTTAAACCATTTTTAAAAATATTTATTTCATGATGAAAAAGAGTACAGTACACTTCAAAATAATCCCAAATACTTGTATACTTAGGGGCATTCATGTGAAGACCAGTTAGGGATTTGAGTTTCTACAGAGGTCTTTTATAGGAAGATTTCCTTTTTCCTTCTACTTTTTTTGATAATAATTGAATAGATTTTTGTTGATTCCCTAAGGCAGTTTCTGTAAACAACCTTCTAATTCTTTCCCTTTCATCAAGCTGGGGATTAAAAAAGGTGTCAGTAACAGCAAGGGACAAAATGAAGGTGTCTTTCTTCAGTCTTCTTCCAATGTATTTCAGGATTGAAAGCAGCAGCTTTAGGGAATTGGCACTCTGGATTTAAAGCAAGAGGGGATAAAAAGGAACAGAAATTATCTCGCTGTGGTAGCTATTATTGTTTTTCTTGTTTCTCAGTTTTAAGATAAAAATTGCCAATGAGAAAACATCTACCCTAAGGAAGTCTATTCATTGGAAAAGAAATAATATAATACACTGGGTTGAACAAAGGATGGAGGAACCTTTTCTGTCCCCATCCTGATCAAAATTGAAAAGCAAATGGCAACAGTGAATGTTCTTAAAAATATGCCAAAGGAGCGTTACTAAAACACTATATCACCTGTGGATTGGTTGAAATTCAGACACTGGAACCCTGGGGAGGGGGGGAAAGTAATGATATTGCTTTTAATATACTGCTTACGCGGGTTTTTCTACAGATCTCGCCTTGTTTTCCCTGCTGTCACTAGCCCCTAATAAAAGTTCATTTTGAGACAATGCCTGTTTCAAGAGTTCTGCTTTCTTGGGCGGCTTAGATGAGGTAGGTCCTTACAATTCTACTGATTACCAATTAAGTTAAAAATGGTGAAAAACATACAAAAATGTTAACTTTAAAGAGATTTTAAGAGTCCCATACTCTTACTAAGGCTCCACAAGTATTGGGTCATTTTATAATTTATTTCATTTATATACATAGATATAAAATACATTCTGTTGACTCCTACGGTAGTTGCATTGCTAAACTGTTCACGGTAGCTATTTGATAAGGTTGTAATTTTTCTGTTTTTAGTAATATTTAAAATTATAGAGATACTGATCATATCAGATTACCTATAAAATGATTTTAAGGAACAAGACCCTATAACTCAAAAGATTTTAAGTTTAGATTTAGACTCACTTGGATCAAGTTCAATTCATTATTTAATTTATTCAATTTCTTTCCAACAACTCCCTGACTCTCTTGCTGATTCAAATTCTCATTTCCACTGAAGTTACATGGATGAGTAATGAAACATCTCAGTTTTAATAAACTTTGGTCCACTTGCCATGATTTAACCTTTTAAGTTACTTTTGGCCTGGATGTTTTAATCTTCATTTACATGATGATCTGGAGGAATAATAAAATACTTAAAAGTCAAAGAGTTTTACTGAACACTTAAATTGCTGCTCATCTTTTAATTTTTCACAAATCTATATGAAAATGGTTGTTCTAAAAATGAATTGCAAGCTAAGCTCCATGAATTCATATTTAGCTTCTTCAGAATCCTGGGATGTAATCTGTTGGGTCCCGGTGATTTATATTCATCAGTTGGATAGATGTTCTCTTACCATTTTCTTGCTTATTTTTTGTTTCTAGTTTGTCTTTTGCAATAGTTTTTTTGGCATGTTGGGCTATAATTTCTTTTTGTGTGATGACTGATGCAAAGAATAAGTTAAGGAGCTCTGCTTTCTCCCTACTGCCTGTTACTTCCTTGCCATCTTCTCTTTAGTGGACCTAGTTTCTCTAGCTTTTTTCTTGTTAATATGTTGAAACAAACTTTTTTTTTATTATCCTTGATTTCTGTTGCAAGTCTTTGTTCATTCTGAGCCTTTGCTTTCCTGACTTCATCTTTGCATGTTCTGGCTGTCTGCTCTTAATCAACCTTAATTATGTGTCCCTCTTTCCATTTTTGTACTTTTGCCTTTTTTTGGGTATTTTTTGCCTTTCAGTTTGTCTGGTTGGATTATTTTCTATTGCTTGTTTGCATTATATTGAATTCCAGTATGACATTGTCACTTTCACCCAAGGTTCCAGCAACTTCAACTCCCTCTATCACTTCTTCTCTATTAGTAAGAATTAGGGCCAGTATAGCTTTACTTCTAGTTCCCTCCTCCACCTTTTGGAATGACAAAGTTGTTGGCTAGGTTGGTTAGGAATCTGTTTGATCTCCCACTCGCTGCAGTTTGTCTCCCAGTTGATATCTGGATAGTTGAAGTCTCCCATTACTACTATGGTATGCTTCCTACATATGTTTGTTAACTGGTTGGCAAACAGTTCATCTATTTCTTCTGATTGGTTGGGTGGCCTGTAATATACATCTATGGAAATGTCACTTTTCCCCCTTTTATATTGATCCATATACATTCTGGAGGGATTTTATCTTTGATCATGTGCATTTCTGTAGATATGCAGTGTTCTCTTACATATAGAGCAACTCCCCCTCCTCTTTTTGTAGATCTGTTTCTTTTGAATAATTTGTATCCATGCAACAGTACATTCCAGTCATGGGTTTCATCCCACCAGGTTTCTGTAATGCCAACTATGTCATACCTGCCCTCGTGTACTATTGTTTCTAGTTCACCCTGTTTGTTCCTCAAGCTTTGGGTATCTGTATATAAGCATTTAAAACTTTTATGCCTGTCCGTGGGTATGTTTCCTGCATCTCCTAATTATTGTTTCTCTCCATCTTCTCCATTATTTGTCCTTTTGCTAGTGTTTCCATTATTTTGGAATTGTTTTCTCACCAAAAATACACACCCACTTTCTTTCCCATCCTTTTCTATAAATTTCAAGCCATCTCTCTAAATTGCCACCTCTTCCAGAATTTAATATGTAATCCTATGTATACACAGTTGGGGATAATCATTGATTTTATGACAGGGATTTCTTGTAGATTTATAGGATTTGATGAATGACACAATGCACCAACTTTATTGGGGAAAGGGTATTAAAAATATATCAAATCTAGAGACATCAGTTAGTTTCATTTCTACTGGTCTCATTCTTCAAGAAAATATAAGTAGCCAATTCCGTATCAATCCTTTCTTCAACTTTACTTTCCAACAATACTGTCACTTGACGTTTTAAAATACCTTACAGAACTTTTTCTGTATTACTAAATATAAACTAAATATAACCTAAGTTATATTTGAGGGAGATGGGTGGTTCAGAAATATGAAAAATGGTTTTAACTGCACACATATTCACAAGCTATAATTTGCTGTAACAGTTATGTGCACATGGCTATTTCTATTTAAATTTTATTTTAGAAAGCTCTGGGTGTAGAACATCTTGTCTGTTTAACTTCTCAGGAATCATTTGAATTGAGAAAACAAAATCCCTGGTGCATCCCACTTTGGGTTTTTAGTGAATTTTCTGAAGTGACTGAACATCAATATCCTCTTGAACTGCAGAGAGGCAGGGCCTATTCAGGCAGCCCTCCAGAAGAGACTGATGGACCCAGTAGGTTTCAGAGGGAGCTTAGGGTTATTCATAAGTCTCCGGCACATGGATTTGACAAAACTTAGTCATGGGTTGCAATGACGGCCTTGGATTTTTCTTTGAAAACCTTTCATTTCTCATCCAAGAAGCTTCTTCAGTTCAGGACAGAACAAGCTTCTTGGATGAGAAGCAAAACAAACATACAAAAAAAAAAACATTTTTATTTATCATTAATGATTGCCTAGTTAGTCTTAAGATACTGTAAGATAAGACTTTCACTAGCATGCTAGCATTATTTTTACAAGAGATATAAAAGGTATTTTGATAAGTCATCTAATTCAAAGAAACAACACAAAATGATATAAATCATAGGTATTCCAACTCCAAAGAATGTGTCAAAATTATTGGGAACAATAACTTTTCTTGGAATTGCTTTTAAATAACTTCCCCTAATAGTAAATGGCATCTTGATGATCCAAACAAAACAAAACCTTTGAATATATAGAAGTAATTTATTATATATGCAATAGTTGAAAAAAGAAAGCCTAAATTGTTCTTCAGGTTAAGAATTCATGGTTCTTAATTAGCAATCTCGGTAGGTAGAAAAACAAAGTAGGAATGTGTGTAAAGAAAATTACCACAAAACATAGATTAGGAAAGAGCATATCAAACACAATCTGAAAGTTTTGCTCGTTCTTCAAATTGCTTGTCCACTGCAAGTGATAAAGCTTGAAGGAAAGTTGTCATTATAACATTAGGAGACTAGAAGGAAAGATAAAAATGTTAAGTGCCAGGATAAAAGCTTTTAAATTCACTATATAAAAAGAATTAAACAGTTATTTAACATTCTATATGAAATATTACAAGTATTACATAAATGTACAAATTCCATGGAAACAGGAACACTTCTAATGGCATTTCTGCAGCATAATTTATGCAGCATTATGAAGCAAGCAGTTGGGTACCTCAGAGTTCTCTCTTGGGCCCAGTGCTCTTCAACAATGACTAAGGGAGTTAAATATTTTAGCCCAGGGACCCCCAATCCTTGGCCCACTTCCGGGCTGCAGCCTGCTTGGAACTGGGCCAAACACATCCACAGAGCTCCATTTGTGCGAGCAGTGGGTGCATGAGCCTACAACTTAGGCAAATGGAGCTGCGCGCGCTCACACGCCTACCACTCACATAGGACCATCTCCCTGACTGGGCCACCAAGGTGGAAAGGTTGGGGACCACTGGTATAGGGGTGACATGATAACTATCTTCCAATACTTGAAGGGTGTCACAGGGAAGAGGGAGGTTGATTTATTCTCTAAAGCACCTGAAGGCAGGAAAGAACCAATGGGTGGAAGCTTGTTACAAAGAAATTCTATTTGGAATTAAGAAGAAATTTCCTGACAATAAGAACAATTAATCAATGGAACAGTTTACTTCCCAGAGTTGTGGATGTCTATTGCTGGACATTCTCAAGAAAAGATAGGACAATCATTTGTCCGGGATAGAATAAGGAGTTCTGCCTGAGGCAGGGTTTTATACTAGGAGACCTCCAAAGTCTCTTCCAGTCCTATGATTCTATGTTACTAACCTAATTAAATCTGAATTATTTTTTTTGCTATTGCATATGCTATTGCATATTGTTTACGCATATTCTTTGTAGCTAACATGTACCAAAATTAAAAATGTCAAAATTATAGTTATCATTGAGTAAAAGTCAAGCTCACATGTATTTTATGATTTTTATAAAATAAAATCTTACTTGAATATACAGTGCATGGGCTAGAAAAGGAAGCTTTCTTAACATACGGCCGCTAAGTCCTTCGCTTTTCCTATAAGCAGAAATATGTATTAGGTTTCATTTTGTCAATACGAACATATAAGGAACTTGGAATAAATTTCAAAACATAATATATATTGAACCAACTTGCTATTGGATGATGGGCCTTGTTTGTTCGATGGTTATATTTTTAGATTGTATTATATATTGGAAGTGGGATCTCATCTGATTGAATTCACTTTCTATAAAGATTACACATTATCTAAGTATATACCTACATAATACTACTCAAGGCAAAATAATTAAAATTGTGCAAAATATTGATCTCACACCTTTTTGAGCTAGGAATAAAGATTCCAAACTCAAGAAATTTTGAGGACATATTTTGTGATTTATAGAAATATTTTGTTTTTGCTTTGTATTATTTTAAGTGCCCCAGGTTTGGATTATTGTTTATTTAACCTGCTTTTTTTTTTTTAACCTTCTAATATTCGCCAAGTAAGTCGCAGGCCAAAAGAACAAGTAACAAGAAACCTATTAGGGCCAGCAAAATATACTGTTTATACTATATAACAGTAATGATTTTGCTATTATTTGTGTAATCTACGTTCTGTTAAGGATATATAAAATATTTCAGACCTTTCCAAAGTATTAATTTGAAATACCCTGTTTCAATCACTTATAAACTAGCTCTTCAATTTCTCAGCTTTTAAAATAACTTATTTTAAATATCTTCTTCAATTTCTTAGCTTTTAAAATAACTACTTCTAGGTTGCAAACTCCGCAATTTTAAGTAAGCTTTCAAACAGTGGATGCTATAAATAGATGCTCCAGGAATTAAATCTGTCCTTCAGCAATACTAGATGTTTCTTCTTGTTGCAAAAGTATTGCTTTTTCTTTTTGAACAAAAATGAACTGTCAGTATGCATTCAATTTTTAGCTTTCAGAGTACTGAATGTAAATGTATTACTTTTTGGCATTCTTTCTAAGTTTTGCTGGGAAGTTGACATGAGAATGCAGAAATACACTTATACAATGTGCATTAGGAAGAGGTTTCAGGCAACAGCCAGAGATGAGTACTTTTCTGCTGTTAATAACAACAATCCTATACAGAATGGAAAAAGGCAGCCAGGACAGACTATCCCTCAAACAATTTTATATATCTAGAGGAAAAAGGTATAAAGCATTAGGTTTTATTCCCATTGTTCCCTAAAGTCTCATTATGAATTTATTATTAACATCTGTAGGAAGGGAACTTTTGTTGACATCATCACAAGCAAAGTCCCATTTGTTGAGCACAGAGAAAAAGCTCTCCTGAGTTGTCCCCAGTTTTTGAAAAAAGTTCTTTCCAGGTACTATCTGGCTCCAGACCTACAGGTAGATACTGAAATATTGTACTTTCCATTTCTACTCCAGTCATGGTGGAGATCCAGTAGAAGAGTTGATCCAGTGCTTGGGGGTTATTATAGTCTGAATGAAATGACAGAGGTTGAAGCTGAAGCCAAATAGAGATGTTATTTGTTTCAGACAGTTCCCTGCCAGTATCAGATGGAGGTACACTCTATGAACATCTCTTGACTTGGGCTTCTCCCACACTTACAGTTACCAACTCCATCTATTTATGTAGCAAAGACATAGGGTGGTATGTCAGATTTGGCACTATCTGGAATGTGAGATCTTGGCTATTCGATTCTGAAAACACATGTTTGATCTTACGGAACAATCACAAAGAAGCATAAAACAAAACAAAAAGTCAGCAAAACTAAGCACTAATATATACCTTGAAATATCTTTTAACAGGAGACTTAATTTTGACACGTCGTTTTCTAAGTATCCAATCACCTCTAGCTCACGGAGTGTTAACAATTGCTGACGGGGATATATTATTTGGCACTTCGGGGAAAAAGTTTTTATTTACAAAATATATATATAAAGCTAAAAATCAGTTATTTAAAAAGTGCTAACCACCAATTCAATAAATATAAAGACCATATTCAAAACAAAGAAGTTATTAAAAAGGAATGGGCATTGCTTCCTTATCCAAGTTAAATAAACAGAAAAAATACATTATTAAGAATAAAAATAAAAATTATTTAAATATAATCCCTTCAAGGATAAGAATTATGCTTTGAGAATTTTAAGAGTACTGAAATTACCTTCATTAGTTCTTCTATGCAAGAATGATAGATTTTGAATATTGCTGCAGGAGAAGGTGGCCCAATGTATTGTTTAATATCAGCTCTATCTACAAAAGCAATATCAATTTTCTCTGTGATATTTGAAGTCGTCAGTATAACCACATTAGGATACCTTTAAAATCACAATTGCAAGAATGTCACTTCATATATTTAAGAAATACAGAAAAAATTCTGATTCAAATAGTTTATCAAAATATAAAATACAGAAGTACCAAAAAAAATGAAAAGAGGAAAATAAGGGAAGAAAAGAGGGGGGGCGGGAGAGAAAAAAGTGTAGGGTAAGAGAGAAAAGAAAAAGAAACGTACTGATTTTTGACTCTTTGATGCAGTAGAATAAGGGAGTAACATAAAATCTCAACTTTTTACTTTTATATAATAATATATACTAACCATTTCTGTAACAACAAACCTATCTAATCAGCAAAACCCAAAATCAAACTTTCATTTTTTCCACCTCAAGCACAAAGTCCAAAAGCAATTTCCAAGTAGAAACAAAAATAATTGTGTTCTCTTTTTTAATCACAGCAGTCAATTTTGCCATCTCTGCTAACTCTATCAACTTTTGCAGCCATTCTGAACCACAGAATTTTTAAACACGAGACAAGTTTTCATTCCTCAAGAAAGTGTTTGAGTATATAAGAATTTTCACTCTTTCTACAGAACAAATTACTGCTTAGTTATGGATCAAATGAAGTTTGACAACTTTAAATCAACTCTGAAAATTAGTGGTCTTGTTTGATATAATTATAATAATTAATTATATAATTAAAAATTAAATTTGTATAATTAGTAATTATATTCTCTAAAATATACATAATTGAATTTTTTCAGAAGTTTCTCTGAAAGAAGGAATTATTTTCTTGCCTCAAGATAGTCCTATTTTATTTCTGACCTTTTATAATAAATGATAATGATTAATGATTACCTTTTGATCTGATCAATTTGTGTCAGTACAGCATTTACAACACGGATGGCATCAGAAGGCTCAGTACCTGCTTGAAAAGCATTACGAGCAGCTGTGAGACTTTCCACCTGCAAAAGAAAAAAAGGTTGCTACCTATATATTTTTTGAATAGCAATTCAAAAAAAATGAGAGTTCTGCCTGACCTTTTAAGCAATGTGTCGTTTCTATTCTTTCTTTAAAAATTATATCCTGCCTCAGAATAAGAAAAAAATTAAGATATTATATATTACTGCAATTAAAAAGACAAAAAAAAAAAAACTTTGCTGCCCAAAAATTCAGCAGAGAAAATCCTTGGACTCCTAGGGAGTGCAAATGGTTTTGCTGAATTTATTTTTGCCCAGATTCACTTTGATGGAGTTGGACAACCATATAATTGTTTAAAATAAAGTAAAATTTAAAAAATTGAAAGAGAAAGAGAAATGAGATTTTGGGATCCTACCAAATGTTAAAACTAAAAAATGTTCTTCCCCAAAGATGTTTCCCTGATGTCTGAACGTCAAGTCCAAATTTGAAAGTTGTGGCAGTGAACTATTCTCAAGCCGGTAAATGAGTAGCCGTAAAACAGAAATGGTAAAATAATCACATCTATTCAGTTTATCATTACCAATATCATGACTTTCTCCTTATCCCAAAAAACTAAATGATATGTCATACTTTTGTTGTTAAATGATCAAATTTTGTGATTAGTTTAGAATTTCTAAAAATTTATATAAAATTTGTACTCTGGCTAGGGTGATAAGCTTATAAAATCTAGCCATCACTGAATAAAAGAAAAAAAAAACCTAACACAGATGGATGTACAAAGGAAAATGACTAACACTTTCTCTATAAGCCTAAGCTTATTAGTATATGAATCACTGAAACCACCTCTCTTTCTTCCAGAGAGAAGATATTGTTGGTTTATCAGTGAACCTGATTAAAGACTTTTGTCACTGATGTTACAGTACATAGCTCTGCAACATTTGCACTAGAAGTTAATCTCAGCCGGCACACCTGATTCTTAAGCTAGACTGTAATTAAAGCAGTATTTCTTCAGAAGCTTTGGCTCTGCCATATGTGAGTTTAATCTTATGTTTCTCTTAGTTCTTCTGGGTTACTTGCGGGAATGTGACAGCCTGGCTCTGGGAGATTGTCAATGGTTTGTTAAGTGACAGAATGTTGCTATTCTAGAGGAAGTGATAGGCCTTCTTCAAGAAATCCTTGTTGGAGCTAAAATTTTTAGACAACTATTTCTTTCTTTCTAAGAAGTCAGCAACAGAATACCCTTAAAGATGCAGTGATATTATATAGACTCTTTTTAGCCTAGATTCAGATTTAGGCATGGAATGAAAAGAGCATTGATCATTGTTGTCAATAATCTTAAAAAGGAACTGGATGGAAACGGTACATCCCTTCTAGTCCTATCACATCTCTCCATAGCAGGATACCATCAACCATGGCATCCTCCAGTTGACATTGGGAGTAAGAAGCTTTGTGCTTTAGGAGTTTATATAAATGGGAAATTTCAATTATCAGTAGAAGAATTAGTCTAGCCAAGACTCATATGTAGGTGCCTCAGACCTCATACAATGTAAGGACTGTAACAGTCACTATGTAAGATAGAAGACAGCAGAATGCATCCACGAACTGCCTTTGGAAATAGGTCTCTAACGTATAAAGTTCTATAGTATATGGCTTGCATCCTAGGTACTTCAGATGACTTTCTGTGTGTAGAATTGACCTGTAGGATCTTTCTGGAGTGTACACTGAAACAAAATCTTTTGTTATAAACCAGTTTCATGAAAGATAAAGGCTCACAGATAGTGTCAGGGCAGGATATCTCCCTCAATTACTGGCTTTCTAGAAATTAGTAAAAACAAAATTAGTTCAAAAGCATTTGAAGTGTGAAAGTAAATTTTCATTAGTACTAAAGTGGCAAGACTCAATATGTAGGGATATAAAATATAAGAGCACAATGTATATTTTCTAACCTTCTAGATATAAAAACTGAGAAAAGTATAGCCTCTAATAATGTCTAGTGCAGATTTTAGTAGAATTGTAATTGGAAACACAAAATCTGAATGAAGTTGAAAGCTAGATATATTTGCAAAATTTTTGTATAAAAACTATAATAAAAATAATTATCGTTAATGTTTCTATATGAAAACAAGTATCTTCAGAGAATGAAAAAAATATGATCTCAGATTATAAAGATTATTTGACTAAGGAAGGTAGTACTTAACTTCTATTTGGGATTACTATCTTATAATGAAAGACAAAAGGCAGAACTGAAGCTAGAAACTAAAATAACATTTTACTTTGAATTTAAATATCGAGAGTAAAATGCATTCAAGAATAAATCTTGCCAGATCAACCTTACAGTAGTTTGGGATAAGACAATTTCTTCAGATTCTAGGAATGGTACATGGACAATTTTTCTAGATTTTTATGTCGGCCAAGCATTCAACAAAGTATCCCATGATTTTCTGATTAAAAAGATAATTAAGTGTAAGCAGGATAACTGGATGGTATGCCATTTAATTAATTACATAGCTCACCCAAAAACTGTAGTCAAAGAATGCTGATATTATGGTCTCAGTGAATCCTCTAGCCAGAGGCTGAGGAGGTAATCAGTCTGAACAGCCAGTAGAACAATCAGGCATTTGTGGCAACTTCCAAGTTTGAGAAGATGAGTCTGGATTCAAATGTGGGAGCAGATTCTAGCGGGCTGCCTAACACTAGAACAAACAGGTAGCTACCAGTTTTACCTAATTAACCCACATCAGCAACTGGAGTTATTTGAGAACAGCCTTTAGCTCCTTTCTGTTGGAAGCCAAATCTCTGACTATGGACTTGCATTTGTACAGGTAGTCTCCAAGTTGTTATTTGTTCAGTGACAGTTCAAAGTTAGGATGATGCTGAAAGGATGGACTTACAACTGATCCATACACTTTTGATTGTTGCTGTTGTGGCAAGGTGGAAGCAAGCAATAAAAAGGAATCTTCAGTCATATGACACCACTTTTAGGGTGGCCTTAGCTGCAGCTACACCTTTGTAACATACTGCTCTCTGCTCTGGTCTTGGAATGTGCATGTGTTCTGCTTGGGGAATTCTTGCCTATGAAAGCACTATATAATCTGGGTCTGCTCAGGGGAAGGCACCATTGGTGCTCATAGTCTCCATGGCAAAGTTTGGCCAACCTGGCCAGGCCTTGGGCAGGAGAGGCAATGTAGGGCTTAGTTGTAGGAGAGACTGTGTCTCCCAGACTGGGCTAGGGTTGGCCTGGGCAGACAAGGAAGGGAAGGGAGGGAGGCAAATATGACAAAGATCAGTTGAAGACAGAGGTGGGGGGCAAGAGCAGAATTCAGTAGCCATCTTGGCCATGTTGTACAGGGTGGCCAAAAGGGGAGAGATGGGTTGAGATTGACAGTCAAGCACCTAGACTGCAATCACATGACCACAGTGATCTGCAAGTCATAAATGTAAATCACTTTTTAGTGCTGTCATAAATTCAAAACAATGGTTCAAACAAATAGTCATAAGTGGAGGATCATCTATATGCATCTTTATATGTTTTAAGTGCTTATTATTTTATTATTTCTTTCTGTTTTTTATATAGTATGAATTTAGACCACTTTCAGGCCAGATTTATTATGGAGGCATCCTTGGAGATATTTGTAGGTGACCTATGGCAGAACTGGGCTGGAGCTAGTGCATCAATTCTTGTGCCCCTTGATCTCTCGTGGCTTTTGATATACAATATTCTTTTGAATTGGTTCCAGGGATTGGAAACATTATTTTATGGTGATTCTCTTCCTTTCTTTTGCAACAGTTTCAATCAGTGTTGGACTATATGGTAGACTTGACTCTCTAGGTCCCTCCTTTGTGGAGTGCCAAAGGGCTAAATGCTTTCTCCCCTCCTGTTTAACATCTACATGAAACCACTGGCTCCACTGGTTTAAGGTTCAGTGTCATCAGTATGCCTCTGTTCCAGAATGAGATTTCCTGAGAGACCTGTGTGGTTCATCCCGTTGGCTTTCCAAAAAGCTTTAAAGATCTGGCTCTTCTCCCAGACCTTGGACTAAGGTTGGAGGGAGGGGCTATTAAATATATTTGTATGCATGGATGTTGTTGACCGCAATTGACATCTTGCTTTCTTTTTATCATTATTGTGGGTCTTTTGTCTTTTTTTATTGTAAGCCACTCAAAATTAGTTTGCAGTCAGTCAGTGCCTAAACTGAACCAAATTTATTTTTACTTGTAAACTACCAGAAGTCATTCTGAGTTCGGTGGCCTATGAATCTGCACTATAAATATAAATTAAAATTCAGATTAAAAATATATTATGCAAATATAGCTGATGTAAAGTCTTTATGAATAGGTGTATATATATTTAAATTTGCAAACAAACAGAAGCAGAATCATGAGCATATTCAGACTTTAACCTAAGAATTTAAAGTACTATAAATGTAACTCAATAGAACTTGCAAGAATTGAAATCTGATTTCTTTGCCTTCATACAGCCCAGCTTGGATTTTAATTGAAAAATGACATAGAATTTTGTAATCAGTATACCGGTAAGATAGTATAAACACTCTCTAGTGCAAACAATTTTAATATTGAAGTACTACTATAATCATACCTCATCAATAAGTACAAATACAAGGGCATCTTTGTCATCAATTAATTCTTGAATCTTCTGAAACATTTTTGTAACAAGTTTGCCGCTCTAAAAAAAAGTAGTATATAAATTGATTTTTTTTTCTTATAGGATATTAACAAGGGTTACAATTTAACACCTGCCTGATTTTTGTTTATTCTCAAGGCAATGTAGTTGCATACTTGCTGCTGACACAAATTCTGCATGACTGAAACAATACGTTTCACTTGTAGAATCTTAACTATGAGTGTTTCCCCAAAGAAGAGACATATGGAAATCCCCTTAGAAGTAGAACATGTAGGATTCTGTATTTCAGCAATCATCAAAATTATAGCATGCCAAAGGAGAAACAAAATTGTAGAATAGCATAGGACTAGACGTAAATGGAGCCTGCCTATTCCTAACACCCTGGATTGATGACTATTTCTTGACACATAAACTTCATTGTGACTACAAATCTAAATACTATATATCTATTTGACTATACCCTGGTTTCAGAAAAAAGTAATATGCTGACTAGCAATAAGACTGAATTGTGTTGTTGATTTGTTCTGCTGGTTTATTCTTTTTTGGGAAATAGTCTGCCTTTTTGTAGTGCCAGTGTTGAGATTAATATAAAAAAATCATATGGTAGATAACAAGAAAAAAACATACAATCAGAATCTCTATGTTATATGTGAAATCAGTTATAAGCACTGGAAAATTTATGAGAAATTTCAAAATAGCTACTCAGGCTCTTCATATATTACTTTTTTTAACTAGCCTATAGATAAAACTCTTTGAAGCATAAAATATATATAAAATGTATATAATTAATGTATGTAGGAAGCATATCACAATAGTAATGGGTGACTTCAACTATCCAGATATCAACTGGGGGACAAACTCTGCAGCGAGTGAGAGATCAAACAAATTCCTAACCAACCTAGCCGACAACTTTGTCATCCAAAAGGTGGAGGAGGGAACTAGACATAAAGCCAAACTGGACTTAATTCTTACTAATAAGAGAAGAAGTGATAGAGGGAATTGAAATTGCCGGAACCTTGGGCGAAAGCGACCACGTCATACTGGAATTTAATATAACACGAACACTAGCAACAGAAAACAATCCAACCAGGGTCTTAAACTTCAAAAGAGCTGACTTTAACAAACTCAGAGAGAACCTAGGAAAGATCCCATGGATGAAAATCGTAAAGGGGAAACCCTGAAAAATGTGATCATAAAACCCGAGTCCAGCACAATACCACTGAAAAAGAAAAACAAGAAATTCAAGAAGAAACCAGCATGGCTGCACAAAGATCTCTCTGACAAACTGAAAGACAAAAAGGACAAATACAAAAAATGGAAAGAGGGTCACATAACTAAGGCCGATTATCAGCAGACAGCCAGAACATGCAAAGATGAAGTCAGGAAAGCAAAGACTCAGAACGAACAAAGGCTTGCAACTGAAATCAAGGATAATAAAAAAAGTTTCTTCCAATATATTAACAACAAGAAAAAAGTCAAGGAAACTATAGGCCCACTAAAGAGAAAAGTTGGCAAGGAAATAACAGGCAACAGGGAGAAAGCAGAACTGCTTAACTCATACCTTGCATCAGTCTTCACACAAAAAGAAACCATAGCCCAACATACCAAAAAAAAACACTGCAAAAGACAAACTAGAAACAAAAATAAAAATAAGCAAGAAAATGGTAAGAGAACACCTATCCAACCTTGACGAATATAAATCACCAGGACCCGACAGATTACATCCCAGAGTACTGAAGGAGCTGGCAGATGTCATTTCAGAACCATTGCACCATATCTTTCAAAAATCCTGGAGCACCAGAGAAATACCTGAGGACTGGAAAAGGGCTGATGTGGTTCCCATCTTCAAGAAAAAAACAGACCCAGGAAACTACAGATCAATCAGTCTAACATCAATACCTGGGAAGATCCTGGAAAAGATAATCAAAAAGCAGATCTGCGAACAACTAGAAACAAACAAAGTTATAACCAGTAGCCAGCACGGGTTTGTCAAAAACAGATCATGCCAAACCAATCTTATTCCATTCTTCGATAAAGTGACTAAACTAATAGACCAGCGAAATACTGTGGACCTAGTATACTTAGACTTCAGTAAGGCATTTGATAAGATAGACCACAACCTACTCCTCGGTAAGCTAGAAAAAGGTGGAATAGACAACATCACCACCAGATGGATATGTAGCTGGCTGGCAAACCGTACTCAAAGAGTAGTCCTCAACGGCACTACATCCACATGGAGAGAAGTAAGCAGTGGGTTACCACAAAGTTCTGTCTTAGGCCCAGTACTCTTCAATATCTTCATAAATGACTTAGACGAGGGAATTGAAGGGGAACTCATCAAATTTGCAGATAACACCAAGCTGGCAGGAGTAGCCAACACCCCAGAAGACAAACTCAGGATCCAAAAGATCTTGACAAACCTGAACAATGGGCCCTGTCCAACAAAATGAGTTTCAATGTGGAGAAAAGCAAAGTCTTACATTTAGGCAGGAAAAATCAAAGGTACAAGTACAGACTGAGCGAGACCTGGCTTAAATACCATGACTATGAGAGGGACCTTGGAGTCCTAGTGGACCATCACTTAACCATGAGCCAGGAGTGTGCAGCAGCAGCCAAAAAATCTAATACAATCCTGGGATGTATAAACAGAGGCATAGAATCAAGATCGCATGAAGTATTAGTACCGCTTTTTAAAACCCTAGTAAGACCACACCTGGAATACTGCAACCAATTTTGGTCACAATATCACAAAAAAGATGTTGAGAGTTTGGAAAAAATTCAGAGAAGAGCAACTAAGATGATTAAAGGCCTGGAGACTAAAACATACAAAGAACGGCTGCAGGACTTGGGTTTGGCTAGTCTAAAGAAAAGAAGAAATAGGGGAGACATGATAGCAGTATTCCAGTATTTGAGGGGCTGCCACAAAGATGAGGGGGTCACATTATTCACCAAAGCACCAGAGGGAAGGACGAGAAATAATGGTTGGAAACTGATCAAAGAGTGAAGCAACCTAGAATTAAGGAGAAAGTTCCTGACAGTGAGGACAATCAACCAGTGGAACAGCTTGCCTCCAGAAATCGTGGGCGGTCCATCACTAGAGATTTTTAAGAAGAGGCTAGAGTCTAGACAGTCACTTGTCTGAGATGGCATAGGTTCTTCATTTAATGGGTAATGGTTTCAATAAATTTCCCATAATGTGTACTAATTTAACATTTTCTCATTTTAAATGGGTTAACATTAAACACAGTTAAACTGCAAGTGTAGAAGGCCTATTTTATAGGGAAGAAATTATACAGATTAAATCCCACATATTGTTCAAGTTTATATTTACCGATTTCAATTTCTATTTAGTTCTCAGTAAAATTTAATTAGAGCAGTTTTTGGCAGAATTCTCTCCTTAATATGTGACTAAGGACTGTTATTTTGTTCATAAGAAATTTACATATGCCTATACTAAATCAAATATGTTAAAAAGTAATTCTCACTGATATAATAATTTGTAAATTAAGGAGACTAAGCTCATTTATGAGAACTGAGCAGGAATAGTAAGATTAGGAATTATATGTGAAAAGAGTGCTTCTGGATATGGCTACAACAGAATTATAGAGGGAAAAGGCTAGAGGGGAAGGCTTTGGACATCATAGTAGTGACAAGAATGGGGTGATATGATAGGAGACAGGGAGTAAGGCTCTTGGGGAAGACTGGCTTAGTATTTAGTACCAATGTTGCATTCTAGCCTCTTGTGCTCAACTCTGAAGATCATCTTCAGAGCTTCACTGATTTTGGTCTCTGTTTGTTATTTAATATAATGTTAGTCTGTAATAAGATTCTCCTCATCCATGATCTAATTATGAATGACAGCACCAACTAGATGCATTACCAATACCCAGGTACACTTGAATGTGCTCTCCCTCTTGGAAATGTGCTTTCTTTTGCTTTGAGGGTGGCACCAGCTATAAAGCTTGAACAGGGTAGCGGTATGGCTGCAGGTGTCAGATAATTTCTGGTGATTTTTAGGGACACTACAGATGTGACACTTGACAGATGCAAGATCCTTGGCTCCATGGACAAATTGGCGGTTCCTCCAAATGATCATTCTGAGGGACTTTATCTTGCTTTCTCTGAGTCATGGACCTCATCCAGAATGCTGCATGCCAAACTCATAGTGGAATAACATGTTATATTTGGTTTATGCAGTGGCAATATGAACTGATGTTGGAAAATATCAGTCTCTTATCTTGGGCAGAACTTTCCCTCCTAGCTATGCAGTCCTCTGTACTGTACCTAATTCCCCTGCAGTAAAGAAGGATCTGTTTGACTGGTCAGCCAAAGCCTTTATATTCCGGAGGAAACTAGGGGTTTCAGTTCAGTAATTTACATCAAAGTCCATTCCAGTCTTACCCTACTCTACCATCGAGATTTATCATACAACAATCTTCATCTGTTTCACTTGGAGAGCTCTCTCCTCAGAAACTCCCTCAAACCTATTTTCTTTCTCTTATCAGCTTTTCTTCCCAATCTCTTTCTTCTTTATTTCTAGAGGTGGCTTTTTCGGTTTTGCTCCAGCAAAAAAAACTCTTCTTCCCCCTCTCCTCTAGAGATTAGGATTCCAAAACAACTAAGTTTTTGTTCTCTTTAGCCCAAAGGAAAGGTATGACTTATTCCCTGCCCCTTCCCTTCATTATTAGGCATATCCTACTGGAGAGCAAAAGTATGGAAACCCTGTTTGATTCATCAGTGTTAAGTAGTCTTTTGGGCTTAGTCAACTTCCCTACTTTTCCAATGTGTGGCAGATTCTGGAATAAATAGTGGTTTGTCCATTCATTATACAGGTTCATTACACTGACATCTGACAAGTTTATTTTTACACCAAAAACTAGCAAGGGAGTATAAATTCCCTACCAACTCAACATATTCCAGAAATCACAAATGGGAGTTAAACATCTGAAAAAAATATATAAATACATACCTCCGAGAACCATTTAGAGAAGAGGCTATGGCTATTTATCTCTATCAATTGTCCATAGCAGTACCTAAAAGTTCAATTAAAATTAACCCTTAAAACAAAGATTATTATTTCTGTCATGTCTTTATAAAGCATTAGACCAAATGAGACTTTTCCCAAGTTTTAGACTTATTTTACTGTGAGAATTAACTAAAACAAATGAAGCTGAAACAGGGTCAATAAATAACTATTATTAAATAAAGAAAAATAACCAGTGTTAAAGGAATGAACAATTTCAGAGTTATTACGAGTTATGATGTTTCATTTATATTGCTCTGAAATACACAAATACTTTTGTTTTCATTTAGATCTTTACATTGTTGTGAAAGCGGAGGTTGCACAACAGGGATGGAATGATGTCCAAATGAGAAAGGTCCAGATTAAAAAAACAGCATACATACAATAATATTCAACCATTGCAAATTAAGGTTGAAATGCTAGCTTGTGAATTAGATGCTATTTTAATTTTGAATATAGAAAACATTACTTAAAATTACCTATGTGAAAGTCTAATAGTCAACTTCTGAGCCATTGATCTACAAAGAGACGTTTTACCAGTACCAGGAGGACCTACAATCAAAATATAGCATAGTATTAAATAACTTAATTCAGCATGTTTCCGACCACATCAGCTGATAGCATTTGCTACTGAATTATGGCAGTCTCACAATAGTGACAAGTCACACAAAGTGGTCCAATATATATGAAAATACAGTGCAAGGCAGTAACTGGGACTATATTTTGCTTCATCTTTCAGCTTCCATTGTAGTACAGTATGGGAGAAATAATACTGATTTTCTTACAGGATTATTCTACAAATTATTTAAGCCACTGAAGAGAAACATTCTCAGTCATACAAAATGCTATAAGTTAAGTATTACATTAAAGTATTGTAGCTGCATGCATTTTAATTAAAAAGACAATAGTTACCATGTAGTAGAATAACTCTGTTCCATGATATCAAGTTGTTATCAACACTTCGGTCAGAGAATAGTAATGTTGTGGTCACATAATTTAATAGCTAATTAAAGTGCAAAGTAGAAAATAACATATTAGAACAAAAATGAACATTAAATGTTTCCATAAATGTGAAGAGCAAGTCAATCCAATGATATTAAGGCATAAGAGAAAATCTACAACTAAGCTAATGTCTAATACTTTTATTATAATGTCATAATAAAAGTATTAGACATTAGGTTAGTTGTAGATTTAGTAGACTTGAATAAAAACAAAGATCAATTTTTAATTTTATCATCAAATGCTGAAAAAGCCTTTGACAAAATTGTAGCTGTTAATATTATACTTTATTGTTTATTTTTCCTTTTTCTATTGCATTTTTTCACTTTTTTAAAAGCACTTTTTATGCAATGTCTTTTCTTTGAGAATGTATGCATTTATATTATAATTTGTTCCTTTTCTTTTTTTGGTATTATTTTAAAACAATGAATAAATAAAAATAATAGGAATTCAGTTTCCTTTCTTAGTAAATAACTATTTTCCAAAACCCTTTTCCCACTTTGTGCAATGGAAGTGTGGTATTTTACACACATACATATATGTAAACATAAGATTTGGGGGAAAATGATATCAAAGCAGATAGAATTTTGGAATAAAATAGCATACCCACTTACAAATTATATCTTTCTTGTAAATACCTACAATTTCTCAATATCATTTTTAAATGCCTATTTCTTCAGGATTCAAGAATGTAGAATACATAATTCTAAATTAGATAATTTAGCTTTTCAAAATTGAGTACTGTATTTGTACAAATATATGAAATGAGCCAATAAAAGAAAAAAAATATTTCCCTTAATGCCATGTCACAAGTACAACTAAGATTAGTAATTTTATCATTTTTTTCTTTTTCTCTTTCTCTCTCTCTCTTTCTGTATTATGTGAAAACTTCAATTGATTGAAGTTATAATGGATTGTGGAGGGTACACTGTATGGAAAATAGGAATGTTGTGTTTGTGAAACTAAGAGAAAGGGGGAGTATACCATAGATCTAAATGAAGGTGATCTGATTTTGGGGAAGTGAATTATTGAATATATCCATATATAAGTAAAGGTATGGGCTAAGTATGAAAAAAAGGGTTAAAACCAGAGACTTCCGGCTTGACGTTGCAGCACCGCGGACGCAGGAAGATGGGGATCCATCTTTTGCGCCTGAATCCGCTCCGCTGGGGGACCCTGGAAAGGGTCAAAAGTTGCCCCATAGAGGCGACGAGCAAGGAGAGGACCCGTTTGATCCGGGGAAGCCCTCCAAACCGGCGGGCTGCTGACAGCCAAAGTCAAAAGCACTACCAAGCAAATTTCAAGCAACGCGGATGAAACTGGGTGAGACCTGATCCTCTCTTTAAGATTCTAAATTTTATTTCCTGAAAAAGCTGCTCAAAGCATTTTTCCCCCTGTGAGGAGAGAGGGAAGGGAATTTTTACCCCAACCTCTAAGAAAAGCGGCGACTAACTACCCAGGGGAAACAGAGCAACCATAAGATTAATTTTAATCTAATTAGATATATATTCTTTTGAAACTTGGGGACTAAAAGTGTTTTTTTTTCTTATTGGAGACTGTTGTGTTTTTTGTTTTTTTGTTTTTTTTAAAATAAGACTTGAAAAACCACCATATAAGTTTTGGACTTAAAAAGCTATAAAACGGCGTTGGTGACATCTTGTGGCGAATTATGGCATTACAATTTGTTATTGCCTAAAAGAAACCTGTCTTGAAGCCCAGACTTCAGAAAAAAATTGTTTGGCCTTGACAGCTACTAACTTTGAAAAACCCAGCTGCAAAGAAAAGATTTCTGGGCGGCTTATCTGTGTGGCAGGGATGATGTACTGTTTTGGAAGCTGGCCTGCCTGAACTATGAATGTAAACTTTTACTGACTCTCAGAACTATGCTTGGGGAACTGCTTTCCTATTTCCCTGAATGAGAAGGATATATTATTACACAAGATGATGGAACACCTTGGATTATAAACTCTTACTTGATAAACAATTTCTATTATAAGAACCACCTATAAAACATGAAATAGATGTCCCATACCTAACTGCAAAAGACAAAAATTATTTTTAATGTTTGATTCTAAAGTCTTCAACTTAACATATTATTAAGAAAATATGGATGAAGATCAGGAAAAAATCCTTTCCTAGTTGAAATCAATACACAAAACTATCCTTTCAGCTTGTGATAAAATAAGAAGCAACACAAAGGAACAATGTTCTAGCTTAAATACACAAACCCAGATCTTGATTATAAGCAAAGAAGTAACAACGCAGAAAACAAAAGGAAAATTGGAACAACTAAACGCTAAGACAGAGGACCCAACTGACCAACAGACCCAGCCAACTGAAAAATCAGAAAATGGAGTGACAACATTGGAAATGGAAAAGACTTTTCACAAATCAAGAAATCAGAATATATTTGAGGAAAAGGAAGAACAGACTGAATGGAAGATAAAAGTTATCAGGATAATTGTGGGAAATTGGAGTAACAGGGAGGCGGTTTAATGAATATCAATGGGCTTGTTCTTCCAAAAAAACTTCAACCAAATGGTCTTTCTTATTCCAAATAATATATATGAAAATAGAGGGAGAACTATTTGATGATTCAAAGGCACTGACATGGAAGGTTAGCTGACAAAGGAAGAAAGCCAGAGTAAGTCTGAAGAAAATAATGGTGTTGACTTATCAGAGGGGATATTATATTACCAATTAGATGGTTGAATATGGTGGAAAATAGATAACTTTTAGAAAATAGAGTAACATTATAATTAAATAGATAAGATGTGTAACTAGAATATTAGACTTTGGTATGAAAAGGGAAAAAGGGAGAAGTTGAGATAAGGGAAGTTTTTGGTCACCTAAATATAAAGTACTTGGAAATCATAAATAATAGTGTTTTCTTGAATATTGATGGGAAATTAAAGTTTGGGGGGGGAAGCAATAACAGGACATTGTTTATACAAGGACATTAAGTGCAAATGCAATCAAGATATATATAGGCTAAAATTATCGATAAATGTAACAAAGATGTTTCTACTTAGTTGAAAATAAGAATTGTGTTTGCCCAATATGAGATAACAGATATTATTGGAAAGAGAAAGGAAGTATTTGATGTTCTAATATTAGACTTAAGCTAAAAATTTATGTATATTACTGAATTATTGGTTAACCCAGACAACACCTATAATGCTTTTGATTTATTAGGGGATACTGATTGAACATGGTGGAAAATAGATAACTTTTAGAAAACAGAGCAATATTATAATCGAATAGATAAGATGTGTAACCAGAATATTAGATTTTAGTATGAAAAGGAAAAAAGGGAAAAGTTGAGATAAAGGAAACGTTTGGTCACCTAAACATAAAATTACTTGGAAATCATTAATAATAGTGTTACTTTGAATATTGATGGGAAATTAAAGCCTGGAAAAAAAAGCAATAACAGGACATAGATTGTATACAAGGATTAAGTGCAAGCGTAACTAAGATATGTATAAGCTAAAAATTATTGATAACTGCAACAAAGATGTTTTTATTTAGTTGATAACAGTAAGAACTGTACTAGCCTAATATGAGATAATAGATATTAATGGAAAAGAGAGGAAGTATCTGATGTTGTAACTTGAGATTTATATTAAAGATTTATGTACACTATTGAACTATTGATTAACCCAGTCATCACGCTGCTTTTTAAATGTCCAATTGTAAAATGAGAAAATCAATAAAATATCATAAAAAAACAAAAACAAAAGGGTTAAAACCACAAAACCCAGGAGAAAGTAGTATAACAATCAGACCTGGAAGAGGAGTTAGGTTGGCTGTGAAAGTAAGCTTTGCCCTGGTTATAAAATGACCCTTTTGTATACTTATAATACATAAGTTTATACACACTCCCATCAGCCAAGCATGGGGTGAAATAAATTTCATTTCTGATGACAGGAAAAAACTTCTTTCTTACTTAATTCCATCTATTAAGGAAAAGAAAACTAAAACAATCTTAAAACTATACAACTAATTGTCAGGGTTCCGATAGATGAGACCAATTAAAAGAACTTCAAGGCAAGGAATTCTTCCTCAAAGAACATTTTTATTTGGCTACAAAATAACAGCACGTACAAAGGTGAACCCAAGATTAAATTCCCCTCCCCCGGTTACAAAGTTGCAAGTTGCAATTCCCACCCCAGTTAGATGTCATAAACCACATTCACCAATTGTTACTAAACGCGGGCACTCCTCCCAGATCTCCAGCCTGCCAAAATGTTACCAGTAATGATCTTGGTTCCCATACTTCTCATAGAATTTGCGTATCAATCTATCAGCTTTCACATCAGTACTTTTTACCCAGGTGGCCTCTGATAACTGGTATCCCTTCCATTGCACCAAATATTGCAATTTACCTTTGTATAATCTAGCATCAAGAATGCGTTTTACTTCGTAAGGAGTGTGTCCGGCTACCATAAGCGGACCAGGTGCTTTCTTGGAAGGGGGTCTCAAGATTGACTCCCTGAAAGGCTTTAACAGACTGCTATGGAACACTGGGTGGATCTTTCCTAGGAGACGGGGGAGTTTTAACTCTACAGTGACTGGGTTTATGATCCGGACTATAGGAAATGGTCCTAGGTATTTTAGTCCCAATTTTTTGCTAGGTAACTTAAATCTTAGATACTTTGTAGAAAGATAAACCTTTTCTCCCACACGGAATGATTTCTGAGGTGCTCTTTTCTTATCGGCTTGGTTTTTGTAAATCTCTGAGGCCTTTGTCAAAGCTTTCTTTGTATTGTCCCAAACACCCCTCCAAGCAGGCACCCACTGATCTAATGTTTGAGAGGTAGGGGGGTCCTGGGGGTATTCAGGCATCGGAATAAAATCCCTCCCAGTGGCTATTTTAAATGGCGTTAAGTCCAGTGCTGCTATGTACTGTGTTATTATAAGCCACTTCAGCAAAAGGGAGGAGATCAATCCAGTTTGTCTGTTGGTAATCTACATAGCATCTAAGATACTGCTCCACCATTGCGTTCACTTTTTCAGCCGCTCCATTTGTAGAAGGATGAAAAGCCGATGACAGTCCTTGTGTAGAACCAATCAGCTTAAAAAAACTCTCCAAAATCTGGCCGTAAATTGAACTCCCCTGTCCGAAATTATTCGTTTTGGTGCGCCGTGCAGCTGGTAAATATGCTTAAGAAATAACTTGGCTAATTTCTGGGCAGAGGGGAGGCCAGAGCATGCTATAAAGTGACCTTGCTTTGAAAAAAGGTCAATTACTATCCATATTACCGTATTTCCTCTACTCTCTGGCAATTCAACAATAAAGTCCATAGCGATCTCTTCCCATGGCTGAGAATGATCTGCTACAGGCTGTAACAGTCCAGGGGGCTTTCCTGGGATTCTTTTCACGGTAACACAGACTGCACAACTTTTTACATAGTTCTCCACATCTTTCTTTAAGCCTGGCCACCAAAATTGCCTCCGAATTAAATGTAGTGTCTTTAAATATCCAAAGTGACTAGCTTGTTTAACATCGTGGCTATGTTGGAGCGCTTGGAGTCTGAGCAATTCAGGCAAATACAATTCCCCCCCTTTCCAAGCTAATCCATCCCTATGGGTCAGGATGGTTTGGTTTTCTTTGAGCCATTTGTCATTTTCCAGTTCTTGCTTTAATTTCTTTGTCAATGGGTCGTCTGGGTTAGGTGACTTCACGTGTCGTTGTTTCCCAGGGGTTATTTGAGAAATGAATTAAGGCAGTGACATAATAGAGTCTATGATCTGTTCACATTGGCTTTTATACTGAGGCAATCTAGAGAGGGCATCAGTTAAAAAATTCCTTCCACCCAGTATATATTTCAAAGTAAAGTTAAAGCGATTAAAATATTGCGCTCAGTGTACTTGTTTGGGGGACAATTTATGGGGAGTTTTCAGTGCCTCTAAGTTTTGTGATCACTCCATACTTCAAAAGGCACCTTGCTCCCCTCTAGGAAATGAAGCCAAGTCAATAAGGCCCATCTAATTGCAAAGGCTTTCTTCTCCCAAACGGCCCATCTCCGCTCTGTGTCAGTGAGTTTTTTCGAAGTGTAAGCACAAGGTTGTAATTCTCCTTTATAGTTCTTTTGTAAAAGAACTACCCCCACAGCCACATCGCTGGCATCAGCTTGAATCACAAATTGCTCCTCAGGATGAGGGTGTTTGAGGATTGGTTCTGCAGCAAACACTTTTTAAATTCTCAAAAGCAGCTTGGCATTCTATCGACCAGTGTAGGGGTTTACCTGGTCGCGGCTTACCCCCATCCTTGCCAGTTTTTAATAGTTCTGTAAGAGGCAAAGCAATCTCAGCAAATGAGGGGATAAATTGGCGGTAGAAATTAGCAAATCCCAAAAAACTTTGGAGCTGTTTCCGAGTTCATGGGGGCTGCCATGCAATTATGGCTTTTACTTTAGTAGGATCCATTTCAATGCCTTCGCTGGAGATTCTGTAACCCAGATAATCCAAACGTGTCTGATGGAACTCGCACTTTGAGAGTTTTGTGTAGAGTTTAGCGTTCAGCAACTTTTTGAGTACTTCTCATACTAAAATTGTATGTTCTCCCATAGTCTCTGTATAGATTAAGATGTCATCAAGATAAACCAAAACTCCTTTATATAAATGATCATGCAGTACTTGATCAGCTGCATGAACACAACGGGAGCTCCTTGTAATCCAAAACGCATGACTTTAAACTGAAAACTACCCAGGGGGCTGTTGAAAGCAGTTTTCCATTCATCTCCTTTTCTTATTCTCACCTGATAATACACCTCTCTTAGATCTAACTTGGTAAAAATTTGTCCCTTTGCCAGGTGGGCTAACATGTCTTTCATTAAGGGGAGAGGGTACATATTCTCCACGCTAACAGCGTTTAACCCTTTAAAATCCACACAGAGCCTCAGCGATCCATCTTTTTTTTCCTTAAAAAGTACGGGGGAGGGAACTTTGGATTTTGCGGGTTCAATAAAACCTCTCGCTAAATTCTTATCAATGCATTCCCTCAACTCCTTCACTTCAAGGGGGGTCACTGCATACATCTTCGGCTTTGGCAATTTAGCTTCTGATAGGATCTCAATGGCACAGTCAGTGGTTCTATGGGGGGGGTAGGATGTCATATTCCGTCTCACTGAACACTTCAGCCAAGTCTCGGTATTCGCTGGGAATGAGAGGTACTCCTGGTAGGAGATTTGCCGCCTTTAGGGTTTCAGAAGGCTGATCTGGGATCCCGCTGGTATCACTAGAGGGGTTGGGGGGGGTGATGGCCCTATGGCTAACTTCAGAGTTCTCATTCCGTTCTCTCACCATATTAAAGGTTTCTGCTTGTCCAACCAGGCTAATCCTAAGGTCACTGCCTTAGTCATTTTTGGGACCACAAACCGGATAAATTCCCAATGCTCCCCCACCTCTAGTCATACTGGCTCTGTTAGGTGGGTGACTAGGGCTCCGCCCAGTAAGGACCCGTCCGCCTGTTCGAACCTCATGGGGGAGGAAAGCTTTTTAGCTCTGATGCCTAACTTGAGAATGGTAGGGAGGTTGATTAGGCATTGTGAAAACCCAGAGTCTATCAGTACATGTAAGTCCATCCGTGCTCCTGTCTTAGGGACCAAGAGCTTGGCAGAGAGGGAAAAAGTGGAACAGGCTGACTCACTATCGGGTCGTTTTCTCTCTCATCATTGCTTTCATACAGAGCTGGTGAAAGACCGGCTTCAGTCAGGGCCTCGGCTTTCTCTTGAGCAGGAGAGGTGACTTGAGTGGCTTGCACTTGGTTAATCCAACTCGATTTTTCCCTGGAGGATTGCGAGCTCCCTTTTGGTTTTACTGGTGTGGCCAAACCACTTTTTGGCTGAGGAAAAGGAACTGGACAGACAGCTGCTCGGTGACCTAGCTGGCCACATCTAAAACATTTGATCAGGGGTCCAGCCGACGCTTTTGGAGCTCCTGTGGTCATGGCTGGTGGGGCTCGTCGGGAGAGCTGACGCCTCGCTGGATCTGGTTTTGGTGTAGGTCCAGGGGCCGTTGGCTTCCTGTAGCGGTTTAACCTGATGTCTAAATTCACGGCCAAGTGATACCACTCGTGGAGTTGATCAGGGATCCCTCTGTAGATGCATGCCTGGAACAGATCTGGGTCTAATCCGGACTTGAAATGATGAACTAGTGATCGCTCAGGCCACTACACAATTCTGCCAGCCACTCTCTGGAATTCACGCACGTATTCCTTCGCTGGCCTCCCCCTCTGTTTCACCTCATGAATGTCTTTTTCAGCTTGCAGGGCTAGGGAACCATATTCAAACCTAGTCCTTAGTCCTTGGATAAACAGGTTGAAGTACAAGCCGTTGTACAAGCCATTCAACCACTCCGCTGCCTCCCCCTCTAAGTTTGCCGCTATCACATCGACCATGTTGGCAGGGTCTGGATAGGCATTGGCATTCTGGTTCATGTGGGAGTGCACTTGATTCAAGAAGAAAGTTAGCTTCTCTGGGTCGCCATCAAATGTGGGATTGAAAGGAGGGGCGTCCACGGGTCGCTGTACTGCTGCAGTTGGTCTCGTGGGAGCTCCGTTGCTTGGTGAGCTCTTGGTAGGGGCCCTGGACTGGTGTGGTATCGACGACGCTCAGGACTAAGTCGCTGGAGGTACCAATCAGGACTTAGTCTGTAACGATAACGGTCGGGACTAGCATGGTGTCAATATCGATCCGGACTGGCCCGACATGGATATCAATCAGGGCTATCCGAGTATCGGCAGTGATCAGGACTTGCTCGATGCTGATAGTGTTCAGGGTTGATTTGGCGTGGGTACCGGTCAGGACTCGCATAGCGATGGTACCGATTGGGGCTATGGTACCGACGGTCAGGGCTGGCATAATGTCGACAGCAATCAGGGCTGACAGGCTGCCGCCGGTCGGGGCTATCGTGACACTGATGCCGGTCCAGGCTTCGCCTCTGCACAGGGCTCAAAGTTAAAGCTGGCGGCTTTGGTCACTGGGAGGCGGCTATGGGACTTGGGCTTCACCTGGATTGGGGACGGTCTTGGGGGTCATCTGTAATCCCGTTCACTGGAAAGTAACTGACGGGTGGCCTGCTCCTTTCCTCCCACCTCCAGTCCTTCAAACTTCTCTCTTAACCGCTCGACGGATTGGCTCCGAATTGTAGTCAGACATTTCCACTCACCCGACTCATCCCAAGGTGCTAGTCGTTTTGCGCCTCTTCAGTCAGGAGAGCGTGATTCATGAGAAGCAGTTAGCGAGAATTCAGCTTCAGCGGCCTTTACCAAACGCTTTTTCGGTTGGGTTGTTTCTGAACACCAAATGTCTCCGATAGGACTCCCTCCGATAGCAATAAGGGCTCCAACTGGGTCTCCCGTTCCTTTGGTCTCGCACCTGCTGCCAGAGCTGCCGAAGTCACACTCTCCATTGGGGCGATGGCCTGCATTCCATCCACTGATGTGGTTGCTGTATTTTCGAGGCCAGCAGCAGGCTCTTCCTTTTTCTCCATCATGGAATTTTCCCTGAGTCTTTGTCGTCCTCCCAAGACTTTAGGTAGGCAACCGGAGCTCAGGACTCCATGGTATTAAAAGAGTATGGAGTCTTGGGTTAATGTCATGGTTCCGATAGATGAGACCAATTAAAAGAACTTCAAGGGAAAGAATTCTTCCTCAAAGAACATTTTTATTTGGCTACAAAATAACGGCATGTACAAAGGTGAACCCAAGACTAAATTCCCCTTCCCCTGGTTACAAAGTTGCAAGTTGCAATTCCCACCCCAGTTAGATGTCATAAATCACATTCACCAATTGTTACTAAACGCGGGCACTCCTCCCAGATCTCCAGCCTGCCAAAATGTTATCAGTAATGACTTTGGTTCCCATACTTGAGAATTGTTATGGCTAACTTAAAACTATACTTGCCCCCCTCCTTCCTTTCTAAATATGTGGCAACCGAAAACCAAGTGAAAATGGCTTCAGTTCAATTCATTGCAGCATTGACATTAATCTTTTCACACTTTCACTCAGATGTTACAGATCCTAATTAAGAGGAAGTTTTTCAAACTGTCTTCCTTCAAATGATATGACTAGCCCAGTGGTGGCGAACCTATGGCACACGTGCCAGAGGCGGCACTCAGAGCCCTCTTTGTGGGCACATGTGCCATGCCCCGAAGATGGCAACCGTCCCTCTTCAACCAGCCGCCTGAGGTCCCACGTGGCCGGATGCATCCCGGCACGGCTGGTTTCCCTCCCCCCATTCCATCCCTCCTGGCCTCGCATGCTCTCCTTTTCCCGGGCACAACCCACTGCATCGCCTCCTCAACTGTCGGCCAGCTGTCCAGCTCAGAGGCGGCTTCTCTGAACTGCTGGCGGTGCGCTGCGGAGCCCCAGAGTGCGCCGGTCGAGGAGCCGGCAGGCTGTGGCTGCTGACGGACACCGTCGGCCCCCATGCACTCGCTGGCCTTGTGTGCGGGGACCAATGGTGTCAGGCAGCAGCTGCCCCAGCCCTTGCCTTGCCCCGCGGCAATGGCACCCTCGCCCTGCCTCACCCCGCAGGACGAGCCTCCTGCCCACCACCCCACCTGCCAGAGACCCCCTGGATCTCCCCCAACCCTGCCCCCAAAGGCGTCCCTCCTCACGAGCAACATCGAGGTGACCTCACCCACTTTGGCCACACCCACTCAGCCTGCCATGACCACCACAGCCACGCCCACCCAATGGGCCACATCCCACCTGGCACCTGGCAATAAATAAGTGGGTCTTGGGTAGCAGATAAACGGGAAATAGCTTTTGACACTTAAGTATTTTAATATATACATATTTGTAAACTAGACTCCACTTCGCAGGATGCATGAAGTCTTATTTTCAGGTATCCAATCCTTACCATGAATTCCACTTTATTTTTAATACTCCTGTAATACCATTTTTATTTTGCAGAGATCAGGAGGCACCAAGTTCTTCCAGGAACGTGGAAACACAGGAAACACAGTGAAGTAATTTAAGTAAAGTTATTAAAATAATACTTTTTATCAATCATGGGATGGAGGAAATTCCTGTAATTAATAATGTAATTCTGATCCTGTAAAATCATTGCAAAAAAGGCATCTTTTTAAATGAAGAAAATCTGACATAGCCAGTTTGACCCAATTTGGATCAATTGGAGTTAGAACTAAAGAAATTTCTTGGAGGAGAATCAAAATGTTTTTAAAGGGGAAAAAAAGTCCAGTTACCTTTTGATACAAGTATCTTTGGGACAACCATGACCTGAGATTGAGAATCTCCATAGACCTAGCCACACTGACTTTGTCAATCTGATAAATTATAAATTACATTGTTTTAAACATAGACCAACCATTTAGAAACTTGATAAAAATGCAACTTACATCTGATTTTATTTCAGCATCATAAATCAGACTTTCCCACAGACAATGAAACTCAACTGTGAAAGACAAAAACTGTATATTATTTTAAAGAGAAAAAAAAAGGCAAACTATTAAAAACAGTATAGTTGGCAACAGAAACCTTGGAATTTTTGAAGTAGAGGTAGTGACTATAATAATGAGGAACTGAGTATTTTACCCATATTGCTATACTGGCCAGTCAGAAAACTCCCAATTAACTGAAAAGAAAGGCTTGCAAAAATGAAAAATCGAAACCACATGGCTTCTAAGTAAAAATGAAACCAAAAATAGTGATAATTTTGTAAATTTTGTAAAAATATACAAATAGTGATTGTATGTATCTTATGGAGTATTATCTTCCTTTAAAGTCTAAATCTAAGGAAGTGCATTTTTGAACAAATAACATCCTTTTTGATATGATCATCTTTGCCTACACTATTCATGAGGTATAAGCCAAGGGTATCCAACCCCTGGCCCACTACTGGGCCTTGAGCCTTTCGGATCTGCGCTGTGGAAGTGGCGGACAATCGCAAGCAGCAAGTGCGTGAACTCCATTTGCACAAGCGGGGGGCGCACATGCCTGCCACTCACACAAATGGAGTTGTGCACTCTCTTGCCCGCTGCGCATGTAGAACCACCTCCTCACACACACACACACACACCCGCCAATCCACAAAGCTGAAAAGGTTGAGGAACTCTGGTATAAGCCAACTGTTAAAAAAAAAAACCCAGCTTCCAGGAATTTTAGCATGAATGCTCCTCAGTTCATGCTTCATTTTCCCACTGGCATTTGAAAAATTTTAAGATACTATGTCTACTACAATACACTTTGTTGCCTCAGAAATATTTCCAATTTCAGAAAGTGGTATACTTCATTTCAAAACGATGTTCAATTTGATTCTTATTTTTTTAAAAATCCCCATTTAAACAAAATCTTGTCCATTTAAATAACCAACTTGTACTTAGGTTCTTTTGAAATACCTGTAGGTAATAACCAATGATTAGCTGCAACGATATGCTCATCCTCCGCATCCAGATTTTCTGTACTAAACCCTTCCTCATTGAGATGAAAAATATGGATTAAAAGTTTGCATTTATTCAAGCTGATAGGCTGCAGTGAAGAAGATGAAAACAAGTTAGGCAGCAATTAAATCCTTGTTTATCTAGAAATATGTTGCAATTGTCATGGCCCATTGGAGCCTGGTTCAGAGGAGTTGGAACCAGGACCGTCCAACAGGAAGGGCATGTCTCCCTTTGCATGTTTGGAGAGGCCAGGGGCTGAGGACGATGCTGTCCCAGGCCCCATAGGCATTGGGGGAGGTGGTCAACCAGACGGAGAGCTGCCTGCCTTTACAGACACAGGGGAGGATCAGCTGCTGACAGACAGTGGTGATGATAGGCAGCAGCTGCCACCTCCACTGATCCAAGGGCAGAGAGCGGCATGTAGACAAGCTCAGAGAAGAGCTGAAAGGCTACTTGGGAGGAGGTCATCCCATCCCTCCTCACAAGGAACACCAGGAGTGGAGTGACTTAAGGAGAAGCCATTGGGGAGTTAGTCTTTGCCAGGAACAATTCTTTTGGCTTATACTCCCCGGGCTTTGATTCGTGCCTTTTGCCTTGCCTTGAAGACTGTTTTTCACCTTTTGCTTTGCCTAGCTGTGAGGACTGCCTTCTGCCTTTTGTCTTGGACTTGTCTTGTGGACTGCTGTTTGCTCTTTGCTTTGCTCTGTCTTTTGAATTGCCTTATACCTTGTACCTTGTGTCTTTGCCTTGAGAATTACCATTTGTCCTGTGCCTGAATTTTGCCTAGTGGACTAGTTTGTCTTGTGGATTCACTTAGCCAGGTGGACTGGACTTGGACTTTGCCCTGAGAGCATGCTCCTACTCTGTGGACTTTCTTTGTAATATATGGGCCGTTGTTTGGGTGCAGACTTACAGGTTGTTGGAGGGGCGTTTGGTGGAACATTTATTGAGAGTAATAAAGGACTTTCTAGAGGCCTGCCATGAGAAGTACTTCTTGATAGATATGTATAGATATGTATCAGTTATTTTAGAAATCTCTTAAATTCATGATTAAATGTTAGAAAAAATACTGATAGTTCATAAAAATATTTAATATGGTTTTCAAAAATTAATCTAAATAGGTCTTATCCAACACAAGACAAGGATGCATCTACCTATAAATTAGAGTGAGATAGTACTGTGTCTTCTTTTATTCAGTTGGTAGTTAGGAAATAACATGTTTAAATATTTTCCAAATAGAAAAATTATTCAGATAAAGCTATCATAGTTTTAGGAAACACATTCTCTGTTATATGTTTTCAATCTGCAGTGAGTTTTTCATCTAAAATGCATTTCAACGTGTGATTAATTATAGATGATGGCATAGTTCATCTCTAGAATCATGGTTTTGCATTTTTATTGAAGGTATTTTATTATGCTTAAGTTTGATATTGGTAATATTGATATTAGTAGTGATACTTTGTAATCACTATATATATATATATATATATATATATATATATGTATGTATGTATGTATGTATGTATGTATGTATGTATGTATGTATGTATGTATGTCTTTGGTAATTCGGGTTTTCTCTCGCGTAAAATTGGAAGTGTCTTGGCGACGTTTTCGACGAAGTCTCATTCGTCATCTTCAGGCTGGTGTCTCTTCGGCCTCGTGCTTCTAGGAGCAATGTGTGATCGCAGCTGTTTCTTCCTTTTAACTGCCAGTGGGGGTATGAACTGATTGGGTGGGAGCTTGGCTGTGTTCTGATTGGGTGGAGGTGTGTTCTGATTGGTTAGGGGCTTGGCTGTGCTCTGATTGGATGGGGGGTTGGCTGTGCTCTGATTGGATGGGGGTGTGTTCTGCTTGGATGGGGGCTTTGTTGTGCTCGGATTAGACTGAGTTGCAGCGGGATTTGAGATGGAGAGCTGCATTGCTACAAAACCTAGCCAAATTTCTCGCCAAACAACTACAGCCCTATGCAGAATCCATCACCTCACATGTAAAAAACTCATTCCAATTCATAGAGATCATAAAGAAACAAAACTTACAGCCCAGCGACCTACTCGTGAGCTTTGATGTCATTTCCCTCTTCACCCAAGTGCCAATCAAAGAAGCCTTGACAGCTATCCAAAAGAAATATAACCCCCCCAAGCACATCCTAGATCTGACCAACCATTGCCTATCCAACACATACTTCATCTACAACGGACAAAAATACAAACAAATAGAAGGAGCACCCATGGGATCACCCCTCTCACCGGTCATTGCAAACCTCTACATGGAACACTTTGAAACCCAAGCTCTAGAAAAATCTGATCACAAACCCAAACTCTGGCTCAGATACGTAGACGACACCTTCATAATCTGGCCACATGGGAAAGAAAAACTAGACAACTTCCTCACACACCTCAACAGCCTACACCCCAAAATACAGTTCACCATGGAAACAGAAACTAACAACCAACTTCCCTTCCTGGATGTCTTAGTTTACAAGAAATCCAATGGCTCCCTAGGACACACCATCTACCAGAAGAAAACACACACAAACCGCTATCTGCACACTCTCACACCACCACCCAGCACAGATCAACTCTGTAGCCAAGACACTCATCTCGAGAACAAAACGCTTAGCTGACGAACAACACCTAAAAACCGAACTACACACTCTCACTAACATACTAACATCCAATGGATTCCAAAGAAATAAGATTACCAACCTAATCCAAAAAGAAACCCCCACTAAAATCCAAGACAGAGAACAAGAAAACGGCAAAGCCCTCCTCCCATACATAAAAGGCACCACAGACAGAATCAGCAAGATCCTCCACAAACACAACATCAAGACAGCATTCTGCACAAACCGAAAAAATATCCACCATCCTAAGAAACCCCAAAGACAAAATTGAGTTAGAAAATCAAGGAGTATATGAAATCCCATGCACCGCCTGCCCCACCACATACATCGGACAAACCAACAGAAGAATAAGTGCACGCATTGAAGAACACAAGAACTCAGTCAGAAAAGAGGAACCAACTTCTTCCCTGGTCCAACACCTTAAAGCCACAGGACATAAAATTGACTTTAAAAATACCAGAACTATTGCCAAAACTGAACACTTTAACAACAGAATAATCAGAGAAGCCATCGAGATAGAAAAACGCCCACACAGCATGAATAAACGAGATGATACCTCCCGCCTACCAGCCATTTGGAAACCCACCCTTATTGACAAACGAGTCCCTAACACAAAGAATGACACTAGACCCACACTCACGAAAACCACACAGGATGTCACCACCACACATCCACGCAAAAAGCAAACCCAAACCCACACCGATGATGAGGCACGACCACAAACCAGAAACCAGACCACAGCTGCATCATTAGCCATTTCAAACCCCTCCAATCCATACATGAAGCAAACTGACACCCACCTTGATGATATGGCACGACCACGAACGCGAAGCCAAACAACAGCAATGCAGCTCTCCATCTCAAATCCCGCTGCAACTCAGACTAATCCGAGCACAACAAAGCCCCCACCCAAACAGAACACACCCCCATCCAATCAGAGCACAGCCAACCCCATCCAATCAGAGCACAGCCAAGCCCCTAACCAATCAGAACACACCTCCACCCAATCAGAACACAGCCAAGCTCCCACCAATCAGTTCATACCCCCACTGGCAGTTAAAAGGAAGAAACAGCTGCGATCACACATTGCTCCTAGAAGCACGAGGCCGAAAGACACCAGCCTGAAGATGACGAATGAGACTTCGTCGAAACGTCGCCAAGACACTTCCAATTTTACGCGGGAGAAAACCCGAATTACCAAAGACCTACATACAAACACACACAAACACAAAACAAAAAACCATCATATATATAAATAAGATAATATATATATATATATATATATATATATATATAGTATGTATGTATGTCAGTCAAAATAAAATAATGAACTCCAGGATATTAGAAAAAGGCTTCTTTATTGCTGAGCTTTCGTTAACAACCTGTTAACATCATCAGAGCAAAGGGCTAAATGGCAGGGGAGCATGTGCATAAATTCACATAACAGTTGGAAAACGGTTACATTGTGGCATGTGCACATAGCGTGCTTAGGAAGCTCGTTTAGAAAAATCACGTTGACAATAGCAGGTATACAGCAGTAAGCCTCCCGACAAGATTTAAAAGTCGCGCTTGTCAGCTGTTAGCCGCGCAAGCCGGATCGTGCCTGTCAACTGTTCGGCGCGAGGTTAACAGGGGGCCGCGCGAAGTCTTGTGCCGGCTGGATTCTTTCAGTGGAGAGTAGCTTGGATGTTCGTCTTGCCCTCTCACGTGCAGGTGTTGTGGGACTGGATCTGTCAGATGTTTGGCGCGTAAGTCGGATCGCTCTCATCAGCTGTTCGGCGCGAGGTTTTTCGGGGCGTTGCGTGAGGTCTTGTGCACATGCCACAATGTAACCGTTTTCCAACTGTTATGTGAATTTATGCACATGCTCCCCTGCCATTTAGCCCTTTGCTCTGATGATGTTAACAGGTTGTTAACGAAAGCTCAGCAATAAAGAAGCCTTTTTCTAATATCCTGGAGTTCATTATTTTATTTAATTGACTTTAAATGTCCATACCTGGGATTCCAATATTTAAAATTATTAAAGACACATATGGACGGGCAGCACTACAACAAGCCAGATATTGGGAGACTTTATCCAAACGCAAGACCACCAGCTATGAACAACTAGCTTTTTTACATAACTGCATCTACAACAACATCCCACCAAAATCTTTACGCAAGAAGCCACCAATTAAGTCACCAGAAGGGTATGCAGCAGTTTGGCAATTTCAACGCCGCATCATGCGTGCCATGATTAATCACCACCACAGACGCATTTATGCCCAAACCACCAGAATCCAGCATCATCGTGAACAATGCCGATCCATCCTCACCCAAGAACATTTCAACATCCTTAACCTCTTAATATACCACACAACCAAAAAAGCACGAGATCACAAAACAGAGATACTTCAAAGAAAAACTGAAAGCTTAACCACCTCAAGCAAGAAAGAAGTTGTTGAGAAATTAGTACATAACCTTTCATCGAGGATCTTGACCAGTCAACAAACCTCACTACTACGACGTGATGCTGGCACTAACCTTACAGATGCCAAACACCTTGATTTTGCAGCAGCATTTGAACCGATCATACACCGCATCGATAGTAGTGAAAACATCAAAAACACCATCAGACAACGAGTATCAGGACTACTCATCAGTCACAGAACACACCACACATTACCAAAATCTGAGCGCAGAGCCTTGGAAGATTTAAGAAAAGATGAATCCATCATCATCCTCCCAGCCGATAAAGGTAGATCTACAGTGATTTTAAATAAACATGAATATGACCACAAAATCCTTGACCTACTTGGTGACACAACCGCATACCACGTCACCAACAAAGATCCTATGACATCACTCACCAACAGACTCAACAACACTTTAAACAGACTAAAGAGACAGAACAAAATAAAGGAGGAAGACCACAGATCCATCCGACCCAGGGATACGGCCATGGCGCGCATATATGGACTCCCAAAAATCCACAAGGTAGGAGTCCCTTTAAGACCTATCGTGTCTTTCAGAGGTACACCCACTTATGGCCTAGCAAAGTGGTTAAGCCTAAAACTTAAACACCTGATCAGCGACTCTCTAACCATGGTTAAATCCCCAGAAGATTTTTTGATGAGATTACGTCCATTAAAGATTAAGGATGATGAGATCATGATCTCATTCGATGTGGTATCCCTTTTCACATCTATCCCCCAAGACCTAACCGCCTCTGTTTTTAGAAAACTTTTACAGAAAGGAGAATTTCAACAACCCAATTCTCTCAACACGGAGGACTACATACAACTACTGGGTTTCTGCCTTAAAACCTATTTTACTTATAAAGACACCATATATGAGCAAGTAAAAGGCACACCCATGGGGTCTCCTATCTCAAGCATCATAGCTGAGGTTGTATTACAGGATCTAGAACGTGTTGTGATGACTGACTATCAACCCAGCTTTTGGGTTAGATACGTCGATGACACTTTTGCGGTCATTAAACGGTGTGACACTACCAGATTCTTACATAAACTAAATTTGTTCCATCCAGACATTCAATTTACAGCAGAAGAAGAGAGCAACAACTCCTTACCCTTCCTGGATGTGTTAGTCCATCGCCTCCCTGATGGAAATTTATCAACCTCCATATATCGTAAAACCACCCACACAGATAGAATCCTTCACTACTTAAGCAATCATCCCACATCACACAAAGTCAGCTGTATAAGAACATTATTCAAAAGAATCAAGACCCACTGCAGCACAGAAACAGCAAAATCTAAAGAGAAAGCCCACCTACTCCGCATATGTAAACAGAATGATTACCCACTAAGTTTCATTAGGCGTTGCTGCAAGGATAGGACACCACACTCAATCCACAATTCGCCAGCTACTACGACTTGGGCAACAATCCCGTATATCAATGGAGTCTCAGAAGCCACTGCCAGGATTCTTGCCCCATATAACATCAACATCGCACACAAACCCAACCAAACATTACGCTCCAAACTGATGCGGCCCAAAGAACCATTACCAACCAGTGATTTATCCTCCATCATATACAAAATTGAATGCAATACATGCCAATGTAACTACATTGGAGAAACATCAAAAAGACTTAAAACAAGAATACATGAGCATATTTTAGCAATAAAAAGGCAGGAACAACGCTCCCAAGTCTGGACTCATATATCCGAACATGGCCACACTTTCAACTTTAAAGAGGCAAAAGTCATAGCTCAAGATTCCACCAAAGGCGGCCGTCTTTTAAAAGAAGCTTGGTTTTCAGACTGCCATTCCATCAACAGACACATTGACCTACTACCCCCTTACCAAACCCTAAAAAGTCACTTACAGCAACACAAAACACCCAAACACTTCAACTCAACCAACAACAACACAATAACACCACCTCAACCACATGCCAAACCCCTAACCAACATAACAGGCATCCTTTCTTCAACACAACCCTTTTCATCTAATACAAATAAAGAACACAACTCTAACACAACCATGACAACTTGCACAACCAACACAACACATCCTGACACTTTCACACACAGAAGCAACAACACTACTGACCACAGCATCCATGACACAAACATCCAAAACATAAATCCAATCTCACAAGACACTCACACACAACAAAACATACACACACAAGACCTGAATAGAAGCAGAATATTAAGACCTAGACCAGAATTGACACCTGCAATAAAACAAGCTGTTACAACCCAATTCCAAAATTCTGCAAAACCACCCACAACAGACAAACACAACAAACAACCACACACAAACATTCCAATTGATTATACACAACAACACACACACACGCAGCAACCTTACTCTGGAAAAACTGCAAAATCCAAAAGAGTGACTCCTATAACAGTAACGATTCCACAACGTTCCCAAAAAAAGGGGGGGGGAATAAGGACAAGCAAACCACTTACATGCCCTACGAGGGCATCTACTTTCTCTCCCTGCAGATCCGGTCCCACAGCACCTGCACGTGAGAGGGCAAGACGAACATCAAAACTGCTCTCTACGGAAGGAATCCAGCCGGCACAAGACCTCACGCAACGCCCCGAAAAACCTCGCGCCGAACAGCTGATGAGAGCGATCCGACTTACGCGCCAAACATCTGACAGATCCAGTCCCACAACACCTGCACGTGAGAGGGCAAGACGAACATCCAAGCTACTCTCCACTGAAAGAATCCAGCCGGCACAAGACTTCACGCGGCCCCCTGTTAACCTCGTGCCGAACAGCTGACAGGCACGATCCGGCTTGCGCGCCTAACAGCTGACAAGCGCGACTTTTAAATCTTGTCGGGAGGCTTACTGCTGTATACCTGCTATTGTCAACGTGATTTTTTCTAAACGAGCTTCCTAAGCACGCTATGTGCACATGCCACAATGTAACCGTTTTCCAACTGTTATGTGAATTTATGCACATGCTCCCCTGCCATTTAGCCCTTTGCTCTGATGATGTTAACAGGTTGTTAACGAAAGCTCAGCAATAAAGAAGCCTTTTTCTAATATCCTGGAGTTCATTATTTTATTTAATTGACTTTAAATGTCCATACCTGGGATTCCAATATTTAAAATTATTAAAGACATATATATATATATATATATATATATATATATATATATATATATATATATATATATATATATGTTTTCTGAGGTTTTCACGGGTGTTTGTATGTAGGTCTTTGGTAATTCGGGTTTTCTCCCGTGTAAAATTGAAAGTGTCTTGGCAACGTTTCGACGAAGTCCCATTCGTCATCTTCAGGCTGGTGTCTTCGGCTTCGTGCTTCTAGGAGCAATGTGTGATCGCAGCTGTTTCTTCCTTTTAACTGCCAGTGGAGGTATGAACTGATTGGATGGGAGCTTAGCTGTGTTCTGATTGGGTGGAGGTGTGTTCTGATTGGTTAGGGGCTTGGCTGTGCTCTGATTGGATGGGGGGTTGGATGTGCTCTGATTGGATGGGGGTGTGCTCTGCTTGGGTGGGGGCCCTGTTGTGCTAGGATTAGTCTGAGTTGCAGGGGAATTTGAGATGGAGAGCTGCATTGCTGTAGTTTGGCTTCGCGTTCGTGGTCGTGCCACATCTTCAAGGTGGGTGTTAGTTTGCTTCACGTATGGAATGGAGGGGTTTAAAATGGCCAATGATGCAGCTGTGGTCTGGTTTCTGGTCCGCGGTCGTGCCTCATCATCGGTGCGGGTTTGAGTCTGCTTTTTGCGTGGATGTGTAGTGGTGACATCATGTGTGGTCTTCGTGAGTGTGGGTCCAGTGTTGCTCCTTGTGCTAGGGATTCGTCTGTCAATAAGGCTGGGTTTCCAAATGGCTGGTAGGCGGGAGGTATCATCTCGTTTATTCATGCTGTGTGGGCGTTTTTCTATCTCGATGGCTTCTCTGATTATTCTGTTGTTAAAGTGTTCAGTTTTGGCGATAGTTCTGGTATTTTTAAAGTCAATTTTATGTTCTGTGGCTTTGAGGTGTTGGACCAGGGAGGAAGTTGGTTCCTCTTTTCTGACTGAGTTCTTGTGTTCTTCAATGCGTGCGCTTATTCTTCTGTTTGTTTGTCCGATGTATGTGGTGGGGCAGGCGGTGCATGGGATTTCATATACTCCTTGATTTTCTAACTCAATTTTGTCTTTGGGGTTTCTTAGGATGGTAGATATTTTTCGGTTTGTGCAGAATGCTGTCTTGATGTTGTGTTTGTGGAGGATCTTGCTGATTTTGTCTGTGGTGCCTTTTATGTATGGGAGGAGGGCTTTGCCGTTTTCTTGTTCTATGTCTTGGATTTTAGTGGGGGTTTCTTTTTGGATTAAGTTGGTAATCTTATTTCTTTGGAATCCGTGGGATGTTAGTACATTAGTGAGAGTGTGTAGTTCGGTTTTTAGGTGTTGTTCGTCAGCTAAGCGTTTTGTTCTCGAGATGAGTGTCTTGGCTACGGAGTTGATCTGTGCTGGGTGGTGGTGTGAGAGTGCGTGCAGATAGCGGTTTGTGTGTGTTTTCTTCTGGTAGATGGTGTGTCCTAGGGAGCCATTGGATTTCTTGTAGACTAAGACATCCAGGAAGGGAAGTTGCTTGTTAGCTTCTGTTTCCATGGTGAACTGTATTTTGGGGTGTAGGCTGTTGAGGTGTGTGAGGAAGTTGTCTAGTTTTTCTTTCCCATGTGGCCAGATTATGAAGGTGTCGTCTACGTATCTGAGCCAGAGTTTGGGTTTGTGATCAGATTTTTCTAGAGCTTGGGTTTCAAAGTGTTCCATGTAGAGGTTGGCAATGACAGGTGAGAGGGGTGACCCCATGGGTGCTCCTTCTATTTGTTTGTATTTTTGTCCGTTATAGATGAAGTATGTGTTGGATAGGCAATGGTTGGTCAGATCTAGGATGTGCTTGGGGGGTTATATTTGTTTTGGATAGCTGTCAAGGCTTCTTGGATTGGCACTTGGGTGAAGAGGGAAATGACATCAAAGCTCACGAGTAGGTCGCTGGGCTGTAAGTTATGTTTCTTTATGATCTCTATGAATTGGAATGAATTTTTTACGTGTGAGGTGATGGATTCTGAATAGGGCTGTAGTTGTTTGGCGAGAAATTTGGCTAGGTTTTGTAGAGGTGAGCCTATGGAGCTGACTATGGGTCTAAGTGGGGTTCCTTCTTTGTGTATCTTGGGGAGACCATAGAGCTTAGGGCATCCGGATGATTTTTCTCTGGGAATGATTCTTTCGTCGAATGGGACTTCGTCGAAACGTTGCCAAGACACTTTCAATTTTACACGGGAGAAAACCCGAATTACCAAAGACCTACATACAAACACCCGTGAAAACCTCAGAAAACATATATATATATATATATATATATCTTTATGTGCAAGCAGCTTTGTAGGTGCTTTATATTGGGAAACTAGTTATATAAAAGCAAATGTTTCATGCTTTAGGTACAGGTGATTGCTTACATGAAAATAGCATGGTGAGGGGAGGGGGAAAAGAAGTTATGGATAGAGCCTGGGTTGCTGTGTATGAGTCATCATCTAGGAATTATTTTTTTGTGCTATCTTTTGCCTGGTACCAAGACCTGATCTTTTTGTTCTGGAAAGGTATAAAAGGTGGAAGACATCTTTCCTGGTTGTTGCCTTCATCTCTCTACCAGCCACGAAGAGAGATGGGGTCACCCAACTCTATTTTGATCAAAATAAAAGTTGTTTGCTTGCTGAAACCTTGGCTCAGGAGTTTCTTTGGCTCTTTTAAATTCCTGAGTAATGCTGGGACAATTGTGAGGCTAAGTGGAAAACCTTACATTATGATTAAATTATGGCTTATATAAATTATGGATTTGTCACTGCTAGAAATTATCATATGTAATGTACTCTTAAAATATTGGGGAGAAGGGAAAACTTTGGATCACTTTTTTCATAATTAATGCAAAAATAATTGTGTTAGACTTTGCTTTCACTTTAGTAAACTTGTTCTTTGGAAGAAATTGTTAGTATTTTATCGAACTTCTTGCAGCACTTTTTCTAACAATTTTATTAAAAGGTTTCATGAACTTTGTTAGTCAGAAAAGGTGCTATCAAAGGTTACTTTTTGCCACCACAAACCTACATGTCTCTCTTCCTACAATAACAACATTTTACCGGTAGTTATACATAAATGTGTTAAAAATCACATTTATTAAAATAAATTAATGATTGAATCGTTAATTTGACATTAAATCTTTAACAATATATATTGAGTTGATTTTTGTAATTGACTGCCCAATTACAAAAAGTAACTCTGAGTGACTTACAAGTAAACATCTAAACTAGAATAAGAGCAACAGAACAACAAAGATAACAGAATTCATTGAAGCCAACTAAGCATACAACATCTTTTTCTAAATAGGGCCGTCATGTATTCTGATCCAATGCCCAAGGGAAGAATCAGGTTTTCAGGTCTACAGAATAACAAAAAGACCAGGACCACGTTGTTCCACAAACCAGGCATTAAAACAGAGATATGGCAGGTTTTGGGGTCTATCAACTGACACTATTTCATAGAAAGAATCTGAAGCATGCCCAGGTTGTTGGATTTCATGGATCAAGCAAAGATAATTGGAGAAGATGATTCCTCAAATAACTTATCCTATGCCACTAAGAGGCGGTGATACTGATTATGTGCCATCAAGTTGGTGTCATCTCTTAGCAACTTAAATTGCAATTAGAAGCTTATATAGAGCCAATGCAAATACAAATAATATAATGCTATATGGATACATGCTCTTGTGAATACTCATGACACTGCATAACTATTCATATTTTTAAAACTTTTCAATAATTTTAATAATACATAAAATATGCAACATTTTGATAACAGCTAATTATGGAGAAGCAAATAAGCAAAAGAATTACCTGTCTGTCTTTCAGCGTTAGTTCTGTATCCACAACTGCAATTGACTGTACATTATTTGTTAGGAAGCAGTCATCAAACTCAATCCATTTGTAATCACCAAAAATAACATTGTGCCTATTTAATAGCTTTAAGACACTTAGTTTGATATCTTCTTTTTTTGCAGTACTGGTTAAAATAGGAGAAAAAAATAACCAGCTTCACCCACAATGAATTATACCCAGGAAAAGATAGAATGCCACTGATTTCAATCAGCTGAGACACAAAATATCATCTGCTGTGTTATCAGAGGAAGGTATGCAAAGGACACTTCACTGATAAATGAGTCTTCTGATTATAATACCCTCAAACAATTGAAGACAATGTTCTAACTTGACACCAATACTAAAAGGAACTTCAAAAAAATCTAAATAGTTATGATTGTACTAAATCTTACAGCACAAAGAATCTCCTGTGACTACTCACGTACCTATTTACCAAAATGCAAAGCAGCATTACTCTCTCCTCCCTCCCCCAACTTTCCAGGATGCTTATCATTTTTGTATTTTTGTCAGGTTGGTACCCTGACAAAGAATGCTGAGAGCCCATAGACAAACTTCTAAACAAAAATTACCTTGGAGGCTAAAACTTTGTAGGTTCCCTTATCATATTAACTAGGAAAAGGATTTTAAAACTTTTTTAGGCCATGGAACTATTAATTTAAAAAATCCCAGATGCTTGATCTGAAAAATAGTGGTTGTAGTATTTTTTTTTCACAGGAGAAAAAACTTTCTACAGTACATTTGAAAAACAGCTACCGTATCAAGTCTCTGGCTGATTTTGAGTGAACTTTTCGTGGTGATGGGGTTCTGTTTGTTGTCCCACATAGAATCTATTCATGAGGGGTAGAGCAAGAAAGTTTGTGTGAAAAAAACTGAGTAAGGGGTCTGGAAAATACTTAAAACAATCTACAACTCTTATAACCCCTTATCCTTGCAGAGGATGGTTTCATATGCTTAATGTGCCTATTATATCCATTGCAATACTGATTTGTCAGTATTGCTTCTCTAAATGTTATGGATAAAATGAAGGCTTGCATCTTTTAGAACTAATCATTTGTCCATCTTTCTGAAATATAGAACAAAATCTGTAATGCAAAACCAACCTGTTTGATTTCTGATGAACTTCCACATGTATCTGCAGGGATTCACAGTCATTTTGAAGAGGCAGTTTTAAATCACCTGTTGCTTCATCCATTTTATAAAAACCTAATTAGAGAATAGTTATGCATATTAACAGGCCTAGAAATAACTTATTTGATCACTCGAAGCATATTTTTTTAATTTTTATTAAATTTCTTTCTATTGTTTTCATTTCCGATTTGCTTATCAGACACGTTAAAGCAAAAATGCTTCTGTGACTACTATTTTATGGACACACCCTTGTCATTTTCTAGAATTTCCAATCTGGCCATTGCTGAAAGAGATTTAAGTTCTGAATAATGACCTCAAAATGAATTTAAACCAAGTCTATTTGTATTTTAAATGTCCCTGGAACAATAAAAACATATTGGCTTGCAACCAAACACTGCCTTTATACCACTTAGAAATAGTGGTATAGAAAGCGTCTAGTCATGCAGTTCATATTCCTTTTGCATTATGGTGCTATGTCAGGTTTCCATGTGACTTACTGTACATATAATTTACAACAATTGAGCCCAAAATTTATATTGTGTGGGAAGTCAGCCCCCCAGAGAAAGAAATATTTTTGGAAATATTTAAAAGACAGAATATATTTCCCTAAAGGATTTAAAGGCAGAAACCAACCCCCCCCCCCCAAAGGTTCTCTCTGTCCCAAACAGAAACCAAGTCTGCAGAAATGCAGATGTGATAATCTTGTCAGAAAGACTGGAATCAGGAAACTGGGATTAGGAAGAAAAATCCCTAGAATCAACACCAAAAATCTAAGAGTCATCAGCCACAGCCCCAGGAAAGCAGGATTAACCTTTGGGACACAATAGGATTAACCCACCACCATCAGAATATCAGAAAGGCACACTCAGACTCAGGTCAAAGTTCTCTCTTTTTCTTCCAGAGCCATTTTGCTGTCTGGCTCTCCTCTTCAATAAACTGCAACCTTCTTTCTAAAGCAGTCACCATGTTGTTTATTCCCGGCTTGGACTGAACCATGATGCAGACTTTTCCTTCAACAATTGCTAAGCAAGATATTTAAGTGGATTTTACCCCATTTTACGACCCTTCTTGCCACAGTTGTTAAGTGAATCACTGCAGTCATTAAATTAGTAACACAGTTGTTAAGCTTGACTTTGTCAGAAGTTGCAAAAGATGATCACATGACCCTGGGACACTGCTACTATCAGTTGCCAAGCATCTGAATTTTGATCACATCACTATGGGAATGCTGTAATAGTCATAAGCATGAAAAATGTTTGTGTCACTTTTTTCAGTGCTTTTGTAACTTCGAACGGTCACTAAATGAACTATTGTAAGTTGAAAACTACAGGTATTAGGATGAAATCATTTCCTAGATTGATAACAAACTACCTGTGCTCCCAATTTATTTAGAAGGTTTTCCCTTCTTTGTCTTTTGCCATTACTAAAACATGGAAAAGTATGGAAGAATCAGTAGTAGGCAAAGCCTAAATCCACAATTTTTTCCAGAAGAGAAAGCTTATTTTACATTTCTAGATCGCCCGTTAGGCAAGATTAGAGCTGCAGAAACCCAGACAACCACTAAATGACAACAAAGAGTTAACTTTAATCTCTATTTCTTTGCTCCATCTAAGGATTGCTGGGAATTTTGCAGCTCATCTATATACAGCAAGTAATGCATTTCTTTAATGTATTTACAGTGGTTTGGCCATTTAAGATTGAAAGCAATTTGGTTAATTACATGTTAAGCCTAAGAAGATTTTTGCTGTTTTTCATTGCAATTTTTGTTTCAGATATCAAGAAAATTAAACAATTGCTGTGTCCATCCCTCCTTCCCTTGACCTCCTTTCTAATTCTCTGTTGAGACGTCTCCTTTGCCTGTTCAGGCTACTGGTAATCCTAGACTAGCTACCTTCTATGTCTGCCATTTTGTGACTAGCCAAGTCTTCACAGCAGCCACGGTGTGATAGGGTTCCTCTTCATCTCCAAAGCTCTAAATATGTTCTCAAGATCTCCAAAATTGCTCACTCCTAACTTACTCAGAATAAGTCTGAAATTTTATGGCAAATATTCAGAAACAAATTCAGCTGAAGTAAATATTGTTTCCCTTATACACTTAGCAACCAGGCAGTTGAAGAGCTGAACTCCATCATCTTAAATTAGTGAATGTTAAATAACTAAGGATTTCTTGCATCTTAATTTAAGACAAAACTGCAAAACGAATGCTTGACTTTTTGTATCAATTTTTTTCCTCTAGGCCCTCTTTCTGCCACAAAGACTTTAACTTAATTTAATAAATCATTTTTAAAAAGCCCAATAGGCGACTGATTTTACCCGCCCACTTCCCAGTTTTATTATTTAAGTATTGTACGTAGCTCTATTTTCGCCAATAATCTCTCGGTTCACTTACGCAAGAAAACGAAAGTCAAATCCACAAGGCTTGGGATTACATCCGTCTGTGGAATCCTACGGCCTTTTTGTTTTCCTTTCCCAGGAATGCGCTCAGCCTACTTAAAAAAGGCAGATTAAAAATCAAATTTCCTTCGCTTCCCTCATAAGAAATGATTCTCCAAAGCCCTAAAAATTTTGGAACAATTTTATACAATCTCATCAATTCACACATTTTATAAAAGGCGAGGGTAAAAAAAACTCTTGACCACGTACCCAACAACCAAAATGTCGTCAATTGCTATCAAGAACATATGTTGGTTAATTATTTACCTTTATACAAATTTCCCGCGCTTCTTTCTTCATTAACCAGGATCCGACCTGAATCAGAAGTGTTTCCGTGTTAGCGTCTTACGTCATTTCCTCCCATTGCCGAGTTCCCTAGATTGGAGGAGGAGTGGCTTCCAGGTGGGCTGGGAAAAGAGGGATTTACTAGTTAATTATAATTATAGTTATGGGGAAGAAACATAAGAAGCATAAGGCGGAATGGAGATCAACATCTGCCCCAAGTGTTACTGCTACTGGAACCGGCGCTGCTGCTTATGATGGTAGGTTAAATGGGCAATCGTGGAAGAGGAAAGGGAGGTAGGAAGGGGAGTGGAAAGTAAATCTGGGGAAATGTTCCGCTTTGCGCACAATTTGCGCCCCTTTGTCACTGAACTTTGTCCCATTTCCCCCAGGCTGCGATAGTACTTCGTGGGGAATGGTATTTTTTATCTCCCAATAATCTATCATTATTCCGGAGGAATCCCATTTCTGTAAATGTGTGAATTAAAATCAAGTAAGATTTCACATATGTGACAAGCAGACGCGATTTGCTGCCTGAGTCTTTAAATGGGAAGTATATTAAAACTGCCAGCTCTGCAATTGTGTGTAAAACTTGGGAGGATACTGACGTTATTAATTCCTTAGAGGAACTCGTGGATTGATTTTTTAAAAAATTGCTCTGGTTCTCAAGAGTTCATCTCTGATGTTATTTTATTTCAGTCAGATCTTACTGTTGGATCTGAACTGAGATAAGGCTCAGTGCCCTTTTGCCACTCTCCTACTTCTGTAATTTATATGATTGGGGCATCTCTAAATTAGATGACATTGCAACAGTAGACCATATAATATTTCAGTATTAACCAATCCTGTCACTATGTGCACTTATCACAGCTTTTATTTGTGTAGGCACCTGTTATGCTGTATGAAGATAAAATGTATGAAGAGACTCAAGTTATGAAGTAATAAGGATTTTAGCAGAGAGTGCTATGATATAAATTAGAAGGCTTTAGGCTTAAATCATGAAAAAATTATAGGATCCATTTGATCCCCAAGTTCACTGTGAACATTGAACAATTTATAAATATGTTAGCTAATCCTACCTCAAAAATTACTTGTAAAGAAAAAACAATTTTCTCTGTTTCAGACTAAACATATCCAACTGTTTTTTCTTTGAAGTTTTTATCATCTTTGTTGCTGTCTTCTGCACATATTTCTGCACATAGTTTGTCCTTCCTAAAACTCTGTCCAGAATTAAATGCAACATTCTAGATGCTGTCTGATCAATGTAGAATAGAGAGGAATTATCACTTCTCTTGAACTGGATGTTATCATCAAATTCTCTGTGATTACTCAAAAATTATTCATAAGGCTATTAGTTTCTTCAGTATTTTGCAATGCAATTCCTCTGGTCCTAGATACTTAAACTTAAAGTAAATATATAAATATTATCTGATAATGTTTGATCTCATGATTCAATCTTGCCCCTTAATCATGTTTTTTCATAGTTTCCAGGTGGAAGACAGGAAATAGATTTTCTATTAGAAAAAAAATGAACTAATTACCCAATAGCATTTTTCCATTTTTTTAAACTTAATAGCTGGTAGGCTGATTTTTTTCTTTTTATTCTGAACATATCTAAAGAAACTGTTTTTATTTTTATTTATTTTGGTCAAAGATCAGCATTAGATAACATTACAACTAAGATTATGACTCTTATCAAACTAGCAGTCTGTGTATATAAATTATAAGTAAGATAATTAAAGGGTTCAATTTGCAGTTCTATAATGCAATTACTTACTTGCCAGTTTTGTTCGATTTGTTTAATTCCCAGCAAACTTTACAGGCTTTTGTACAGAACTTAGCAATGTTACAGTAGTGATAAAAACAGAAAGAAGTAAAAAGATTCTGAATTGATCACTGGCCAGGCAACTTGTAAAAGGTTGGATAGTGTGCCCAGACTAACTTTATTCTAGAAAAGCAGTCTTTCTATAGCTTCCATTAAGTTACTTTACTTTATTTAGCCTAGATGCTGTCTGCAGCATTACCAAATTCATTCATTTGGATTTTTGAGGATGAATTTTTTTCCATACACATAGCATCTCACTTTCTACTGTTTTGTTTCTTTTGAACAAATATGGTATGATAGATATACTAGTCTGAACTCCCAGGAGGGAGAGGATTCATTCCAGAGGAATAAGAGCTCAGTTCAGATACTTTATGTGAGGAAAAGAGGGTGAAGGAGTGAGTATCTACTATCTCTATACTATTCGTTGCTGCATTTATTTTTTTGAACTTGGACTTATACAGTCAAAAATTTTTAAAAAATAAATAGAAGCAGTGTATAGAATAGTGTATCTTTTTAATAACTTTATTTTGCTTAGAAAACAAACAGATACAGGGTGAAGAATATTTCAATTCACAACAGATAATAAAATACAAATTAAAAACATAGTAAAAGACTGCAGTTAAAATTTAAAAAATATCATAGTATAATTAACAAACTTATAAAAAAGTTCTGAGAACAAAAGACTCCAACAACAATTTTATATATATTGGAGTAAACAAAAAGAATTTTCCCTATTATGTTTTGCAAAAAAGGATAACTTTATCCCAAATTAAAACAAAGTATATCCCAACACCTCTCATTTTTTTATATATCAAAATTTTCCACAATATAATCATATATATATATTTATACCAGAGATGGAGGCCCTGTATTTTTCTTTATAGTAATTTTTATTGAGGTTTACAGATCCAAAGATAAACTAATACAAACTAAGAAAAATATTAAAAAATATATATATAAGAGGTTACTTCCTTCTCCATCAAGACAAGAATGTACAACTTCAATAACTTATCACCTTCTCTGATATTTCAAGCAAAGGAGCTCCCCATACATATAGGAAGACCCTTTAATCAATTATTTGCTTAAAGGTATGTACACACAAACATACACAGAGCATTCAGAAAATATTCAGATCCCCTTTCTTTTTTCAATTCTGTTATGCTGCAGCCTGATTCTACAGTTGTTGAAATTCATTTTTTTCATTATTCTACATTCGGTACCCCATGACAAAGTGAAAACAGAATTTTAGAAATGTCTGTAAATTTATTAAACAGAAAAAATTGGAATATCTCATTGGCATAAGTATTCAGACCCTTCACTCCATACTTTATTGAAGCACCTTTGACAGCAATTACAGCCTCGAGTCTTTTTGATGCAACAGGCTTCGCACATCTGGATTGGGGAATTTTCTGTCATTCTTCCTTGCAAATCCTCTCAAGCTCAGTCAGGTTGGATGGCAACTTTCAGTGGACAGCCATTTTCAGGTCCCTCCAGAGATACTCAGTAGGGTTCACATCGGCTCTGGCTAGGCCACTCTAGACATTCACAGAGTTGTCCCTAAGCTGCTCCTGTGTGTGGCTGTTTGTTTAGGATTGTTATCATGTTGGAAAGTGAACCTTTGGCCCAGTCTGAGGTCCTAAAAAAACACCTCCACAGCACGATGCTGCCCCCAGCATGCTTCTGTATTGGGATGATATTGGCCAGGTAATGAAGGGTGCCTGATTTCCTCCAGACATAATGTTTAGAATTGAGGCCAAATAATTCAATCTTGGTTTCATCAGACCAGAGAATCTTGTTCCTCATAGTCTGAGAGTCTTTTTTTCTTGTGGGCTTTCATGTGTTTTGCATTGAGGAAAGGCTTCCATCTACCACTCTGCCATAAAGCCCAGATTGATGGAGGGGTGCAGTGATGGTTGTCCTTCTGGAACTCTGTCCCATCTCCATACAGGATTTCTGGTGCTCAGTCAGAATGACCATCGGGTTCTTGGTCACCACTGTTACTAAGGCCCTTCTCTCCCGATTGCTCAGTTTGACCGGGCAACCAGCTCTTGGAACAGTTCTGGTTGTGCCACATTATCTTCCATCTGAGAATTATGGAGGCCACTGTGCTCTTGGGAACCTTCAGTACAGCAGACATTTCTTCTCCAGATCCATGCCTTGCAATAATCCTGTCTCTAATCTCTGCAGGCAATTCTTTCGACCTCATGGCCTTTGCTGTGCTACCGTATGCGTTGTCAGCTCTGAGGCCTTCTATAGAGAGGTGTGTGCCTTTCCAAATCATGTCCAATCAATTTAATTTACCACAGGTGGACCCCTGTCAAGGTGTAGAAACATGTTAGCAACAATCAAGAGAAATGGGAGGCACCTGAGCTAAATTTCAAGTATTGTTGCAAAGGGTCTGAATACTTATGCTAATGTGATATTTTAGGTTTTTCTTTTTAATAAATTTACAGACATTTCTAAAATTCTGTTTTTGTCATTATAGGGTACTGAGTGTAGATTAATGAGAAAAAAAATTCAACAACTGTAATCAGGCTGCAGCATAAAATATCACTTTTCTATATCTTATATCTATAAATATATCTTTAAACACTATAAACAAATCTTTAACATTATTAAAATTTTATTTATTTATTTAAATTTGTTTGCTGCCCATCTCACCTCAGGGTGAGATGGGCAGGGTGGCATACATGTATGCAGGGTGGCATACATTAAAAGCTATAAAACTATAAATATTTCTGAAAACAATAAAAATAGCATTACAGTCAGAGAAAGATTATTGTTAAAAGATGGGGGGAGGGAGTGGGATACGGAGCTGAGGAGGTAGGATACTTCTCTTAATCCATTAACCACTTGTGATGCTCCCTCAACTGGCAGTACAAGATCTTCAGGCCCTTGCAGAAGGTCAGAGGGGTAGGAGCAGATCTCACTTGGGGTAACAGAATAATAGACTTGGAAGAGACCTTGGATGTCTTCTAGTCCAACTCTGCTCAACAGGAGAACCCATACCATTTCAGACAAATGGGTAAAATATTCCAAAGGTCTGGAGCCACAGCAGAAAAAGCTCTTCTGGACCTTGCAGCCAGTTCAGCTGACTGGCAACTGATATCATCAATGACTTCATCAGGTCTAACAGGATCAAATTATTTCCATATTGTCAAGATTCCCCAGGAATCTTACATAACTTGAGAATGAATCTGAGTGACTTTGTCCAGGTGTACAAATTCTTTTGCATGAGTGTGAAGATGATCACGTGAGCCCTTCTGTCCCAGGAGGGACTGGGTGATCTGGAACAGGGCTGCCGGCCACCCTCTGTGGATGCAATAAGGGTGGAGAAATAATGCTGTTTTGCCACTCTTACTGCTACGAGGTAGGCCTTAACATCAGCTATAAGTCATGACCAGTCAATCAATCAATCAATCAGAATAGAGTTGGAAGGGACCTTGGAGGTCTTCTAGTCCAACTCTCTGCTCAAACAGGAGACCCTATACCATTTCAGATAAGTGACTGTCCAGTCTTTTCTTAAAAACCTCCAGTTCTGATGCACCTATAACTTCTCAAGGCAAGCTGTTCCACTGGTTAATTGTCCTCACTATTAGGAAGTTTCTCCTTAGTTCCAGGTTGCTTCTCTCCTTGATTAGTTCCATCCATTGTTTCTTGTTCTGCCTATAGATGCTTTGGTAAATAAGTTGACCCCTTCCTCTTTGTGGCAACCTCTCAAATACTGGAATACTGCTATCATGTCACCCCTAGTCCTTCTTTTCTCTAGACTAGCCAAATCCTGCAACTGTTCTTAATATGTCTTAGTCTCCAGGCCTTCAATCATCTTAGTTGCTCTTCTTTGCACTTTTTCCAAAGTCTCAACATCTTTTTTGTAATGTGACCAAAACTAGATGCAGTATTCCAGGTGTGGCCTTACTAAGACTTTATAAAGCGGTATTAATATTTCACATGATTTTGATTCTATGCCTGTTTATACAGGATTGTATTCGCTTTTTTTGGCTGCTGCCGCACATTGCTGGCTCATATTTAAGTGATCATCCACTAGGACTCCAAGGTCTCTCTCACAGTTACTGTTTTTGAGCCAGGTTTCGCCTAATCTGTATTTGTACCTTTGATTTTTCCTGCCTAAGTGTAAAAACTTACTTTTCTCCACATTAAATTTCATTTTGTTGGATAGGGCCCATTGTTCAAGTCTGTCAAGATCCTTTTGGATTCTGAGCTTATATTCTGGGGTGTTGGCTGTTCCGGCATTGGGCGCAATGTGCGAGGCGGCAAATGGCTGGCATTGGGCTCAATGCGCGAGGCGGCAAATGGCCAGTTTTGGCGTGATGTGGCTGTTTGCCGCTGGCCGCAGCCATTTGCCACCTCGCGTGTCGCACCCAATGCCGCTGCTATGAGGCCGCGGAACAAACCGGGCGGTGGTAAGAAACCAATATACCGGTTTCTTACCACCGCCCAGCTTGTTCCGCGGCCTCATGGCAGCGGCATTGCGCAGGAGGCAGCAAACGACCGGTTTCGGCGCAACATGGCTGTTTGCCGTTGGCCGCGGCCATTTGCCGCCTCGCACATCGCACCTAATGCCGCTGCCATGAGGCCGCGGAACAAGTCAGGCAGAGGTAAGGAACCGGTATACCAGTTTCTTACTGCTGCCCGGCTTGTTCCGTGGCATCATGGCAGCGGCATTGCACAGGAGGCATCAAACAGCCGGTTTCGACGCGACATGGCTGTTTGCTGCTGGCCAGAGCCATTTGCCGCCTCGCGCGTCGCACCCAATGCCGCTGCCATAAGGCCGCGGAACAAACCGGGCGGAGGTAAGGAACCGCTGCCCGGCTTGTTCCGCGGCCTCATGGCAGTGGCATTGGGCAGGAGGCGGCAAACGGCTGGTTTCGGCGTGACATGGCTGTTTGCCGCCTCGCGTATTGCGCCCAATGCCGCTGCAATGCGGCTCAGCCAAAAGCGGCTGTGGAACAAGTGGGGCAGGTTCCCCCCTCACCTGCCCATTCAGCTACAGCTTTGGTGGCTCTGTAGGCAGAGCTGCGAAGTTCTCTTTTCCGCTGCTGTGTGGGACTAAAAATAAAGTTCAATCAATCAATTCCAATTTTGCGAGATCTTTTTTTTCCCCACGAGAAGTTGAAATTGATTGAACTTTTTTTTTTTTTTGCACACGGCGTAGGCCTAAAGAGAAAAGTTTTTATAAAACCCAGCTTAAAAAGCCACTTGCCCAGGGAGATTTTGATGCAGGTTGCTCATGAACGGGACTGAAGGCCTAGGACTGGGGCGATGGCGCGTGTGCCCGTAGAGAGGGCTCTGCGTGCCACCTGTGGCACGCGTGCCATAGGTTCGCCATCATGGGCTTATAGAATCACCTTTAGCAGCAATAAAGTGAAGTAATCATTTTCTGTATCACTTTTTTCAGTCTCTGACGTTGTGGACGAATTCTGTCCCACTCTTCTTTATAATATTGCTTCAGTTCATTGACATTTATTTATGCACAGCTACTTGAGGTCCTACTACAGCCTTTCAATCAGGCTGAGGTCTGGACTTTGACTGGGTCATTGCAACACCTTGATTCTTTTCTTTTTCAGCCATTCTATTGTAGATTTGCTTTGTGCTTGGGATCATTATCCTGCTGCATGATTCAATATCGGCCAAGCTTTAGCTATCAGACAGATGGTCTCACATTTGACTCTAGAATACTTTGTTATACAGAAGAGTTCATGGTCGATTCAATGACTGCAAGGTGCCCAGGTCCTTGGCTGTAAAACAAACCCAAATCATCATCCCTCTACCACCATGCTTGACAGTTGGTATGATATGTTTGTGCTGATAATTTGTTTGGTTTTTGCCAAATGTGGCACTGTGCATTATGGCCAAATATCTCCACTTTGGTCTCATCTGTCCAAAGGACAGTGTTCCAGAAGTCTTGTGATTTATTCAGGTGCAACTTTGCAAACCTAAGCCACACTGCCATGTTCTTTTTAGAGAGAAGAGGCTTTCTCCTGGCAACCCTTCCAAGTAAACCACACTTATTCAGTCATTTTCTAATTGGACTGTTATGAAGTATAATATTTAACATGCTAACAAAGACTTGTAGAATCTGAGATGTAATTCTTGGATTCTTTGCAATTTCTCTAAGCATTGCACAGTCTGACCTTCAGGTGAATTTGCTGGGATGTCCACTCCTGGGAAAATTGGCAACCATTTTGAATGTTTTCCATTTGTGAATAATCTTCCTCACTATAGAATGATATTTTAGATTGTTTGGAAGTAGCCTTATAACCCTTCCCAGATTGATGGTAGCAAAAATTGCTTCTGTAAGATCATTGCTGATGTCTTTACTCTTTGGCATTGTGTTAACACACTTCTCAATGCTGGAAACCAGCAAACCTTTATAGAGGTAGTCACATTTGCTGATGATCAATTGATCAAGGGTACTTGATTAGCAGTACCTGGCTGGTACTTAGCCTCTTCATACCTATGGAAACAGTAAGAGTATACTTAGTTTTTCACATACGGCTTCTCCATTTTGGCTTTCTTTTTCTAAAATAAATGATGACATGGTGTAATATGTGTTGTTGTTCATCTGAGGCTGTATTTACCTATTTTTAAGAACTGCTAAGATGAGTTAGGAGTTCACCCCGGGTGTCATGGCGACATGGATGAAAGAAACAGGAGCTCCGGTTTCCTAGTCCAATTTCGCTTCGTCTGGAGACCCAGAGAGGTCGGAAAGTCGCCCTGGAGAGGCAACGAGGAGGAAGAGAAACCTTGGGAGTTTGGAGCCAACAGCAGTTGGCCCAAACGGACAGAGGGAACTCATTAAACAGACAGGAGAAAGGCTGCCAGCAAATACACAGACAGCCCAAGCCAGAGACAGCCAGGGAAGAAGCAAAGAGCTGCGGCAGCACCGCCGAACAGCTGACTCTCAACAATGTATGAGATCTGGGTGAGATTGTTCTTTATTTCTCTTCCCTATGGACTTTTAAAATATAATTCCCTGAATTGGATAATTTTTAAAAGTAAAAACCCCAGGAAGACTCGGGAAGAAGAGAATTTAAAAGCGATGAGAAATCTGAAATGGGGGAACAAAATTAAGGAATATAAAAAATATGCAGAAAAGATTTGAGACCGATTGAAAAAAAAAAAAAATTTTGTTTTGGCTAATTTTTTTGATTTGGGAAGATTTTTTTACTTTGTTGTGAAAGAGCATTTTAAATAAACTTTTATTACTGGATAGAGACATTACAATTAATGAGGACATCTAGTGGTGAAGGAAAATACTACAATAATACAGAAAGAATCAGAAGAGTGATGACTTTGAAACAACACCTGTGCTAAACCAAGAACATTCTGTGACTCTACAACAGGGGTGTCAAACTGCCAGCCTGTGGGCCAGATGCGTCATGCTGAAACTGCGCCCACCCCATTGCCAGTAATGGGAAAAAAGTTGCGATATGTCGCGACACGTCACGTGACATTGCGAGTTTGACACCCCTGCTCTACAAAAAAAAAAACCAAAGATTTTTTTTTATAACTACATCTTTTAACTCTAGACATAACTATTATAGAAACTATTTAGAGACAGAGGTTTTTTTTTTATATCTTTGAACTGTCAGAAATATCTGGATTAGATTTGTGCAGTTGGTTCTTTTTTAATGTTGGATTATAGTTTAAAGCAGTTGGCCCTTTTTTAAACTTGGATTATAGCCTAAAGTAGTTGGCTCTTTTTAAACTTGGATTATAGCCTAAAGCAGTTGGCTCCCTTTTAAATTTGGATTATAGCCTAAAGCAATTGGCTCCTTTTAAAATTTGGATTATAGCCTAAAACAGTTGGCTCTTTTTAAAGTTCGATTATAGCTTAAAGTAGTGGGACTTTTTCTAAAGTTCGATTATAGCTTAAAGCTATAAAGGCTTGTTGTTGTTTTTTTCTTCTTTTTTTTCTTTTCTCCCTGTGGATTTACAAAACTTGCTTGCTTAAACAATGAGTGCACCAAACCTTACTAAAATTACAAAAAAACCTGCTTCTCCACCCTCTTCTTGGAACATCTAATCCAGCAAGTCAGGGATCTATTGAAACAATGTTACAACGAGAGAAAGCAAACAATTTCCAAAAAGAGATACACGCAACTTTACAACTAATGCAAGAAATGATGCAGAAAAATCATCATCAAGAAACAAAAAGCAATCCGGATAAGCTAAACGAACAAGTGCATGACATAAAGACACAATTTGAGGTTCACCAACAAATGATCCTTAAAAATGAACAAAGAATTCAGAAGGTGGAAGATCAATCAGAAGATACTGGGGGAAAAATTGAAGCACTAGTGACAGAGAATGAAAGATTAGAACAAGCAAATCAAAACCTAGAAGGGGCGGTCGCTGCTTTGAAATGGAGAAAGCTATTTGAGATTCCAGAACATACCTGAAGATAAAGAGGAAAATATAGCAGAAGTGATTATTAATCTATTAGCAGAGGCCCTAGAAATGGAAAGATTGGAGATGCAGCAAGAAGTGGATGAAATATTTAGAATGAATTCAAGTTACGCAAGGAAACACAAATTGCCCAGAGAAGTCCATGTAAGATTTATGAAGAAAACAATGAGGGATGAGATATTAAGAAGAGTTAGAGATGATCCATTACAATATAAAGATAAAGAAATAGTAGTGCTGAAACAGATTCCCAAGAGAATAAGGGATACTTGAAGACAATATCATTTCTTGACTACAAAGCTGATTGCAAAAGGAGTAAATTTTAGATGGCTGATGCCAGAAGGGATTTTAATCAATTGGAATAACACAAGATATCATTTGGACTTCAGTGTGGAAGGCAGAGGATTTTGATGAAAGATATAGAGCATTTCTGGGAGAAAGAACACAATATCAACAAGAGGATGGAAAAAGCCAGAAACAGACAGAACAAACAATAGAGGAAACAATTACACAGGTGGAAGAGGAAAAAGAGAAGATGAATCAAGAAGATGAGGGAATAGTAAGAGAGCAGAGGATTACGAGATCAACAAGACCTAAATATAAGTAAATAAAATGGAGAAGGAAAATGGAATTTTTTCAGTGAATATAAATGGATTGAATTCCCCATCAAAAAGGAAAAGAATTTTCAAACAACTACAGAAATTAAACATTGATATAATTTGTTTGCAAGAGACACACATAAAAAACAACATCATAAATTTTTGGAAAATCCAAAACTTGGAAAACTTTATTACACATCAGCTCAACAACAAAAAAGAGGAGTAGTTATATATGTTAAAGAGACAATAGATTCTAAAATGATTTATGCAGATGAAGAAGGAAGAATATTAATGGTAGAAATATTTTTAAATCAAAAACAGATACTTTTGATAGCAATATATGCACCAAATAACAAACAAGAAGAATTTTATCAAAACCTTCACAGAAAAATAGTAGAAATGGAATACCAAAATATATGCTTAATTGGGGATTTCAATGCAATAGTAGATGGGACATTAGACTATAAAAGCAGTAAATCAGGGAAACAAGGAAGAAAAAGATTACCTAAGACTTTTTTCAATATGATAGAGGAAATTGGTGTACAAGATATTTGGAGAGAAACGAAACCAGGAAAATCACAATATACATTTTATTCTAATAGTCATAAATCTTGGTCTAGAATTGATATGATTTGGATGATGCCTGAATTAAGGGTTAATATGCAGGAAATTGAAATAGAATTAGGTACTTGGGCAGATCATAATACTTTAAAAATGGTGTGGAAAGGAATGCAGAAAAAATTAAGATGGACTTTGAATCAATCTATATTAAAAGAGAAAGAATTTATAGACTTAGCAACAAAAGAAATGGAATTTTTCTTCAAAGAAAATAAAAAAGAAGATACAACATTACAAAATGTATGGGATACAGCCAAAGCATATTTTTGAGGCGTAGCGATAACATACATGGCGGAAAAAAATAAAGAAAAGAGACAACAATGTCAGTTGTTAAGAGAAGAATTTAAAAAATTAGAACTTGAACTACAAATAAACCCACAAAAGAAAATATTGAAAAGACAAATGGAAATAATAAAACATAAATTAAATTTAATAGAATCAGAAAAATTGGCACAACAAATTAAAAGGGCAAAGCAAAACTTTTTTGAAAATGCAAACAAACCAGGAAGCTAATTAGCTTATACACGTAAAAAACAGAAGAAGATAAAATTGATAAACAATTTAGTAGATGAAAAAGGCTGTTTACAATTTAAAAATGAAGCAATAAAAAAGATAATTAAAGAATACTATGAGAAACTGTATGTTAAGGAAGAAACTCCATGGGAGAAAATGACTCAATATATGGAAGAAAATAATTTACCAAAAATTCCAGAAAATTTCAAGACTATGTTAAATGAAAAAATAACAATGATGGAACTGACAGAGGCAAATAAAAAGACAGAAAAATGAAAAACACCAGGACCAGATGGACTCCCGGCAGAGTTGTATAAATGCTTACAAAATACATTAAGTTTACCATTGAAAGATGTATGTAACAAACTTCTATTGGAGGCAAAACTCCAAAATACATGGACAGAAGCAAATGTTACTTTGATACCAAAAGAGGACTCAGATCTGACCCAGATCAAAAACTATAGACCGATATCACTATTAAATGTGGACTACAAAATCTTCACTTCAATAATAGCTGAGAGGCTGAAAAGATTTTTGACCGAATTTATACATCCAGACCAAAATGGATTTTTGCCAAAGAGGCAAATAAAAAATAATTTGAGAGTAATAGTAATATATTGGAATATTATGAACTGCATCCAGGGAAACAACTGGCATTAGTATTTTTAGATGCCCAAAAGGCATTTGATAATGTTTCTTGGCAATTTATGATTCAACAACTAAAAACAATGGACTTTGGTCAAAACTTTATAAATACGATTCAGACAATATATCAGAAACAAACATCAAAAGTGATTGTAAATGAGGATTATACAGAGAATTTTGATATACGAAAAGGCACAAGACAAGGATGTCCATTATCCCCAATGACATTTATCTTTGGAAGTTTTAAATAGAAACATTAGGCAAGATCCAGAAATTGAAGGATTGAAAATAAAAGGTGAAACCTACAAACTGCAAGCATTTGCAGATGATTTGGTATTCATTCTAGAGGAACCTTTAGAGATGATTCCTAAACTGTTGGAAAAGATAGAACAATTTGGAGAGATAGCAGGATTAAAGATAAATAGAGAAAAAACTAAAGTGATAGTTAAAAATCTTACAGATAAAAAAAGCAATTATAAGAAAAAATAGAATTGCAAATAGTCAAAAAGATCAAATATATCTGACAGCAAGATGTTCAACAACAAAAGAAGATAACTATATTAAATTCTTAAATAAAGCTTGATTTGGAAAAATGGAAGAATCTGCAACTGTTGGTTAGGAAGAATTGCTACGGTGAAAATGAATATATTACCAAAAATTCTATTTTTGTTTCAAACGATATCTATAAAACTGGAGAAAAAATTCTTTGAAGATTTAAACTCTCTAATTCAAAAATTTATCTGGCAAGGAAAGAAAGCTAGAATTAAATTGAAAATGTTACAAGAAGCTAAGGGAAATGGAGGTTTTGGTTTGCCAGAATGGGTTTTATATTATCAAGCGTCAATGCTAACATGAGTTAAAGAATTGATAACTCTTAGAAGATTGCTGTACTTGGAGGGACATGACCTACAACTTGGTTGGCATGCTTTTTTATGGTATGGAAAAAATAAAATACATAAATACTTCCAAAACCACTATATTAGAAATGCGCTACTATTAACATGGGAAAAAATAAAATGTAAAATCTATTTGAAAATTCCAGGATGGCTCTCAACAATGGAAGCATTTGTACATCCAAATCTAGTCAGTCTCGATAAAATATGGACATATAAAGATATTCTAAATTCTGAAGGGAACTTAAAATCCAGGCAAGAGATGGAAAATCAGGGCATCGATTTAACATGGTGGTCACATTTACAAATGCAAGTGAGATATGACAAAGATATTAAACAGTATGGATTTTATAAAGAGCAGACTATGTTTGATCAGACATTACTAACTTCCGACGAAAAGTTAATTAAAAAAATTTACAATTTCTTATTAAATCTGAAAATGGAAGATGAACAAGTAAAAGAGAAAATGATAGTATGGGCAAAGAATTTTGGATATAATATAGACTTAGAGAAGTGGCAAAGTTTGTGGGAAAGAAACTATAAATTGACAACGTCAGCTTCATATAAAGAAAACCTATACAAAATGTTCTATAGATGGCACTTGCCACCATCAAGATTAGCAAAAATGTTTAAAAATATGTCAGAGAAATGTTGGAAATGTAATCACAAACCAGGTACTTATTATCATATGTGGTGGACATGTATTAAAGCAAGGAGATATTGGACAAAAATTCACACTTGGTTAGAAAAAATATTAGAGAAACACATAGACTATAAAGCTGATTTTTTTAAACTAGGTATAATGCCAGAAAAACTTGATAAGCAAAGTACATACCTGATTTTACATGTGATAACAGCGGCAAGAATTATATTTGCACAATATTGGAAGAACAAAGAAATACCTCCAGAAGAAGAAATAATTAAAAAAATACTAGACTGTGCGGAAATGGACAGACTTACTTTAAGGTTGAAAGAAAAAGAAACAGAATATTTTCAAACTTGGGACCTATTTTATCAATGGTTAGAGAAAAGATTTAGGGATTAGGAATTTAATTTGTATTAGTGAATAAGATACTCATACAACACGTTTTTGTTGAATGATTACTATTGAATTCTGTTTAAAAAAAATAATCAATAAAACTTTATAAAAAAAAAAAAAGATGAGATGATTTTTACTATGTCCTTATACATAAAACCATAGAATTCCAAGATGGTGTACTTTCTTTTTTCACTTGACTGTAGCATCTTCTTCCATGTCATTCTTGCAGTCTGACTTTTTCAGATCCTCACTTGAATCAGCCCCACTCTCTGTTTTATCAGTAAAATCTGTTCTTTTTTTATAACCTCTTTTAAATCTATTTTCATAACAGTAGACAATCTCACAAGTAATTTCTGAATGCATTGTTTTCAAATTATCCTTGAATTCTTTCAAAGTCAGATATTTTTGTACCATTCTGCATTCAGGGGCATCTTTTCCTTTAATTATAATATTTAGTTCTGGTTCCCTCCAATTTCTGATTCGCAAAATCCATTGGGTTTTTTTCCCCTAATTAACAATAACAGATTAACAGAGTTGGAAGAACCTTGGAGGTCTTCTATTCCAACCCCTGCTCAAGCTGGAGACCCTACACCATTCTGGAGAAATGGCTGTCCAATCTCTTCTTAAAAACCTCTAGTGATGGAATACTCACAACTTCTGATGGCAAGACATTCCACTAGTTAATTGTTCCATTGTCAGGAAATTTCTCCTTAGTTCTAGGTTGCTTCTCTCCTTGGTTAGTTTCCACTCATTGCTTCTTCTCTTGCCTTCTGGTGCTTTGGGAAATACGTTGACCCCTTTTCTTTGGGGCAGCCCCTCAAATACTGCTATCGTGTCACCCCTATTCCTTCTTTTCGCTAGAGTAGACATATCCTATTCCTGCAACTGTTCTTCATATGTTTTAGCTTCCAGGCTAAAAGTGCATCTTTGTTGCACTTCTCTCCACTTTTTCCAGTGTCTCAACATCTTTTTTATATTGTGGCGACCAAAACTGGATGCGATATTCCAAGTGTGGTCTTAACAAGGCATTATAAAGCAGTGCTAGCACTTCACATGATCTTGATTCTATCCCTCTTAAGAATTGCGTTGGCTTTTTTGGTGGCTGAAGCACATTGCTTGTTCATATTTAAGTGGTTGTCTACTAGAACTTCTAGATCTCTCTCACAGTTGCTGCTGTTGAGCCAAATTTCATCTATTCTAAACCTGCAGATTTGTTTTTCTTGCCTAAGTGTAAAACCTTATTTTTCTCACCATAGAATTTCATTTTGTTAGATAGGGCCCAGTGTTCAAGTTTATCAATATCCTTTTGAATCTTGAGCTTATCTTCTGGGTATTGGCTATTTCTGCCAGCTTAGTGTTGCCTGCAAATTTGATGTGTTCTCCTTCTATTCCCTCATCTAAATCATTTATGAAGATATTGAAGAGTACTGGGCCTAAAATGGAATCTTGGTATCCCACTGTTTATTTCCCTTCATGTGGATATAGTTCTGTTGAGGACTACACACTGAGTACAATTTGTGATGCTGTCTATCCCATATTTTTCTAATTTACTAAGAAGAACTTTGTGGTCTACTTTGTCAAATGCCTTACTGAAATCCAAGTATGCTATCCATAGCATTTCATTGGTCCACTAATTTTGTCACATTGTCAAAAAATGAAATAAGATTTGTTTGGCATGATCTGCTTTTGACAAACACATGTTGGCTTCTGGTTATAACTTTGCTTGCATCTAGGTGTTCACAGATCTGTTGCTTGATTATCTTTTCCAGGATCTTCCCTGGTATTGATGTTAAGGTGATTGGTTTGTAGTTTCCTGGGATCCATTTATTTTCCTTTTTTGAAGATGGGAACTACTTCTACTCTTTTCTAGTCTTCTGGCAGTTTCCCAGTACTCAAGGATCTTTGAAAGATATGGTTCCGAGATCACGGCTGCCTGTTCCTTCAGAATTCTGGGATGTAATCCATCTGGGCCTGGTGATTTGAACTCATCTAGGGTGAACAGGTGTTCTCTTACCATTTTCCTGCCTATTTTGATTTGTATTCCTAGTCTGTCTTTTACGGTACTGTTTTTGGTTAGGTTGGGCTCTTTCTACACACACTTGTGTGTGTGTTATGTTTTATCAATGGGAATAAAATACAAAACAGAAAAACATATATCCAATAGTAACAACTGAATCTTAGCTTTTCTAACTTCTGCTTTGCAGATTCAGTCTATTTGCTGGTATTCTGCCTTAGTATTGTGTTCCTCTTTCCATTATTTATCCTTTTTGTCTTTCAGTTTATCAGAGAGTTCTTTGTCCAACCATGATGATTTCTTCTTGCATTTCTTATTTTTCCTTTTCGTGATATTGTGATGGACTGGGCTTTTATAAGCTTTTGGAGTTGTTTTCCTGTTTAAGATTTTCATCCATGGAATCCTTCCTAAACTCACTATTAATCTGTTGAAATAAGCTCTTTTAAAATTTAAGTTACTAGTTTGATTTTGTTCTATTGCTTGTGTCTACATTATATGGAATTCCAGTATGACATGGTCATTCTCCCCCAAAGTTCCTGCAACTTCAACTCTTATCATTTTATCTCTGTTGGTAAGGTCCAGTATAGCTCATCTTCTAATTCCCTCCTCTACCTTTTGGATAAAAAATGTCAGCTAGGCTCGTCAGGACCTGTTCAAACTCCCACTTGATGCAGAGTTTGTTTCCCAGTTGATGTCTGGGTACTTAAAGTCCCCTATTATTATTGTGTGTTTTCTATATACATTAGTTAACAAAAGTTCAGCAAAAGTTGATTAGCAAAAAGTTCATCTATTTCTTCTGCTTGGTTTGGTGGCCTGTAATATACACCTATGGCAATGTCATTTTTTCCTCTTTTATATTAACCCACATGCATTCAAGGAAGCTTTCATCTTTTGGTTTTATACATTTCTACAGAGCTGTAGTGATTTTTTACATATAATGCAACTCTACCTCCTTTATTGTTAGGTCTGTTTCTTTTGAATAGTTTCCAACAGTACATTCCAGTCATGAGTTTCATCCTTTAATTTAAAATTTAAAAAATTCTAGATGTTCTTCTAAAAATTAAAATTTTCAAACATTTTCAAAATTCCCACCAACTTAGATTTTTTTTTTTTAAAAATGAATTTTTCTGTTCTTAAACATTAATCTTTTGGTGCCTCCCATGCCTAATATTGAAGTAGAACTTAAGTGTGAGATTGCCCTCTAGATATATTTTGTAATCCATAGATGTCTAAAAAATGACAGATGAATAAAAAGATGAAAAGAAAAATAAAATCTCAGCTGAAAAGAAAAAATGGGATCTCAGCTGAAAATAACAAATTAAATATTGCGGTTAGTGTAAAAGGTTATAGAAATGTAGTAGTTTATAATAATACTGAAGAAATTGTTTCCTTTAAAAATGTTGTCGTCTTTATAGTTTGCAATCCACAGAAGAAAGTAGAGAGTTAATTGCAGATAAATAGAATCTGTAGTGTCTTATTGCAGTTTAGAGTATAGTTTTACATCCTCATAAATCAGTTTACAATCCTCATAAATTTGCAGTCTTGGTTTATGGTTAGTGTAAACAAACCTTGCCTTTTAACAGCCAGAGAATCTATAGTGTAAACAGATCCTTATAGTGTAAACAAATCTTGAATACATGATCAAACAGTTTTTTCAGGATCATTCAATACATAAAATTAATATTCAATTCATTCAGAATCATTTTGTTCCTATAAATTCAGTTGAGAGATTATAACCCTTATAATTATGCAGCATTTATGATTGGAGAGGGAAAAAACACTTTTGCGCACAGATGGCATCCACTTATTTGCATATAATTTATTTTACAAATAATCTTGAAAATATGCACAGTTAATGGAAAAAACTATGGAATTAATATTGAAAAATTAAAAAGAGTACATTTGTTATGAGACAAAAGAAGAGATAATAAATGTTGAATTGCTATGATTTGTCTCCTCTCTTTTCAACGTAACAAAGGGAAGGCTCCCCTCTTCCCAACAGTGCTGACAGCCACACTACTCAGTTGAATTTACCCCAGTAAAATTTTACATCCATAAAGTCTTCTCTCAAAGTCGTCTTTTCCTCTATTCACTCATTTTCTGTGAGTGCGATTCTGTGCTTGTTTAGGGTTTTTGAGGCTTTTGAAGAGATTATTTCTGGTCATTGGTGAGGAGAGAGGTTGTTACACCTCTGCTCCCTATGCTACCATGCTTCCCCTGAAATTAAGACCCAGTCTTATTTATTTTTTTCCTCCAAAAGAGGCACTAGGTCTTAATTTCGGAGAATGTCTTACCTTAGGACCACCACAACCGGGCCTCCCACACCCCGACACCTGTTGCACCGCTGCTTGACTTCTTCTGCAGCCGCTTGCCACCACTTGATGCTTTGTGCCATTTCTGTTGCTTGCAGCAAGAAGCCGCACGGCGCTTTGGGCCATTTCTGCTGTTCACAGCAGGACGCCGCGTGGCTCTTTGGGCCGTGTCTGCTACTCGCAGCAGGACGCCACATGGCTCTTTGGGCCGTTTCTGCTGCTCATGGCAAGAAGCCATACGGCGCTTCGGGCCATTTTTGCTGCTTGCGGCAGGATACCGCGTGGCTCTTTGGGCCATTTCTGCCAGCGGCGTCCTGCCACAAGCAGCAGAAATGGCCCGAAGTGCCGTGCAGCTTCTTGCCACGAGCAGCAGAAACAGCCTGAAGAGCCACACGGCGTCCTGCCAGGAGGAGCAGAAATGGTGCAAAGCCCCATGCGGCATCCTGCCAGCAGCAGCAATGGCTCGAAGTGCTGTGCAATCTCCTGGGAGCGGCAGCACTGGCGTGATGAGCCACGTGGCTTGACAAGTGTCAGGGCGTGGGAGGCCTGGCTGTGGTGGTCCTACCGGTAAGGTAAGCGGGTGCGGAGCGCGTGGGGCAGCTTCACCCCCCTACCCCTGCCCTAGGTTGATTTTTAGGCGTGCGCTTCGCCTTAAAACTAGGGCTTATTTTTGGAGTAGGGCTTATATTAGGCCCACCCCCAAAAAACAAGCTAGAGCTTACTTTTTGGTTGGGTCTTACTTTCGGGAAAACATGGTAGTAATCTTTTCCACAGAATGTTTTTTAATAGTTTGTTATAGTCAGAGTCTTCATTATTTAGCACTATTTAACATTTACTATGTATTCAGCATTTATTATTATTTTTTAATAAAATTTTAAACAACCTATCGGAAGGAGTCATATTTTTTTTATGTCCCCTCGCCCTTTTAATTCATTTATAACTTTCCTAAATCAACATTCTCTAGCATGAAGAATGGAGAATCCACCAATGGGTTAATTCTGACCTCCTGCCCAAGTAGACCAAGTCAGTCAAAGCTGCCACGCCCGTCTGGCTGAGGACACGCCCCCAGTTTCGATTTGGTCTTCAGCCCAGACAGACGTGGTAGATTTGGCTCCCAGCTACTTGAGAACAGCAGGTTTTATTAAGTTTATCCCATTCGTGGATTCTTCCCTTTCCTTTTCATAACAAGTTTTATTAGTTTTTGTTTGTTTTACAGCCAAGTGCTTGTAACACATCGTGGAGATAGGGCACTCCATAGAACACAACAAAAAATACAGTCATACATATACAATTTAAACTACTACTTTAAAAGTTCCCTCTTATGGTATACAATTCGAGCATTCCAAAATATAAATTGTTTCTCACCTCTATCTATTATTCCAATTTCAATTTATGCTTCTCAATCAAATTATATCTCTTATTCTATTTCACATACATATTATGTAAATAAACATGAATTTATATATTTTAAAACTATTGCATTAGACATAGTAATATAATAACATTATAATAATAATAATAGGACAATAATTATTTCTATCATAAACAAGTAATATAACTATTATATCTTAATATTTCTCAACTATATTCTATTTCATATATTCTATCCAATATTTTCATAGATCAGTCCACGTCCCTAAAATATTCCTCAATTGTTTCAGTTTAATCCATTTAATACCTCACTAATTACCATTCAATTCTTATAAATAAAAATATCAATAATATTTCACCAGTCTCAATCTCAATCTAACTCCTTTAATTATAAATTTTCCAATTTTTCTTATTGCCATTCCAAATCATAATCAAATCCATAATTTAAATCTAGTGTTGACTCATACCAAAGTAACCTTAAAGATCTCAAAAATATTAGTTCAATCAACGTCCAGAAGCCCTTTTTACCCATCAAATAAAATTTTAACTCTTATTTTTAAATCTAATTCTAGCTTTCTTTTTGTGCCAGGTAGGTTTCCACAACAGGGCCTCTAAATCCTCCCATCTTAGTAACTGGCTAAAGGCCTTTTCCCACCATTGAGTCCAATCATATTCTTTTTCTCTTTTATCCAGTGTTGTCTGTACTGTCATGTTGTCAACGTTTTTTGTGCCTCGTATTTGGAAGTCCAATCCTGTTGCTTTTAAAGTTGTAAATGTTTTAGTTGAGTTCTGCCTTTGATCATCAAAGAAATCCATCATGTAGGATGTGTCCTCTTCCTCTTCAATAAATTCAGTAGATTCAATAGATTGTAAATGTATTCCATCCATCTCATTAAGTTGTAGATCTGATTGTGTATCATAGTCAATCAAAGGTTGAGCTTCAATTTTTAATTCTGAGTCCTCCTTGAAACTAAGCGATCTAATATGTTCTTTAAGTTCCAGTCTCGCTTCCAAGATTTTTTCTAATATAAGTCCATAATTAATCTGTGAGTAGGATTCCATCATCTTTTTTTTTTTTAAAGAAGTTCAGCTTAAAAAATAGATTGCAGCGTTATAAAATATAAAATGCAGACAGAGATATATTTCCAAAGAAAGATAGAGAAAAAATAAACCAATAGTCAGGTCCAGCACAGAGATAAAAACTGGCAGTCAGTTGTTATGTTGTAATCCAGTCTGGGCATCACGCCAAAATCAGGAAGTGGGAGTTCAAATGGAGCAAGTTACATTGTATCAGCCCAAGTTTCTGGGCTTCATGCCAAGTCCCAGGATGCATTGTATCCAAAAGAATCTACATAAGTCCGCCCAGAGAGCAAAAAGTTTTTTAGGCAGTACTGTTCAGGAGGGGGGGGAGAAAAAAAGAACATTCCACCCCCTCCCTAAGGATTTTCACCTAAACTGAAGATAAACAAGCCAAAAGAGAAAGTCACAATAACCCGGATGCTCGAGTTCCAACTGCTTATGTAGACAAAATAAAATAGTAAAAAAAACAATAATTGTTTTTCCAAAGCCCGTTTTCCCCAGTAATCAAACGCTGCTTTCTCAAAATAGGGAAATAGTTTTTAAAGCTGTTAGCAGGGAAAAAGGTAAATTAACAAGAGGGAAGGAAAGGTCTCACCCGGATCTTCCACGGTGGTTCTTTTCGCTTAGATGTTGCTGTGACTTTCGGCTGGAGCAGCTGAGTGATCGGCCATGTTACTGGCCGATCTTTTCCCCGTCGGCCCAAAGGTGGTTTTCTCGGACCGCAGAGGGAGCCGCCGCTCCCTCCGCGATCAACGAGTGCCCTCCTCTACGGTGGTCGCCCCTACAGGGCAACTTTCGACCCTATCCAGGGTCTACCGGCGGGGGGAAACCGGACGGCCAAGAGAACGAGTTCTCTGCACGTCCGCGGGCGCTGCGACCGGAACCGGAAGTCGGATTCTTCCCTTTCCTTTATCATCTGGTCAGCGCTGGGATCAGCGCTGTTCCAGATCGGTAAATTTCTTTATTGTAAGTGTTTTTTGTTGATTTTCGTGCCTCTCCCCCTCTCTCTCTATTTCGTTATTGTCAGTACTGATTTCTTGCTTATAGTGAACCTTTTGGGGGGAAAAGAGTGTTCCCCGTTCTTCAGGCCTTGAAAATTACTCAGCCGATCCGGCTCCTTATAGTCATTACTCGTAATTACTGATTTATCTTTTAAACAGAGCAGTTTGGGGAAAGGGAGTGCTCCCTGTTATCTAGGCTGCCTTGGGCCTTGAAAATATTTAGCTGATCGTCGTGGGCGCCGCGTGGCGAACGGCCCATTTCTCCTTTGATTTATTCTCTCTTCAGAGGACCAAAAGGGAGGTTTGGCAGCTCTTAATTTAACCAGGATTCAAGGAAAACTGTCTTTTCCTGGACAAAGCGACTAAATCAGCTTACTTTCATTTTCCCCTGGTCCGGATTGCTGGCGGCCGCCATTTTAGTCTGCAGCATGCAGTCAAGGCCTTGAATTCCGGACGGAGCAGGGGAGGGAGTAATCCAAAAGGCCACTCATTTGCATTCCTCCTGTTGGAATCATTATTCAGTGTGTGTCAGGGGATTTTGATTCTAATCAGGCCTTTGGTTGCTTGCCATTTTAGGCCTTACTTGCTGCTGGCCACGAGGGCTCTGCTTGACCCTATATTGCAGCACGGATACTGTGGTCCCCTGTATTTGTACACACCAGGCCTAACAAAATTGGACCCAGCGTCAGTTGCTCTCTTCTAACAATCATCACTCAACGCTCATTTGGGCCTTGCCAGTTATAGCCTGTTGCCATAGTCTGCATCTAGTGAACGGTCAATACTGAGCTTGCTGTCACTAAGTGAGACACTGTGATCCCGTCATTAAACGCAAACCTGATCTCAACAATAGGTCTCCCACGCTCAGTTTCATCATCGCTAAGTGACGTGCGACATCCGTCGCTAAGTGTGACTCCGTGCTTGCCGGTGGGTCGGACTATCACAGATCCACGTGCAGGCCGGTCCCACCTTGGTGGTTAACAGCCGCATCTCTTGCAGATCGAGACACTTCAGCACCCCACTGAAAACTCTCGCTTTACAATGGCAGATAACACCGAGCCACAGGCTTCCACTTCAGGTGGACACACAAAGCGTAAGTCCTCTAGTCAGGAGGCAGCTGCAAAAATTAAGGCCAAAACTAAGGCCGGCTCAAACAAGCGAGCCTCCAAGGCGGCCGACAAACAGGCCAGTCGCAGGCATCGTGCCTTGGAGAAACAGTTCTCCCGTGCACAAAAACTGGCTGTAGGAGAGACGCTCAATCCGCCCCCTACCACAATGGCGACACTGCCTTGTGGCCCACACCCTGAGCCCCCCGCACCCATATGGTCCCCAGAACGGGACTCTGAAGGGGCTTTTTCAACTGGCCATTATCAGGAGCACTTTTCCCTCTTTGAAGAGGAACAGGGGCCTCAGGATCCTAAGGCACCAGAAGCCACATTTACTCCAACTGCAGCGGGGCTTCGACCTCTTGAGGGATCGTCCTTCACGGGCCAAGTGCAGGCTCCAACTGCCACTTTTACCCCACAGCAGCGGGGCTTCGCGATCTGGAAGACCCATTCTTCAAAGCTCATCTACAGGCTATGGTTTCCCAGGCAGTTGCTCAGGCTGTGACGCCCACGGGGTGTACACAAGTGGCCTCCGCTCCCATGGTCTCCACGGCATCACCAGACCTCTCGAGGTCCGGCGCTCTCCAATACCCAGAATCAGATTCACCACCTCACTCCTTTGCCAGCGGTGTCTCAGAATACGCGGAGTATAGCCACGCGGAGGGGCAGTGGTCGGACGATGAGGAACCTCCTCAGGAACCTCCTCCTCTTGTAGGCTTGTTTAATTCCGCGCTCTTTCCGTCCCTGCTCCGCAAGGCCTGTGCGACCGGTAAGATAAATCCGGTTCAGCCATCGGTACCTGAACAGGTACCTGAACAGGCTCCTAGCCAGGACACGGACCCGTTGTTTTCTGAACCGGTTGTGATACACAAACAAATCCCTTGCCCCCCCATGTTCTTGAAATCCATTCAGGGGCAATGGGAGTCCCCAGGTGCTTTTCCCTCAATAGGGGGAATCGACCGTAAGTTGATTGACACGGTGCTGGTCTTGAATGAGGCGCTGGAAGTGCCTGAGGTGGATGAGTCCTTAAACCCTTTATTTTCTGATTCCAAGGTGCCAGGGGATATGCCGGAGGCGTTGAAGCCCGAGGATAAGAAATCCGAGGGTTCTCTCCGCAGGACACACCAGGCTTCGGCATGGGCAATAAGAGCGTCCACTTAAACCTCATTCTTCGCAAGGGTCTCTCTTATCTGGCTCCATCAATTACAGGCCAGAATTCCCCCAGTGGAGGTAAGAGTCCATCAGGACAACGAAATTAATGGCGGCATCACAGTACATGGCAGACGTGTCTCTGCAGGCCACCAGATTCTCGGCCCGTGCCATAGCATCCAACGTCACTACATGCCGGTTGCTATGGCTCAGGAATTGGAAGGCCGTACCGTGGCGCCCGCCTTTTTGGGGAGGCGCTAGCTCCCTATTTAATTGAGAACAGGGAGAAACGGAGGGTCCTTTACCACCTTTCCAGGAGGCCGAGCCGATGGTTCTCCCCGTACACCTGCCGGCAGCCATTTTGGCCCAGATCAGATTCGGCCTCAGCACAAGTCTCCCGGCCATTTACTGCAGGTCCGGACCGTTCCTTTGATTGGTCTGGCTACAGAGACAGATACAGACAACAGGCTCAGGGTAAGCAGTCCTTTCGGGGCAGGGGAGGCCGTCCCTTTCGTAAATCCAAGTGACTCAGGGAGGGACTCTCCCATAGGTGGCAGACTAACTTACTGTCTCCACCAATGGGAGACCACGACCACGGACTCTTGGGTGCTAAGCACCATCAGGGACAGTCTGTCTCTGGAGTTTGTGACCAGGCCACCTCGACGCTTTATTTCCTGTCCCCCTCTAAGGAACCCAGTCAAGAAGAGCCTTCTGAGGGAGGCCATTCAACATCTGTTACACATAAGAACCATAGAAAGGGTGCCATCCGACCAACTAAGACAAGGTTTTTACTCCATCCTATTCGTTGTCCCGAAGGCCTCGGGGATGGAGGGCGATACTCGACCTCAAGGGCCTAAACTCCCACCTGTCATACCGAAAGTTCAAGATGCAGACACTCCAGTCCATCTTGGCCAGTGTCAGACGAGGGGACTTCATGACGTCCATAGATCTTACGGAGGCGTACCTCCATATCCCCATACATCCAAACCACCGACAATATCTCAGGTTTTGCTATTCCAACAGCCACTATCAATACAAAGCCCTGCCGTTCGGCCTCTCGTCGGCTCCCAGGGTTTTCACCAAGATCTTGGCGGTACTCGCCGCTCACCTACGGTTGGTGCCGGTGCGCATCCAATGTTACCTGGACGACATCCTCATCCAGTCGTCCTCTGGTCTGGCTGCCCAGGCGGAGCTGGCCCTCACTATAAGGACACTTCAGGACCATGGTTTTTCAGTCAGCTTTCAAAAGAGTCAGCTGATTCCCTCAAGCCGCCTTCTACACTTGGGCGCGGGTCTACCTGTCTCGGGAACGTCAAAACAGCATTCGAGACATGGTCTTCAAGGTCCGCAGGGAGCGTGTAGTGGCACTGGCTATACTCTCCCAACTACTGGGAAAGATGATATCATGCATAGAGATAGTGCCTTGGGCCAGACTACACTCCAGAAACCTTCAATGGTTCTTGCTCCCATTCCAAAGGCTGGGCACAAGCTCTTCCAACCAAAGGGTACGGGTCCCATTCCAGACCCTAGGATCCCTTCTGTGGTGGACCTCCCCAGCGGTAGCCAGGGGGTCACTGTTCAAGGATCCCAGCAGGCTAACCCTGACCACAGACGCCAGTCTGTTTGGCTGGGGAGCGCACTTCCAGTCTAAATTGGCTCAGGGCCGGTGGTCCCGGGCAGACCTGAAGCACAATATCAATTGGCTGGAACTCAGAGCTATTCATCTGGCCCTCCACCACTTCTGCAACAAGATTGCGAGGCAACACGTGCTGGTCCTCACGGACAACGTGGTGGCAAAAGCCCATGTGAACCGTCAAGGCGGTACCCGATCCCGGTCTCTCATGGCCGAGGCCAAGTTATTGGGATCCTGGGCAGAAAACAATCTCCTCTCCCTGAAGGCCGAGCACATCTCGGGAGAGGCGAATCGTCAGGCAGATTACTTAAGCCGGGCGACAGTAGACCATTCAGAATGGAGTCTACACCCGGAGATATCGGAGAGGTTCGGGCAACCGGTTCTGGACTTTGCCTCACCGGCGAACTCCCAGCTTCCAAGATTCTTTTCCCGGTTCCCCTCTCCGGGGGCGGAGAGGGCGGATGCCCTTCGCAGCCCATGGCCAAGGGGCCTGATGTACGCCTTTCCGCCTCTCCCTCTGATCCCGGCAGTCATCAGAAAAGCACTGCAGGAACGGGCAGAGCTCATATTCATTGCTCCACACTGGCCGAGGCGATCGTGGTTTGCCGACCTCGTGAATCTCTCTGTGGCCCCTCCGTGGAGGACCCCTCCAGATTGGATAAGGCTCGTACAGGGAGTCATACAACACCTGGAGCCTCATTGGCTCCAGTTAACCGCTTGGCACTTGAACGCCAGATCTTGACCAAAGAATCCTACTCATCGGGAGTGATCTCCATGATTCAAGCCTCCCGAAGGCCGGCGACCAATCGCATTTATGACTCCACATGGAGGAATTTCTGCCATTGGTGCAACAGCAACCACTTGGCTCTCTCAGAGGTGACTATTCCACGGCTCTTGGACTATCTGTTGGAGGGTGTTGATAAAGGATTGGCGCCCAACACTATAAGCCGACAGTTTGCGGCTCTGGCCATGGTGTTTACCTATGGCAATTCGGAACCACTGGCTCAACACCCCATGGTCCGCTCCTTCATCAAAGGGGTCACCAACAGTAAACCACCCGTGGTACATAGGTATCCCACTTGGGAGTTGTCACGGGTCTTACAGGCCCTTACCAAGTCACCCTTTGAACCTGTTAGGACCTGCAACCTTAGGTCCTTGTCTCTTAAGGTTGCCTTCTTGGTTGCAGTTACCTCGGCTAGGCGTATCTCGGAACTGGCAGCTCTTTCTGTCAGGGGGGACGTGTGTTTTTCACACGGACAGAGTAGTCCTGCGTTTGGACCCCTCATTCATTCCCAAGGTTAACACCTTATTTCACAGGGCACAAGAAATCGTGTTACCGGACCTTTGCCCTAACCCGTCTCATGCCCTGGAATGGCAATGGCACACTCTCGATGTCCGCAGGGCGTTACGCTATTACATCAAGCGGACGGTGCTTTTTCGCAGGTCTGAAGCCCTTTTTGTTTCCTTCCACCTGGCTTCCAAGGGTCAGAAAGTGTCTTCTTCTACCATTGGCAGGTGGATTAGGACCTGTATTTCGGAGGCCTATCAGGCATCCTCCTTAGCGATTCCAGGTCATTTGACGGCACATTCCACTCGCAGTGCTGCTACCTCTGCAGCATGGGCTACACAGGCCATCATAGATGACATTTGCAGGGCGGCGACGTTGTCTTCGCCTTCCCCTTTTGTGTGCCATTATAGACTTGATAAGTTTGCCTCGGCGGAGGCCTCTTTTGGCGCAGGGTACTGCAACAGGTGCCGGCGGCAGGGACACTGGCCCAGTCTGCTTCCCCCCCATAGGGACAGAAGGGCTTTGGTATGTCCCATTGGTGGATTCTCCATTCTTCATGCTGGAGAAGGGGCGTTGTCTTACCTGAACGCCTTTTCTCAGCATGATGAATGGAGAATACACACCCATCCCTTATGCGTAGTCCGGTCCAGCGTTAGGGATCTGGGAGCCAACATGTCGTATAGTCATTGGCTTCGCCCTCTTTGAAACTGGGGGCGTGTCCTCAGCCAGACGGGCGTGGAAGCTTTGACAGACTTGGTCTACTTGGGCAGGAGGTCAGAATTAACCCATTGGTGGATTCTCCATTCATCATGCTGAGAAAAGGCATTCAGGTAAGACAACGCCCCTTCTAATCAACTTTTGCTGTTTTTTCAAATGAAGTTTTTTTGTGTCCTTAAATTTGCATGAAACTGCTATCATGAAGAATAAAAGGAAACTCACTTGGTGTAATAAAACCTGCCTGTCTGAACATTCTTAATATTCAAGTAATCATAAACAAGCAATTTTCAGAAATGATTAAGAAACAAAGTATGTGAACCTTGTGTCCATAAAGCCTCCAAACTGTGAGCTTGGGAAAGACAACTACATCCTCAATTCCCAGTGACCTAAACCCCACTGGAGACTGCTGTTTTACAATTTCCTTCTGGAGAGCATTGTATGGAGCACTTATGGCAGTTCTGGTCATCTCCTTGCTGGGAGAAATTCCAAGCCACTGATCCATTAGCCGGCACCTCGTTTCACTGTGTTCATCGGTTCTGCTCTCATCTGTATTTTTCTAGTATTGTGCTATAGCCCAGGGCTTTTCAACCGGTGGTACGCGTACCACTTGTGGTACATTAATGAATGGCAGGTGGTACGCAGCCCTGCCTAGCCAAGTGTAGTGGGGAAGGGAAAGAGCCAGCACAGGCAAAGACTTACAGTGAGAGAGTCCTCTGGAGCTGCAAATTTTACTTATGAATGGAGCCATTTGGGGAGGATGCCTTAGCCGGCAGCCAGTACTTACATTTTTTTTTCTTCCTTAAGTGCCGGCTGGGCTCCTTACTTTCCTTTCTAGCCAGTAGCTAATTCTTAAAGGGGAAGTGCCTTTTTAAGCTAGTTCACTCAGCAGCTTGTCTTTTCTGTCTCTGGAGGCCTTTCCTTGCTTGATCAATATATGGAAGAGGGAAAATATGGGGGGGTTCAAATTCTTCCTTCAGAAGGAGATGGGAATGAGAAAAAGGGAGGCAGGGAAGGGAGGGAGGGAGGGAAGGAAGTCCCGCCTTAGCAGTTGGCCACCAGCAGCTCTGCCATTGACTTTGCTTGTCAAAAGGTTGCAGAAGGGAATCACATGACCCTGGGACACTGTGACCATCATAAATATGAATCAGTTGCCAAGCATCCAAATATAAATCACATGACCCTGTTGCTGCAATGGTCATAAGTATGAAAAATGGTCATAAGTCATTTCAGTGCAATTGCAACTTTGAACAGGTTTTTTTTTGTCACCAAGTTTTTGACACCTTGCTAGGTGGTACTCGAATATTGCCATATCCTAAAAGTGGTACAATCGGTAAAAAGGTTGAAAAGCCCTGCTATAGCCAACCTTGCAGCAACCATCATGAATTGAACAGTAATGTTTTCAGTTCTATGAGTTATCTCACTAAATAATAACAACAAACATATTTTGTAACTGTAACTACATTTTCCAATATCCATGCTGTTAATCTCTCTCATTACTTCTGTTCAGAATCTTTGTATAACTTCACAGGACCTCATATATGCATTTAGGTGCTTTTCACTTTAGCATATATCTGTCTAATAGAGATTATCAGTCATCCAGGTCATAGTTGTCCCAAAGGTACTTTTCAAAAGGCAGTTTGACTGTTTTCTCTTTTTCTTGAAGACATTTCATTTCTCATCCAAGAATCTTCTTCAGTTTAGTTGAGTTCAGTTCAGTTCAGTTTAGCATATAGTCCAACTTTTATTTGGGATTAATTTTAGTCATTTTAGTCTTTTGGGGTATAAATACTATCTATGAATAATTTTAATGGTTTTCTTCGATCTTTGCTTATATGGATCATAATGTGCGGGTCTTCCAAAGTGTAGCCCAGTGGTTTTCAATCTTTTCTTCACCACGGACCCCCTTTAAATACCTTTTGTGGCCACGGACCACCAAGATTTAACTCAAGATTTAAATCATAACATTTTTTCAAGACAAGATCGCAGCCTCAGACCACAGGTTGAGAACCACTGGTGTAGCCCATTATATGTCTGAGATATTCTTAAATCTAACTCCCAAGTTTCTTTGAGAGATGTTGATCCTACTTTGACCATTTCTAACAGAATTTTATATGTTTCAGATAATAGAACTTTACAGGACTGTGATACAAACTTCTTTCATTAATTAGCAGCCAATTAAGGTTCATGCATGCCAATTTAAAATAACTTCTGGAAATATTTGATTATTTATGAAGTAATTCCTCAGTCTAAACAAATTCCCCATACAGTACTGGATAGCCCTGCTAGGTTTTTGGGGAAACAACCATGATCCATAATTGGCATTAGGGGGGAAAGAAGTGGAACTATATTTTTTCCCAATTTCCAAATTCTCAGTGAAGAGTTGAAAAACTTTTAACACATGTTGAATTTATCCATACATCTCTTTCTTTAAGAAAGGGTATCAGTTCCGTTCTTTAATTTATTAATCATTTAGTCTCCATTTGTGCCCACTTTCTATATTCTTCAGGCAGTGTGTCAAATCTAATCATTATTAAAATTAGAAATTCTAATTATCTAATCAGATAATTACTATTACTACTTCACTATTAAATCTATTCTTTAAAAAACCTTGGAACTAATATAATCCCGTCCCTCTGCTTAATGCAATTCTTACCAGAGTATCTCTGACTTGAGATGTCCCTTAGCTCAATGTGAGAAAGTATTTAAGGTTCCATACCTTGCTTCTTGGGGACCCTTCTCTTCAATTGCTTGACCCAATTATAAGTATTGCTAACTGTAGGTTGTCCCACACTTCTTTGAAATAGAGTGATTGAAGGCATCTTATTAAATTCTTCTACAAAATTAATTAAAGGGAAATCTACATTAGCTTTCATACAGCTCTCAGTAATACCAATAGAAACAAATGCCTCCAATATTCATCTCTTCCATTTGAAGCTCTGAATTCTGTTTAATTGATATGGGGAAACATATCATCAGAAACATAAATAAGATAAATACTATTTTTAGATGCTTTTAATAATTTTTTATTTTATTTTTTATTTTAAAATTAATTTTATTATATGTGTTCTTATCTATCATTAGATCATGCTCAGTGCATTTTTATACATGAATGTATGTAAGTAGCCTACAATTGGATACTTTACTGTTTCTGGCTATATGGCTGTAATAAACTGATTTGATTTGATTTGATATGGGGATAAATAAAGTGTGGATTGGTCTTTCCTTTTTCACTTTTAAAATCCCATTCTGGACTAACAAAGTAATTGCTTTGTCTGTAGAAATTTCTGATAATAAAATGTCAATCATTTTAAAATGTTTTGCTGCTTTAGTTGGTTTTAAGATCCCAGAGCTGCTTCTATGCGTTTTTTTATCCATATTAGTCTAAGAATTATGAAAACAACAAATATTTACCTAACAGCTAGCTTATTTTTTCTTTATAAGACAATAAATTCTAATACTTTACAAGAACTCTCTTCCGCAGCATGTCTATGTATATTCATGTAGATTTCTATATAATCATCCATGTAGGGGGTAATATATATATATATATATATATGTCTTTGATAACTGCAAAAATACGAATCCCGGGCATATCTGTTCAATAACACAGTCCTCGATCTCCGGGAGAAATATAAACCAGCTGTTTATTGTTAAAAAGTTTAAAACAATAAAAACAACTATTTACAATATAGTTGTTTTAATATTAGCTAAGTTGTTGTTTTAATATAGCTAAGTTGTTTTAATATTGTAAATAGTTGTTTTTATTGTTTTAAACTTTTTAACAATAAACAGCTGGTTTATATTTCTCCCGGAGATCGAGGACTGTGTTATTGAATATATATATATATATATATATATATATATATATATATAAAGTCAATTATTGCTCTGATGATGTTAACAGGTTGTTAACGAAAGCTCAGCAATAAAGAAGCCTTTTTCTAATATCCCGGAGTTCATTATTTTATTTAATTGACTTTAAATGTCCATACCTGGGATTCCAATATTTAAAATTATTAAAGATATATGTGTGTGTGTGTGTGTGTGTGTGTGTGTGTGTGTGTGTGTGTCTTTAATATATAATATATTTAATTTATCTAGCATAGTCATTAAATAACTAGATCCTTTGCCATGTAGGTCTTTATAGGTCATAACCAACAGGGTATGCATGGAAAACCATTGTCCCACATCTCAAAAACTAAGCTATCAAAATACCAAAACAAAAGATGAACCACTTCAACAATTTGAGTGAAAATTAAAAATGAAAATTAGTGAATTACGAAACATTTTTAATGAAAGACATTTGAGCAATGAAACTAAAAGAACAAGAAACCCCATCTAATTTGACAGAAACATTCTGATCCTGTTTCCTAATTACACCATGTCAGTAGAACTAATAATCAAGAATTATAAATTGAGACATGCTACAGTAATTCGTTCCTTCTTTGATTCCCATATAAACTATAGAAAGTGACAGAAAAGTTAATTGTAAAAGTAAATGGTATACAGATATCGGGAATATTAGTTTACATATATAAATATGTTTCTAAAAATGTTTAACACAAAAATATTTTACACTTTGGAGAAAGAGATTGAGTTGCCATAGTTTGTCAGGCTCCAAAAGTATAATTTAGCCAAAAATATCCATTGAGTTTCTATGGCTAAGAGTGAACTTGAATTTGGGTCTCCCCAGTCTTTGTCCAACATTTTAACTGTTACGTAGTATTATGTCTCCAGGAAGTTTGACTGTGTTCTTCAAAAACTAATAAATTGTTAAGTTATTTGAAACATAGATTACCAAAAATGTAGTTTTCTGACTAGAGAGTTGGTCCCAATACACAGCTTCCTTGATATGCATTTCTTCAACCATTTGTATTATGTATTACCTGAACTTAATGGTGTCTTGATGCTTGATTAGTTAGTGAAATCCAGAACACATAACTGTTGTCTCATATCTATGTATATATTATCTTTCTGCAAGGTTTAGTTCAGGCAGAAGTGTCTACTCGAGATCTTTTGGAAAAGACTTCATTCAGATTTGCTGCAGTGCAAAAATATATAAATTTTATGTTGTTTTGTTACTGTTACTTGTTTTGATTAGATTATATGGACAAACCTTTGGAAAAGCCATTGAAACTGGTGCTGAAAGTTGGAGGCAGTGAAGTGACTGAACTTTCAGGATCAGGACATGATTCCAGTTATTATGATGACCGATCAGATCATGAAAGAGAGCGACATAAGGAAAAGAAAAAGAAAAAGAAGAAAAAATCAGAGAAAGAGAAAGAAAAGCATCTTGATGAGGAGGAAAGGCGGAAGAGAAAGGTAAACAGAGCAATTTCAAGTAATACATGTTGTGTTGCACTTTTAATATGTTTAAACACTGTCATAAAATCATATAACTGGAAGGATCCATTTTGTCCTAAAGGGATATAACTATCAGATCTGCCCCAATCTGGTCTCTTAGGAAAGAAAAATCCTCAATTCCATTAGGTTGAAGCAAAAGCTTTTTTTTACTAAAGAAGTTGGTTGCAGTAAAGTCAGGCTAGCTCTAAGGTTTTCCCACATGAAAAAGATATTAAAAAGATTCTCTTCTCCCCTTCCTCCTGTTACCAGTCTGTGCTTCACCTATCAGAGCACAATCATATTGACCATTTGTCCCTTACCCCCCCCCTCCAGCCTTTGATGGCAAGAACTAGCAAGACCTGACATTCTGCCCAGCTGGACAGATATGTTAGTCCAGCAAAGGAAGAGAAGAGGAGAGGGAAAAACACAGAATGTTTCATCATTAGTAATTGGTTCAGTGGGGTTTGTCATGGAACCTCTTAAGCAATCTGGATGCTTTAATATGTTTGGAAACAACCCATTCAGTCTCTGAGGGAGGAAAATCTTTCCATGCCACCAGATATTGGTTTTTTCCCACTACACAAGAGTCCAAAATGTTGTGTTGTTCTCCGTCAATCATGATAGGATCGGGAGCTTGTTGCAACTTTGGATGCAGGGAAGTGAACTCCGGTTTCAAAAGAGTGCTATGAAATATGGGGTATATGCATTTGAGCATTTTTATAGTTCAAGTTCCACAATCACTGGGTAAATAATTCTTTTTATGGGGAAAGGTGCAACGTATTTTGGCACCATTTTTTTGGATGGTTGTCTAGACCAAGGCTTTTCAACCAGTGGTACGGGTACCACCTGTGGTACATTGGCACCTGGCAGGTGGTACGCGACCATCCTAGAAAGGTAGCGGGGGAGGGGAACGAGTTGAACTGGTGGCAGCACCGCACAAGCCTGAGCGAGAGATGGCTGGAGCTGCAGGGCTGTCAGAGCTCAGTGGAAGCGCCAGGCTCAGCGCCAGGCTCCAGCTGGAGCTCGGCGCTGATCCTGGCGCTTCTGCTGAGCCCTGAAGAAGCGCCGATCGGCTGGAATGTTGCAGCATCTCCAGGGTCTTGTGATTTACATTCAGATGCTTGGCAACTGATTCATATTTATGACGGTCACAGTGTCCCAGGGTCATGTGAAGTGACCAAAACCTGCTGCAACCACCCAGCAGACGGGGGGAATAAAAACCAAACACCCCCCCACCCCACCCCTGCTGCCAATCCTCAACAGAAATGCTCACAACAATGAAAACCTCGGACAGGAGGAAGAGCATGGCCAGGCGGGCAGGTAGGTGTCTTGCTTGGCTGTGGCTTGGGGGACACTTTTTTCAGTGCCATTGTAACTTCAAACAGTCACTAAGCGAACTGTTGTAAGTCAAGGACTACCTGTACTTCATCACTTCTTTCCTTTTGGGGGGGTCATCAAGTGTTTGACACCTTGCTAGGCGACTGGTGGTACTCGGATATTGCCATATCCTAAAAGTGGTACAATGGGTGAAAAGGCTGAAAAGCCCTGGTCTAGACTGGAGGAATTTAGTAGACAGATAGGTCTTATCTCCCGGTTTAAAGTCCTTAAGCTTTGTGCACTTTTTATCAGCTTGCCTTTTGTATTGTTTTCTGGCTTACTCCAAAGCCTTTCTCACCACTGGCCAGGTGGTTTGTAATTGGGCACCCATTCCTGGAGTGATACAATTGATGGGGTGGCCTGAGGCAATTCGGGGATAGATACAAAGTCTTGTCCCATGGCCACTTTAAATGGAGTGAACCCGAAACTACTGTATATTGAGTTATTGTAAACGACTTCCGTGAAAGGGAGAAGGTCCATCCAATTGTCCCGCTGGTAATTAATATAGCATCTGAGGTACTGCTCCAAGATCCCATTGGTACTTTCACAGCCACCATTAGTAGCTGGATGATATGAGGAGTTGAGCCCCTGAGAAGTCCCCAAACGTTTTAGGAACTCTTGCCAAAATCGCAAAGTGAATTGGACTCTGCGATCTGAGCTGATCCACTCTGGAACGCCATGTAACCGGTAAATGTGCTGCATGAATAATTTAGCCAAAGTGCAAGCAGAAGAGATTTTATGGCAGGGAACAAAATGCACCTGCTTGGAAAATAAGTTGGTTATCATGCAAATTACTGTGTTCCCTGAACTTTCGGGCAGTTCTACTATAAAGTCCATTGATATCGCTTTCCATGGAGCTTTTGGTTCTGCTACGGATTGGAGGACTCCCAGAAGCACAGGTAGGGCAGCTGGTTACATAGTTTTCTATGTCCTTTTTGAGGGATGGCCACCAAAATTGCCGCTTGATTAGGTGCAGGGTTTTTATGAACCCAAAATGCCCGCCACTTTTGAATCATGGCTCTGTTGTAGGACCAACATCTGATGGCTTTCCGGGATGTACAGTTTGGCCCCCACCCAAGCTAGACCATCCTGCAGTGTACATTCATTCTTATGCACTTTCTACCATTTGTCTTCCCCTAAAGCTACTCTTAAGGCGTTCTTTAATTTAGATCATCAGTTAGTTGGGCTTTCGCTTTTGCCTGCGCTCGGGTGGTGACTATTTGCCTGGAAGGGATGCCTTAATTACCTCTGGCTTTGAACTATTGTATTGTGGCAGTCTGGATAGAGTATCTGCTAGGATAATATACGATACAATGAAAATACAAAAGTAAATAGCAGAAAAGATGGGGAAGGGAAAAGGAAGTAGAGAAGTGAGGTAAGGGAGAAAAAAAGAAAAAAAAGGCATTGACTTCCGATTTCCTTTGGTGCAGTGAGTTCGAGTCTCAACTTCAAACCTCAGCTTTTTACTTTTACAAAGTAATATAAACTAGCCATTTTGATAACATCAAGTCTATCCAATTGGTAGAACCCAAAATCAAAATTTCATTTTTTTCTACCGCAAGCACAAAATCTAGAAACGGTTTCCACGTGGCAATAAAAAATGTTTGTATTCTTTTCTTTAATCAGTACAGTCAGTTTAGCCATCTCTGCTAGCTCCATCAGTTTTTGTAACCATTCCTCCATTGTGGGAATCGATGTAGTCTTCCATTTCTGAGCGCAAAGTAATATTGCTGCTGTCAACATATATAACATCAAAGTTCCATATATTTTTTCCCAGGTCTTTGTTTTCTTTATATATTCACTTTAAGAATTTTCTGTATTAACATTTGAATCCTACTCCAATATTTTCTTGCTTTATCACATGTCCACCATAAATGATAAAAAGTCCCCTCTTTACCTTTACATTTCCAACATTCATTTGAAATACCTTTATACATTTTTGATAACTTGTCTGGTGTTAGGTACCAATGGTACATTATCTTGTAAAAGTTTTCTTTTAAATTATAATTTAATGTAAATTTTCATCCTTTATTCCACATATTTTCCCATTGTTCAAGTATTATATTATACCCAAAATTCCTTGCTCATTGAATTATACAATGTTTTACTTGTTCATTTTCCAGATTTAAATTCAATATCATTTTATAAGCTTTAGCAATAATATGTTCATCACTACCGCACAGTAGGATTTCCAATTCAAAATTAAACCATGATTCTTTTTATCTAACTTAAATCTTTCTTTCAATTATATATATGTAAACCAATGGCAAACATGACCTTCTGACTCTAGCTCCTCCTTGGATTTAAAAGATATTATTTTACCATAGGTCCACCAATTTGGCCTCATCACCATCTCTTTTCTAAAAAAGGCTTCTTCCGCGGAAACCCAAAGTGGCACCTTCATAGAAAACCTTGTTTTATATTTATTCCAAACTGTTAAAATGGCACGCTTAGTAAAATTATTATTAAAATCAACATTAACTTTGTCATACCACAGGTAACCATGCCAACCAAATCTTAATTCATAGCCTTCTAGGTCCAGTAACCTCTTATTCTGAAGGTTCACCCATTCTTTTAGCCAAATCAAACAACAAGCATCAAAATACAGTTTCAGATCAGGTAAACCCAAACCCCCTTTTTCCTTAGCATCTTGCAGTAATTTATATCTAATTCTCAGGTTTTTTCCCCTGCCATATAAATTTAGAGATATCCCTCTGCCATAGTTTAAATGGAGTATCAGTTGCAAATATTTCACCTTTTTCTCAACCCTAAAACTGCACTTTTTAGTCAGTATATCACCATCCTGTCCGGTCATATTCTTAATCAACAGTGATGTTTTCTGCTTATTAATTTTGAAACCGGCCAAGGACCGAAACTCATTTAGTTTCCTCATCAAGTGTTCTATATTATTATTTGGGTCTTGCAGAAATATCACCAAGGCCCTCAATTTATAAATTTCCTTCTTAACATTAATACCTTTTATTTTCTCATCTTGCCTGATATCTCTATTCAGGATTTCCAACACCAAAATAAACAACAGTGGAGACAGTGGACATCCTTGTCTTGTACCCTTTCGAATTTCACATGAGTTAGTTAGATCGCCATTAATAACATTTTTTGCTTGCTGTAATGTATAAATAGCTTTGACCCCTTAAATAAAATTCCCCCCAAAGTCATTTCTTGCAGAACTTTAAACATACAGACCCAATTTAAGTTGTCAAAGGCCTTCTCAGCATCTAGGAATATTAAAGCTACCTGTTGTTCATTTTGGTATTGTAAGTATTCAATAATATTCAAAACCATTCTCACATTATTCCTTAGCTATCTTTTTGGCAGAAAGCCAGCTTGGTTGTCATGAATATATATATACCTGTAAAACTTTGTGTTAGTCTTTCTGCCAAAATTGCAGCAAATAGTTTATAATCCTTATTTAATAATGAGATTCGTCTGTAGTTCTTTATCATAGTGGCATCCTGACCCTCCTTCGGATTCTTATAGCTTCTGAAATTTCAAAGGTAGTTATTGGATCATTCATAAATTGTCTCTGAGTTCGTGACAATTTCGGCAAATTTTGTCTGAGCAAATATTCATCTATTTTTGACCTAACTCCTGCATCCTGTACAAATTAGAATAAAAATTGTGTAAAGATTTTTTAATCTGGTTGTTATCAGTTATTACTTTATTACCTTCACATTTTTTTTCAATCATTCTCTTTTCCCTCTCCTTTCTTAATCTATATGCCAACCATCTCCCTGGTTTATTTGCAAACTCAAAATGTCTTTGCTTCACATAACTCAATTTTGTTTCTATTTCTTGGACTGTTAACATAGACAGTTGTTGGCATAGTAAGTTAATTTGGTGCAGAATTTTAGGGTCCGTAGGTGACTTTTGCAGATCAATTTCTTTCTGTCTGATTGCATCGAGTATCTTTTGGGTCTTTTCCAAAGATTTTTTCTTCTCTAACAGATTGTATTGTATAAAATAACCCCTTATAACTGCCTTACTAGCCTCCCAAACAGTTATGATATCCATCTCTTTACCTAAATTATTATCAAAATATTCATGTAATTTCTTTTTACAGTCCTTTACAGTTGTCTCATTTTGTAAAATAGATTCATTTAATCTCCATCTATAACTTAAACTCTGTTTTCTAAGGACCAAAACAACTGGGTTATGGTCAGAAAAAGATTTAGGTAAGACAGGGGTGTCAAACTCGCAACGTCACGTGACGTGTCATGACTTATCGCGACTTTTTTTCCATTGCCAGCAATGGGGTGGGGGCGGTTTCGCTATGATGCATCCAGCCCGCGGGCCGGCAGTTTGACATCCCTGAGGTAAGATATCAACTTTCAAAATTCTATTTGCTAAGTTTTTAGAGGTCCATATTAATCCTTGAAAAAGATTTGTGCCTTTCTGAAAAAAAGGTATATTCTCTTGCGGAGCCATTTTTATGCCTCTATGAATCTATTAGCATTAAATTGTCCATAATTTCAAAAAATGACTTTGATAGTTTGCCCTAGGATGGTTTGTTCCCTTTAATAGATGTTCTATCCTGAAGTGGCGAAGTCACTCCATTCCAATCCCCCAGCATAAGCCAATTTTCATATGAAAAAGGCAAGAGTTAATCCATAAGATACTCAAAAAAATTGGCTTTCCCCTCATTTGGCACATATAGACCAATCACTTATTGATTTTATTCCATTAAATTGAATTTCCACTATTATGAATCTACCGTATTCATCTGATAGAAGTAGCCTAGGTTTAAATTGGGATTGTATATATAGAACCACTCCATTTATCTTTTTTTCCCCAGCAGATACAAATTCCTCCCCTAGTCTTTTATTTATTAGATATTTGTCATCTTGTTTTTTAATGTGTGTTTCTTTTTATATATATATATATATATTATTGGATTTTTATAGGGGTGGGAAGGTTACATCAAGGTGCTTAAGAAGCAACGTGGAGACAGGTACATCAAACATCCAAAAGAAAAATCATAAATATATAGCTCAAATTAATTCATTATAAGTTCCCTCTCTATTTCCCTCATATAATATTACATATTCAAATTAATACATTTCTAAATAGAATTCAAGCAATCCTATCAAACATCAATCACGTTTCAGTTATAAAGATCCAAATCCTGTATTTAGGCTTTACTAATTTACAGTTACCATATTCCAATTAACCTTAAATAAACATATTATTAACACTTCGGGTATCCCTCATTTCCCTTTTCCCTAACATAATAATTATGTCTGAAATGAATATATTATTCCCACAATAACATTCTTATGTTTTATTCATTAATACCATTTCTTCTCTTGTCACTAATCCCTCTTATTCTCCTTCTGTTACAAAGTAATTATCTGATTTGAAATAAAAATATCAGTCCAAAAGATACATTTCTATCTATTTTAAATATATATTCTATCAATCAATCTATATCTATAAAAAGTCTTTTTAACCCAGTAGGTAAAATTTACCCCTCCAAATAATTATCATATCTGAAACAAAATATTATTATAAAGGATATCCGCTTACAGAATTCACGTACTCCATTAGTTATTGAATCAGTCAGAATCTCTAAAGCCTTTTTAACCCATTGAATGAAATTTTAAAACACATTTGTAAATCTAACTCTAGGTTTCTTTCTGTGCCACACCGGTTTCCATAATAAAGTTCCTGCGTCATCAAACCACAATATTTGCAAAAAGGTATTTCTCAGCACTTCAGATTGGTCAAAGTTCTCTTCCCTTTCTTCTAGTGGCCTTTGAATGGTGTAGGCAGTTTTATTCCATGTTGAAATTACTAATTGATTATCCACGTTATCACAATTTTCAATAACTTGTATCTGGGTGTCAGTCTCTATTGGTTTTGACAACTCAGGCATCTCAGTTAAGGTTATTCTTTGATCATCAAGCTTCTCCATAAATTGTATATGGGGTTGTGTAAAGTTGATTTGTTCAACAATTTCCACAATTTCTCCCGGTATAAGTTCATAGTTGAGTTGTAAGTATGGTTTCTCTTTAGGTTGTATATATTGCTCACAGGCCTCTTTGGAGCCACTCTGCTCCCTCTCCACTGTTCTTCGGCCTATAACTTGATCCGTCAAAATTTGAGAGTAAGATTTCGTGTACTCCGTAGCTTCCAAGATTTTTTCCAGTATAAGTTCATAATCAAGCTGTGGGCAAATTTGCTCCATCTCAGTGGTGAACAGATCTTTTAATCTTTTAGTGAAGGCTATATTTAGTAAAAGTCAACAAATATTCACCTCCAATTCCTAGTAGACAAAATCACCACCCAGCTGTTTAAAGTTATCTTTACCCTTATCATCTTTTGAAGGTCAAAGCCATCCTCCAGCAAAAGAATATACAGTTGCAGTAACACTTTTCGTCACAAGATGTCCTCAGTAGGCTATAAGGTCTTTCTTTCCAAGTTAATAAATTTTTTGTTTTTCACATTAAAAAAAGAAAAAAAAGAAAAGCCTCTCCAGGATAGTAAATAGCGTAGTTATAATAGTAATGATCAAAAGTAGAAATATTTTCAGGATCCCTCAGTATTCCAAGAGTTGAATAGTCAATAAAAAATTAGCTGTTTTATTTTTTTCAGTTCCCAAAGCTGTTTTTCCCACAGTGCCAAAACGCTGCTCTCTCACAGCAGGGAAGTAATTCAAATTCAAAAGTTTTTTACAGGAGAGTAATTAGGGAGAGAGGGGGAAGGAAAGGTCTCACCCGGATTCTCCACGGGGGTTCTTTGTGCTTAGCTGTTCTTCTGGCTTTCGGCTGGCGCAGCGAAGTGATCGTCCATTTTACTGGGCGATCTTTTCTCCGACGGCCCTAAGGAGCTGACTCGGACCGAGGAAGGAGCTGCCGCCCTTCCCCCATCGATGAGGGCCTCCTCAACGGCGGTCGCCCCTTCAGGGCGACTTTCGACCCGATTAAGGGTCTACCGGCGGAGGGAAAACAGCCGGTGGAGAGACGAGGCTCTCCTTGCCGACTGCGGCTGCTGGGATCCAAAACCGGAAGCCTAATGTGTGTTTCTTGAAGAGAGATTATATCAGCATTAAGTTTTCTCAAATGATGAAATATTTTTTTATGCTTAGATGGGGCATTAGCCACATTGATATTCCATGAGTTTACTTTCCATATTTAAATGAAACATCACATTCCTGTATAGACATCTCAGTCATCTCTTCTTCAATGTCCGTTTTTCGAAGCTGGTCTGCTTCTGAAGACTTATCTATCTCCATCTCATCACCTGGTTCTGAAATTAATTTATGTCTGCTCAAAAACTCCTTGGCTTTATCTATAGAGTTTAGTCGAAATATTTGTTCACGGTATGTATGTGTCACCCCCTCAAGCTTATCCCCAAAAAAGGGATTTTTTCTAATCTTCAGAATATCTGTAAGGAATGAATAGGCTTTCTTTTTTCGCAAAATTCTTACAGGAATTTCTTTCAAAATAATTATATCTACATTTTCCATTCATAATTTCAATTTGAAATGACAGTTCAGAACATGGTCTCTCGTTGTTTTTCTTACAAAGTGAACCAAAACATCCCTTTGACAATTTTCTCATAGCAGCAAATCTCGAATTCAGTCAATACGCCTTGTCTATGTCCAGATCGAGACTTTTTTTTATTACAATCAATTAACGCAGCTAAAGCTTTAATCATCCTTGCTCTAATGTCCTCTCCAGGTTGTTCAGGAATTGCTCTGAATCGTAATTGAAATTCTTTAGCATGAATTTCCAGGAGAATTCTCTCATTTACTTCAATTTCCAGAATATCTTGTTTACCAACTTTGTGTTATAAAAATTCAATCCTGCCCCTCACCTGCTCGATCTCTCCTCTCAAACCTTGTATCTCATTTACCAACGTATAAATTTTTAATTCAAGCTTCGTTCCCATCGCCTGTATAGCTTGGCTGTATATTCATACAGAAAAGATCTAAAAGATTCTACATCTCCCTGTATCTTCTCTATTCTTTTCGGGTAGCCATCTCTTCAAACTATAATTAATTTAGGTTTTAGTCTAAATAACGCCACTAAGGACATACTAAAAGTGAAATCACTTTGTTCTTATTGTAGTGGTACTGTTTGACCACATGTCTACTACTAGAGCAAAATAATGGTGAAAGAAAAAAAATCAAAACTATTTCTCCTCCTCCTTCCAGCCAAAACAAAACACCGTTCTGGGAAGCTTTAATTTAAAGATAAGAAAGAGTTCAGTAGAGTCTGTTAGATAAGTAATCCTCCAGGAGTTTTTTAAATCCAAAGCTTCAAAATAAAGTGTTCAACAGCTTCTTTAATTTGGCTTGGATATTCAAGCACCTCCTCTCGCCATATTGAAATCCCAAAGCCACAGAATGACAATGATTCCACAAAAAGGAAAAGGCAGGTTGCAACCAGAGGAAGCCTCTTTTAAGCAGAAAAGGTAAATATGCAGAAACTAGTGTCTAAGAAGCGGAGACAGATTTTTTTGTCTATATTAAAATGGCTGACTCCTCCACAATGAACTTGTGTCTTGGTTGCCCAGCCCTCAGTTAGAGACTCACTGGATCACTTCTTCTTCTTCCAGAAGCTTTTTGAGAGCATCCAGCTGTCCATGGGAGCAAGGGTTAATTTTCAGAACTTCCCTTTTCTCCGGGGAGGTTTCTTCTGCCTTAGAAAACTTTCTAAGGCATTTAACTGTGGGGGAGTCTATAGCAATCTAAAACAGGAGTCCCCCAAGCAAAGCTCCATCTTCGGGATGCCAGCACTATTCAAAACCACACCCCCTCTGGTCCGCAGAAAAACCTTTCTCCATGGCACCGGTCCCTGGTGCCCAAAAGCTTGGGGACCTCTGATCTAAAAGATTGTGACCTTCAAATCTGAGGACTTCCACCAAAAGTGAGAAAAACCACATGTCCACCAACACTGTTAAGGCAAGCTATTGCATATAAACAAACCCCACATTCACTAGTATTGATGATGCTACTTACTACTCATTGGGTAATGAAATGTCTGTGAACAAACAACAAAACTCAACATCAAGGATTCCATGGTTAATTCTTTGGAAAGGCAAATCTTTTATCTTGTTTCTTATTTTCCATCATTTTTCAATTTATCTTAAGTTACATCTTGCCTACATTTTGCTTTCTAGATAGACGATCTTTGTTACTAAGCTGATTCCTTTTCATCTAGGGTTTGAAGTGGGAACAATGTGAATGAACTTTCTAAATGAGATTATTAGTGAACATATACTGGTTTTTAAACCATTCTTTCCACATTTTTCATTATATACTGCTCTTGATGACAGGAGATAAAATATCTTTGTCCACACTTTATATCTTCTTTGAGTTCTATTTCAACATCCATTGTACTGTTTCTGGCTTATTTTGTTTTCTTCTGTACAAAAACTGTCTTTCTATGTGACCACTTCAACTAAAGGAGGAGACAGCAGTGGCTATTGTTCCCATTGCTGCAGTTCCCATATCGACAGTATATTTGGAGAAATCATACCTAGCAACTCATCTCAGTTCTCTTTTGCCTAGAATTGATAAAATGAGGACCCAGATTGGTGGGAGCAATATACTGATTCTGTAAACAGCTTAGAGAAAGCTATAAAGCACTATGAAACGGTATATAAGTCTAAGTGCTATTGCTATAAGCTACAAGGTTGAAGGAGCCATTTTCCCTTTTAAAATCTTATAGTCATTCTCAGTTATTTTTGTTCTCAGTTTAATATAATTAAAGTGCTTGCTAATCTTTATATTGCAATAATAAATGTTTTTATAAATAAGTATTTATATTTTATATGAAAATATTGACCATGTTTTTTTAATATCAGGAAGAGAAGAAAAGAAAAAGAGAGAAGGAACATTGTGATACTGAGGGTGAAATGGATGACTTTGATCCAGGAAAAAAAGTGGAAGTTGATCCACCCTCTGATCGTCCAGTCCGGGCCTGTAGAACTCAACCCAGTGAGTAATTTAGATTTGGTATATCAGTAATATCAGTCATGATATGCATTTACAACAGTCATGGCAAACCTATAATATGCAAGTCAAAAGTGACATGCCATGATACTTTGGATGACACCAACATTCACCAACACTGACTATTCTGAAAAGCACACGTCCCATTCTCATCTGATTTATAGAGACTGTGTGAGAATGGAGTGTGTACTCACGGGGCTTCTGGACCCTCCAGAAGTTGTATGCGAGGGCTATACTCTTACATAGCATCCAGAGACCCTGAAATCGTGAGAGGGGAAGATGCTTTCATGCAGTTTTGGGGATTTCAGAGGCTACAGAAGGGTATTCTCCAAAGCCACTTCAAGAGTGAAGGCCTTGTGCAATCAGTTGCAGCCTTGGGTAGGCTAGAGCCTCTCAACAAAAAAAGAAAAAGAACACCACCAAAAGCAAGCAGTGTGTGGTAGATCCTGGGACTACAAGGCAATGGTCAGTGATGGCATTAGTGCTGAAGTAGGGGCCCATATCTTTACTTCAGGTTCAGACTTAGCACTACTGTTAGGCTTGTCCCAACTTACATGTTTAGGAAAGAAAGACCCTCGACTCCATTCTTTGAACTGAAAGGTTCTTTTACTAAAGTCAAGTGGTTACAGCGAAAGCAAACCTGGATCTGAGTATTCCTGTGCAAAGGTTGCAATTTTCCCCTTCCTCTGGCCCTTCCCTATTGACCAGTCCCATCAGCATCCAATAGTATTCCTTTCTGATTATTTGGGAATGGCTTTGAAGGTTAGCACCTTCAAGTTTCACATACTGTTCTCAGGCTTCATCCTTGATTGGCCGGTTTAGTCCAGATCAATACCTCTGGTTCCTATCACCCTGTCATTTTGTGCCATGCCCTAAGATTCCCTATCCTTGCACATTCCTGTGCCCAATTCTTACTTCCACAGAGCCGTGGTGGTGCACTGGTTAGAATGTAGTACTACAGGCTACTTCTGCTGACTGCTGGCCACCAGCAGTTCAGCAGTTCAATTCTCAATAGCTCAAGGTTGACTCAGCCTTCCATCCTTCCGAGGTCGGTAAAATGAGGACCCAGATTGTTGGGGCAATATGCTGACTCAGTAAACCGCTTAGGGCTGTAAAGCACTGTGAAGCAGTATATAAGTCTAAGTGCTATTGCTATTTCTATTCCCCAGTTGCCTTCCCCCCCCCCTTGCATTTTATGCCAGGATGCTAGTGACGCAAGATATGCTGAAGGTAGCAGGTGTGATATTCTGCCTCCCTTGAAAAAGATGTTAGTCCTGTAGGAGAGAAAGATAGAGTTTAATGAGGCTTATCTGGGTATTTGTGGTGGAATTTACGAAGAAGTTTTGGCACTCACATGTGTTGGGCATCTACCCATTCTGTCTCTGAGGAAGGGAAATCCTCCACCCAATTAGATATTAGATTATCCCTCGGTGTCTACAAGAGTCCAAAATATCTTTAACTTCAAAATGCTGTTCTCCAGCATGATAGATGGAGAATCCACGAATGGGTTAACTCTGTCTTCCTGCCCTATTAGACTAAGTCAGTCAAACTTGCCACGCCCCTCCTTGACTAGGCCACTCCCCAGTCTTGACTTAGTCTCAAGCCCTATGGACATGCAAATTTGGCTCCCAGTCTAATAGCTGCAGGTTGTATCAGACTTATTCCATTCGCGGATTTTTCATTTGCTGCTGCCATCCGAACAGCGCTGGGCTCAGCGCTGTCCTGGATTGCATTGCTAGAGGATCAGGGAGATCAGCCTGAGTCTCTGCTCAGTCAGGATTGTCGCGGCCGCCATTTTGAACACTGCATGGCGCGCGGCTTCTTAGCAGCCGCCTGATTGTTTATTTGCTTGCTGGCCTTCCTTTGCCAATTAGCATCAGCTGGCATTCAGAGCAGGGTCGCTTTATCAAAAACGGACTGCTCCATCTGTCTTTGCCTTGAAATTCAGCCTTTCGGAGGCTGCAGCAGCTGCGGCCGCCATTTTGCCTCAGCTTTCGGTTTCGAGCCGATCCCTCCGGACGGAGGGAGAAAGGGGGGGAACACTTGTTGACTGCCTTTACCATTTTCTGGCTCATCTGTTCCCAATTTCGGACGCCCCCTGTTTCAAGCGGCAAGTTTCAAATGGGCATTTTATTTCTTCCCTTGCTGGTTTGGCTGCTTAGGGTCAGCAAACATCCCCTGATTGTGGGCTTTATAGGCCCAAAATAAAAGGGGGGGGGGCGCTCAGGCATTAACCGGCGCTGTGCGGCTGTGCTTTATCAGCACCTTCCTTGAGACCTATTGTATGGTCCTTTTCGCTTCAATCTGCGCTCAGTGAGGCACGAAGCCTTACAGGCGGACAACCATCTATATCAATTAAATCAGGCCTCAACCCTGGTGCCTCCCTTGCCTGCGCATCTACTGGTGCGCTGGCTTTGCCATCTCAGGCCTTGCCGCCACAGAATATTTAGCGTGCTGGACATTACAACAAAGGCTTTTATACATCTGGCCTTGTCACTGCCAAGTGATCTAAGTGTGTACAGGCTGTCATCACTGAAGTGATTTTGCCGCCCCCATAAGCCTGACCTATCACGCTAGTGTGCTGACTGTCGCCAACTGCTGGCTTTGTCGCCACTCAATGCTCCATGCACGAGCGAGCTGTTATCACCCAGGTGATATTGCCGCTGCCATAGATCTGACCGTGCGCTAACAGCGCAATTAACCGGTCTAATAGCCATCTGGAGCATTGTTGGTGTGCCTGAGTCCATTAAGTTGGTCCTGCAGCCACCATTACCAAAAGGACCTACCTGATCCCAGCAAGTGGCATTCAGCCACAGGTAGTGTTCTGCTCCCTGTTGATTGAGATCCCTCTCAGCACACCACTGAGATATCTCGTTTATGATGGCTGACAATCCTCAACCTACCCAAGGTACCGCTTCTTCCTCCACTGGCCAAAAGAAGCATAAGTCCTCCAAGCAGGAGGCTGCAGAAAAAATCAAGGCCAAGGCCAAAGCCATCTCGGGGAAGACACCTTCCAAGACGGTGGAAAAACAGGCCAGTAGGAGGCACCAGGCATTGGAGAAACAATTCTCCAAAGCACAGAAACAGGCCTCGATGGAAACAGAGGATACCGAGGCTTCGGTCTTTGACCTTCCACTGGGCCCCTGTACCTCTGCCCAGGGGGTTTGGTCCCCAGAGGGGATCCCCGGCCACTTCCTCCCATCCATGGCCGAGCAACAACAGATATTTCCTCTCAGCGAGGAATCAGTCTCACAGCAGGCACCTCCGGTATCCAGGACCCAACAATCAGGTCCAGAGGCCACCTTCACGCCCACAGCAGCCGGGCTCAGGGTGGCCAAGCCCCAAGGAGCGCTTTCACCTGAACAAATTCAGGCGCTCATCACTCAAGCTGTCGCCCAGGAATTCGCAGCCAGATCTTATCACAGGTCCAGGCCCGAATCGGTGGTCTCCATGGCTCCATCATATGTTTCCCAGTCGGGAGCACCTGAGTTCCATGGCTCAGCCTCGCCATCCCGGTCCTCTCGCAGCAGAGCGTCATTCTCTGCAGAGTATGACCAAATGGAGATGCCATTGTCGGAGGATGAGGAGCCTTCACAGGACCCTCCGCCATTTGTGGGCCTCTTCAATCCGGCCCTTTTCAAATCTTTGCTGTACAAGGCCAGCATCACTGCCAATGTAGGTCCAGACCAAATTCCGCAACCTAGTCCTTCATCTGGCTTGGTTTCAAACCCAGTCTTTTCTGAGCCCGTGGTGCCTCACCAACATGTTCCCTGTCCCCCTTTATTCTTGAACACCGTTCGGAAACAGTGGTCTACACCTGGCACTTTTCCTTCCCTGGGGGGGACGGACAGGAAATTATTCAATGCAGCGCCAGCCTTGGCTGACGCTCTCGAGGTGCCAGTAGTGGATGAACCTTTGACCCCTCTGTTTTCCTCATCCACATTGTCTGGGGATATGGCCGAAACCTTGAAGGCCGAGGACAGGAAGTTGGAATTGTCTTTTCGCAGGACTCACCAGGCAGCGGCTTGGGCGGCTACTTGCACATCTTTCTTCGCCAGAACTTCTCTCCTTTGGCTACGTCAGCTCCAGGCCAAAGTTCCTCCGGAAGAGATTCGTATGCACCAAGACCTGAGCAAATTGGTGGCAGCTTCAGAGTACATGGCTGACTCGTCTTTACACGCCGCCAAATTTTCTTCTAGGGCTATGGCTTCTAATGTCACGGCTTGACGGCTTTTGTGGCTCAAACACTGGCATGCTGACACCAAATCTAAGTGGCGTTTGGCCGCGGCCCCGTATCAGGGTGGCCAGCTATTTGGAGAGGCTGTAGCACCTTATTTGGTGGAGAATAAGGATAAGAGGAAGGTGATGGCTCACCTCACCAGACAGGCTGAAAGACGCCCTTATCCGTATGCTCGCCGGCAGTCCTTTCAGTCAGGGGTAGGATCAGATCCTGCACAGCCCTCCTGTTCCTTTACTGCCAGACAGGATCGCCAGTCTGAAAGATTTGGCACCAGGGACAGACCCAGGCAGCAGTATCAGGGCAAACGTCCCTTTCGGGGCGCGGGAGGTCGTCCATTCAGGAGGTCCAAGTGACTACAGGGAGGCCCCTCCCATAGGTGGCAGACTAGCTCTTTTTGCCCACCAGTGGGAAGCCACCACCACAGACTCCTGGGTTCTCAACACCATCAGGTGCGGCCTGTCCCTGGAATTTGTGTCTCATCCACCAGGGCGTTTCATTTCTTGTCCTCTGTTAAAAAATCCGGTCAAGAAAAATCTCATGCACCAAGCCATTTGACACCTCTTGGACATAAGAGCTATAGAACCAGTATCAGCTGGTCAACTGGGCAGAGGATTTTATTCCATCCTCTTTGTGGTTCCGAAGGCCTCGGGAGGATGGAGGGCTATACTCGACCTGAAGGGTCTGAACTCCCACATTGCATACAGGAAATTCAAGATGCAAACGCTCCAGTCCATACTGGCCAGCGTCACAAAGGGAGACTTCCTGACATCCATAGACCTCACAGAAGCATACCTTCATATCCCCATCCTTCCCGATCATCGGCAGTTTCTCAGGTTCTGTTACATGAATCACCATTACCAATACAGAGCCCTGCCGTTCGGCTTCTCGTCGGCTCCAAGAGTGTTTACCAAAGTACTGGCGGTGCTCGCCGCACATTTGAGACTGGTGCCAGTACGCATTCAGTGCTATCTGGACGACATTCTCATCCAGTCGCTCTCCATTCCGGCCGCCCAGTCGGACCTGGCCTTGTCCATCAAGACCCTTCAAGACCACGGGTTTTCGATGAACTTTTAAAAGAGCCAGACGGTTCCCTCTACCCGCCTCCTGCACCTGGGCGCGGTGATAGACACAGACTGTTGCCAGGTCTATCTGTCTCGGGACCGTCAAGACAGCATCCGAGCTCTGGTCCTCAAGGAGCGTGTAGTGACACTGGCTGTGCTCTCCCATAGCGATAGTGCCTTGGGCTAGACTACACTCCAGAAACCTTCAATGGTTCTTGCTCCCATTTCAAAGACTGGGCACCAGCTCCTCCAACCAAAGGGTAAGGGTTCCACATCAGACCCTACAATCCCTTCAGTGGTGGACCTCCCCAGCGGTGGCCAGAGGGTCGTTGTTCAAGGAACCCGTTCGGCTCACCCTGACCACAGACGCCAGTCTGTTCGGCTGGGGAGCGCACCTTCAATCACAGTTGGCTCAGGGCTGGTGGTCCCGGTTAGACCTGAAGCACAACATCAACTGGTTGGAGCTCAGGGCCATACATCTGGTTCTCTGCCACTTCCGCAACAAGATTGCGAGGCAACACGTGCTGGTCCTCACGGACAACGTGGCGGCGAAAGTCCATGTGAACCGGCAAGGGGGTACCCGCTCAAGGTCCTTTATGGCCGAGGCCCAGTTGCTGGGATCCTGGGCAGAGACCAGCCTCTCCTCCCTCAGAGCCGAGCACATCTCAGGAGAAGCGAATCAACAGGCGGACTTTTTGAGCAGGTCGACAGTGGATCATTCCGAATGGCGCCTGCACCCGGATCTCTTTACAGAGATATCGGAGAGGTTCGGTCATCTGGTTCTGGACTTGTTCGTGTCTCCGGCGAACTCCCAGCTCCCGAGATTCTCCCGGTTCCCCTCTCCGGGGGCGGAGAGCACGGACAGCCTCCGCAGTCCCTGGCCACGGGGTCTGTTATATGCGTTTCCTCCTCTCCCTCTGATCCCGGCAGTCATCCGAAAGTTACTGCAGGAGCGGGCAGAGGTGATATTCATTGCTCCACATTGGCCAAGACGGCCATGGTTTGCAGACCTCGTGAGCCTTTCCACGTCTCCTGCGTGGAGGATCCCTCCGGATCGCATTTCACTCAGCCAGGGAGCTCTGCAACATCCAGAGCCCCAGTGGCTCCAGTTAACCGCCTGGCACTTGAACGCCGGATACTGACTCAAGAGTCCTACTCATTGGGTGTGATTTCAATGATTCAGGCCTCCCGACGGCCGGCGACAAATCGCATCTACAACTCAACTTGGAAAAACTTCAGCCATTGGTGTGAAAAGAACCAACTGGCTCTCTCGGATGTGTCTATTGCAAGAATCTTAGATTATTTATTGGAAGGCCTCAACAAGGGCTTGGTGCCCAATACTATCCGCAGACAGGTAGCGGCTCTCTCCACAGTGCTTACTTGTGACAACTCAGAGCCATTGGCTCAGCATCCCATGGTACGCTCCTTTATCAAGGGGGCCACCAACACCAAGCCGCCTGTGGTTCATCGGTATCCCTCTTGGGAGTTGCTGCAGGTCTTACAGGCCCTCACCAAGCTGCCATTCGAACCGATTAGAACCTGTACTTTGCGGTCCTTGTCTATCAAGGTCGCCTTCCTGATTGCCATTACATCGGCTAGATGTATTTCTGAACTGGCAGCTCTCTATCAGAGATGACCTGTGTGTCTTTCATCAAGACAGAGTGGTCCTTCGCTTGGATCCGTCCTTTATCCCCAAGGTTAACACCTTGTTTCACAGGACGCAGGAAATTGTTCTGCCAGATTTTTGCCCTAATCCATCTCATGACCTGGAACGACAATGGCACGCACTGGATGTCCGCAGGGCATTACGTTATTACATCAAGCGGACGGCGACCTTTCGCAAATCAGAAGCCTTTTTGTTTCTTTTCAACCCTCTTCTATGGGGAAGAAGGTGTCTGCCTCTACCATAGGCAGGTGGATCAGGGCTTGCATTGCAGGGGCGTATCAGTCCCATTCCCTTTCAGTTCCACGTCATGTTACTGCTCATTCCACTCACAGTGCTGCGACCTCAGAGGCATGGGCAACTCAGGCGTCCCATCGCAGACATTTGCAGGGCGGCGACATGGTCTTCGCCTTCCCCTTTTGTGAGGCATTACAAACTGGACAAGTTTGCCTCTGCAGACCCCTCTTTTGGCCGGAGAGTGCTACAGCACGTAGTGCCACAGGCCGGGACACGGGCCCAGACTGCTTCCCTCCCATAGGGACAGTGCGGCTTTGGTATGTCCCATTCGTGGATTCTCCATCTATCATGCTGGAGAAGGGGCGTTGTCTTACCTGAACGCCTTTTCTCAGCATGATGATGGAGAATCCACACCCAACCCTTAGGATCAGTCAGGTCCAGTGTCAGGGGTCTGGGAGCCAACACGTCGGACTGCCGTCAATAGCTTCGCCTCCTTCAAGACTGGGGAGTGGCCTAGTCAAGGAGGGGCATGGCAAGTTTGACTGACTTAGTCTAATAGGGCAGGAAGACAGAGTTAACCCATTCGTGGATTCTCCATCATCATGCTGAGAAAAGGCGTTCAGGTAAGACAACGCCCCTTCTCCCTCAATTAGAATGGGAGTTGGTGGTGGTTTCGTTGCAGAGCGTAGGGAAGAAGTGATTGCTAGTTTCAGTAGGCTACAGTGAAAGACTGGGTCGATAGGCCTGAGGGTATTTGGTAGGTCCAATTGAATTGTTACTGAATTGATGACTATGTTGGCAGGGAAAGTGCCAATATATTTAAGACCCAGGGTTTTTTGATGGCTGCCTAGACTGCAGATATTTGGTAGAGAGATAGACTTTATTGCCTATGTTAAAATCTTTTGGTTTGGAGCATTTTTTGTCGGCATGTTTTTTATAGGTTTTTTGCACTTCTTCTAGCACTTTGCGGACTACTGGCCAAGTACTTTGAAGCTGTATAATCCATTCTGCTTGTGATGTAGTTTGTGGCTTGACCTGGAGCATGGCTACAAAATACTGGCCCATGGCGACTTTAAAGGTAGTGGAGCCCTGCTACTATGTATTGCATTATTGTAGGCCACCTCTGCAAAGGGAAGGAGCTCAGCCCAGTTGTCCTGTTGGTAGTTAATGTGACATCTTAGGTATTGTTTCATGATGCCATTTGTACATTCACATACATACATCCCATTTGTCTGGGGATAATAGGAAGAGCTAAGCCAAGCAGTGCCAAGCAATTTTAGGAACTGTTGCCAAAATTGTGAAGTGAATTGAACTCCACAATCTTAAATGATGAGCTCCAGGGCTCCATGGAGTATATATATATATGTTGCACAAAAAGTTTGGCTAGAGAGCGTGCTGAGGGAATCTTAGGGCATGGCACAAAATGTATTTGTTTGGAGAAAAGGTCTGTTATCACCCAGATCACCCAAATTTTCTGGTAGTTCTACTCTAAAAGCCATAGATATTTATTTCCAAGCACTTGGGGTTTTGCCATTGGTTGGAGGAGACCTGGCATTTCCCCCAGACATCTTTTTGCCACCGAGCAGATGGGGCAGCTAGCCACATATGCTTCAATGTCCTTTTTCAGGGATGGCCATCAAAATTGGCGTTTTACAAGGTGTAAAGTTTTCACAAAACCAAAATGTCCCACAGTTTTTGAATCCAGGCTTTTTTTTTTTTTGAAAGACCACAGTTCGTTGGCTTTCCAGGATGTATAGTTTGGTACCCACCGAAGCTAAGCCATCTCTCAAGGTGCAGTCAGATTTGTGAGTTTTGAACCACTCATCTTTTCTAATGCTGCTTTTAGCATGGCGAGTAGTTCATCTGACATTTGCCATGTGGTTTTCCTCCCCTGCCCTGGGGATGGCAGTAGGTGCTAGTTGTTGGGAGGAGATGACCGGTCTAATGACCAGAACTTTAGAGCTGTTAAATTGGGGTGGTCTCGAAAGGCATCGGCTAAAAAGTTCTTCCTGCCTGGGAAATATCATAGGATGAAGTTGAAGCTATTGAAATACTGAGCCCGACATATCTGCTTTGGGGATAGCCTCCTGGGAGTTTTTAAGGCTTCTACGTTTTTATGGTCTGTCCACACCTCAAAAGAGGTTTTACTTCCTTCTAACACTCCAGGTTAAGAGTGTACTACAGCGTACTACATACACTTCTTTTTCCCAAACGACCTCCACTCTGCCTCAGATTGTTTCTTGGAGGTATAAACAGATGGCTTCAGAACCACTTGGTCATTTTTCTGAAGCAATATGATATCCACCATCATGTAAGACAAACAGGGCGTTCAGGTCCAGATGCTTCAGAATAGGCTCAGCTGCGAACAAGCATTTGAGTTTTTTGAACATCACTTGGCATTCCATTGTCCACTTTAGGAGTTGACTGGGTTTGAGTTTCCCCTCCCCTTTGGTCTTCAATAGGTTGGTTATGAGCAGTGCTATCTGGATGAATGACAGGATGAATTGTTGGTAAAAATTTGCAAACCCCAGGAAGCTTTGGAATTGTTTTCAGGTGCGTAGGAGTGCCCACTTTAATACAGCTCGCACCTTCTCGGGGTCCCTCTCCACCCCCTCATGGAAGATGCGATAGCCCAAATAGTCAATTTTACATTTGTGGAATTCATGTTTGGAGAATTTGGCATAGAGTTTGGTAGCACAAAGTTTCTTTAGCACTGCTCTGACTAGTTTTACATGCTCTACCATAATCTCAATATAAATCAAAATGTTATCTAGGTAAACTAAGACCCCCTTAAGTAGATGTTCATGCAGGACTTCATTAATCAGCTGCATGAAGATGGTGGGGGCACCTTGCAGTTCAAAGGGGAGTGTGTGAAGTTGAAAACATCCCAGAGGGCAATTGAACATCTTACATTCATCCTCCTCTTTAATCTGCTGTAAGGACCTGTCTCAGCTAAACCTCCCAAGAAAGCAGAACTCTGGAAATGTGCATCATTTCAATAAGAACTTTTATTGGGGTTGCTGACTACAGGGAAATAAGGCAGGATCTGAGGGTTTCCCGCGCAGAACAATACATTCAAAGTAGGAATTCAAAACCCCACCCCAACTGTCCATCCGGTCGATTCAAACAGAGCCAATTCATAGGTGTCAAATTATTGTGGGAACGAACCGATAAGGCTCAAGGTTGTCAGATCTCGTCACATCGTCTTCCCTCCGCCCGGAGATAAGGCAGATGGCTAGAGGCACATTCCTTTCTCACCCCAAGGAAGGGACGGGACATTTCAAAGAGAAAGAACAAAGGAAAGGAAATACACTGCAGAAAGCCCCATGCCCCCTCCCCCCCCATTAGAATGGCAGAATCCCAAAAAGGTAAAAGGGGAATAAGGAATAGGGGTTCTGACATCTGTGCTCTGTAGTAGACTTCCCGCAGGTCTAATTTTATAAAAAAAAATCCCTTTTGCCAAGTGGGCAAGCATGTCCTTCATTAATGGCAAGGGGTAGACATTCTCAATGCAAATTGCATTTAATCTGTGGTAATCCAAGCATAAATGAAGGGCCGCCCTTCTTTTCTTGGAACAGTATTGGAGGAGCCACCCGTATTTTAGCCGGCTGGATAAACCCCCTGTGCAAGTTTTTGCCTATAAAAGTGAGGAGCTCCTTGAGCTCTCTTGGGGTCATGGAGTACAATTTAGGTTCAGGTAGTTTGGCACCTGGTATTATTTCTATGGAGCAGTCAGTGGGACAATGAGGGGGAAGCACATCGGAATCCTTTTCACTGAAAACCTTGCTCCCCCCACACACACACACAAACGTACATCAAGCGTTCTACAGGTGTTTATTCAAACCCTCCAAACATCTTTGGAAAGCACCCCCATCCACAGATCTGGATTCCAAGCTCAGTATGCCTAGAGTCACTGGGTAACTGAATGCAATAGGCACACAAAAAGTCTAGGAAGGTAGTCCATGTTTCCAGTGGGTCAAGATACACCGCACAAGCATACAAGGCACGGAATTGGGCACATTGCTCCAGCAATGCTCAAGTCCTCAGGGCAGGATTAAGTAGGCAACACTAGTGCAGCCCTTTGTGAGAGGCGAGGTTGCCTTCTCACAAGTAGTTTAGGTGACTGGTATTGTGCCTGTCTCCTCTCTGCTTTATGTGTCCTTGGATCAGGAGGAAGTGTGGACTCTACCTCCTTCTCATTGCTAACAAATGGCAGTTGTTCCTGGTCCTAGCCTGGAGTCTACTGGTCAACTTGTGCAGCCTCGCCTTGCCTCACTCAACCTCAGTCTGTTGCTGCTCCTATTGCCCCAGCTGAGGTTGCGGTGTCAGGCTAGCACTTTCTCCCAATCCTGACCAACACTCAACTCCCTGCTTTCCTCTGCTGACTCAAATTCACACTCGTCCTCTGAACTTGCATCCAGAGAGCAGTCTGGAGGCAGATCCATGATAAAATCTGTAAATCCCAGTACTCTTGGAGAATACAGGGTTCTGCCTTAGGTTGTTCTCGCACCACAGCAACAGCCTTCCCTTTCACTTTTCCACCCAGCAGTTTGGACAAATGTTGTTGGGGCTCCCCCTGCCACTGAGTCATCCAGTCGGCAAAATGCCACTGGTATCTTCAGTTCTCTGAGTTGCACCCCCAGTTTTACTACTAATCAGGCATCTGATGCAGCCCGAGCCCAATAGGGCAATCAGATTTTCCCAACATCACAAGGAACACAGCTCCAGTTCTATTGGAATTGTTATGGGTATCACTGGGTGACTTACCAGTGAGTCATCATTGCTGTCACTTCCTACAGGACTCCTGGGTTGTGAGGTCGGAGTTCCCTTGCCTTTGCTGGGCAATGGGGTGAATTCAACTATCTCCACTCCTTTAACACTCTTTCTCGGGGTTTCGCAGGAGGCTTTCTTGCCTTCTTGATGGGATTGGGAATTGGCTTTTGTGTCAGACAGATCAGCAGTCGACAGCTCAGTGTTTCTCCTTCCCACATTTGAAGTATCCAGTGGAGCAGCGCTGTGGGTTTTGTCTCGTCCTTCTTACTTTGGAGTCTCCCTTCTCTCCACAGGGAAGGATCTTTGTCAACCGTGGTTTGGGTGGTTATGGGATCTGGCTAAGTTGATTTCAACCTTGTTAGCCAGAATGTACTACCTATGGAGGGTGCGTAGTGTGCCTCTGGAGATACAAGTGTTGTAATGTCATTGTTCAGCCTGTCATGGAAGGACTATCAGCATGTCCTGTGGCCAGTTGGTCAATCTATATGCCAGGCTGCATGTAAGCAGCCATGGGTCGTCTTCTTTGGGTTATGGTTTTAATCCTTGTCTCGGCTTTTCCATCAAGGAGGAGGTCCACAGACCTCTTCCAGAAGGCCCCCATAAATCAGTTAAAGTTGCTTAGCTCTGGGGAATCATCATTGTGGAGGGTCACCATCCACTCTCCTGCTCTCCTTCCAGCGTCAGAGTCGTGCTCTGTACCTTGGCCCCTTTGGATGGTAGATCGGCCCATACTCCTGCATTTTGGTCCACATTTAGATCAGAAAGAATGCCAGTTGTTTTGGATTATTGTTGAATTTCACACCCAAGGCTGAGGGTCTACACTTCCTTCTCCATAGCGGGATGGGCCACACTGGCAGTGGTGGTTGAGCTAGTGGTGCTGGTGCTGGTTGTTCTGGTTGTCATGTTGGTGTTGGCTGTGGTGCTGATTTTGGCAGAAGCAGAGTAGGTGCTGCCCCAGCAGCAGGTACAACAGTGCCATTAATCACTTGGTCTGGCACCAGCTGGGTGGGCAGCAGTGCCGACCCACCCAGGGTTTCACGGACTCGGTAGTTCCCGGAGGCACCTCTTACGAAATTAATGGCCTGTTTGAAGAGGATATTGTTGCGGTCCAGTTCACATCTCACTGCCCTGCACTCATCTTCGACATGTGGATCTTCTGCGACTTCCTCGACTTCCCTGGGTGAAAGTTATTCCCAAGGGCTTTTCCTCACAGTCGTCCTTTCTACCGACCCCCAGTGAGCAACGGGACTTTGGCTGATTGTCGGAGGATTGTGCCTTCTCTTTTCAGTCAGGGTAGTCTCCGCTGCTCTGGGGTCTTGAAGCAGGGTCTTTTCATGCCTCCATCTCCTGTTTGCTTTCATGTATAGACATCTCGTGCATGGTCCCCACAGTAGAGGTGGGTCTCCGGGTTGACCGCTACTGCAAATCCAGCTTAATGTGAAGCTTGTCCCGACTTAGACATTTAGAAAAGAAAGACCCTCAACTCCATTCTTTGAAGTGAAAGGTTCTTTTACTAAAGTCAAGCTGTTACAGCAAAAGTATAGTTGGATCTTAGTATTCCCATGCAAAGCTTGCAATTTCCCCCTTCCTCTGGCCTTCCCCCCCTTGACCAGTCTGTCAGTGTCCAATAGTGTTTTGTTTTGTTTTTAATGTTTTGGGACAGCTTTGAAAGTTGGCACCTCTCTGGTGCAGTTTCACATACCATTCTTAGGCTTTGTCTTTGATCAGCCGGTTTAGTCTGGTTCGACACCTGATGTTATGGTTCCGAAGGAAGAGGCTTTTTAAAGAAACTAGGCATTGTTTTCCTTTAATAATTTTTTTAATACCAATATAACTTCGGCACATACATGGACGGATGCCAGAATCTGAATTTCTCTGGCTTGCGTCTATCTTATCTTGCTGAAACTCCTCCCTTGCTTTACAGTCATGAGTCACATCTTCCAATTAGGCTGGAGGCCAAAGATTCACTTCTGTTCCTTATCCCGCGCTTTCTTCATAAATCTCCTCCCTTTCTATGTCATCTGAGTTAACTCTAAAAATACCAGACAGTACTGCATATCTTGTCAAAGCAATAATATCCTATATTAACAGCGTTGACACCTGATTCCTGTCACCCTGACATCTTTCTTCCTATCCTTGCACATTCCTATGCCCAATTCTTATTTCCCCAGTTGCCTCTCTCCTCCCTTGTATTTTATGACAGGATGCCAGCAAAGCAAGGTATGCTGATGATGGCAGGCCTAACAGCTATTGCTGATTGCTATTGTTCATGATGGCCTAGGTGGGGAGTGGAGATAAAGAATTGTTTATCTTTTTTTTGCAGAGGGTGACATGCTAGCAGAGTCAAGTTAGGCATTTTCTGAATTTTTGACATGCTAAACCCAAAAGGTCAATATCATTGATTTACAATGAGATCAGTAACACTGTTTCCAAAATGCTGTGTCAAAATGTATACAGGTAGTCTTTGACTTATGACCATTAGTTCAGCAACCATTTGAAGAATGGCAGTACTAAATGAAGGGACTTATGACCTGTGGCCAAACGTACGACCATTGCAGTTCCCCATGGTCATATGATCAAAATTATGGCACTTGGCAGTCCATCTGCATTTATGACCACAAGGACACTGCAGCTCCTCTCTCCCACCTCTTCCCCTATCTCTGCTGTTTAAGCTACTATGCAGCCTCCCTTTGGTGGCAGCAAGCAGCCCCAGAACCACAGTGTGCCAAAAAGTTATCTCAGCTGCACCTGTCAATTGGAATGCCAAGGCGTTGCGAAGAAAAGATCCAGTGGAACTGAGCAAAACTGAGGTTTGACTTTGCCACTCCACTCCTCCTGCCCCTCCTTGCCTCTCTTTGCAAACCTCATTCACCAGTTGAATTTTTCAATATAAAAGCAGCAATATCCTTCTCCCATACACACACCTTATCTTTAGTCTAAGTCTGCAGGCAATGGCTTCCCTCCTTAAAAAACATCTGCCACTAAAGGAAAACTCAAGGGAATGAGGCAAACTGAATGGGAGCTTTCTGCCCCCCCCCTCAACCCTCCAATTTGGAAGAAAGATCTTGAATGAAGATGGTTCGGATTTGGGGTTCTACAACCAATGAGTGCACAACAGGGACCTGCTAGCAGAGCAAATGCAGACTCCTGCACTGAGTGCTTTTCCATTGGTGAAAACATTTTCAGCTTCCCTCTCTGGTTGCTATGCCAGGTTGGGATGATGTTGGCGCAGCACAACTCTGGGACCTCTTGCCGCCTGCAAAGGAGGGCGCAAGGTGGCCAAAAAGACAGAAATGGGATGGGAAATAGGAAAGTAGAGGGAGTTGGAGGCTGTCCCTATCCATACTGAGGCTCTAACCTGGAAGGGCTCAAACCTGGAGTGGCTTTAATTGGAGTCTGTACTCGCTTAACAACCCATGAATCTCTGGTTAACAACAGCAGGGAGTTCCTGAATTGTCGTTGCTAAGCAATGCAGCCACATGATATCTCGTTTTATGACTGCATCATTTAATGATAGAAATTGCAGTCTTCCTTGTTCTTCGAGTACTACTTGTACATATTATGGAAAATTTTAATGGTAAAAAACAGTCAGAGATTTATCCACTTCCACAATTTATTTGTTTATTCTGGAAATTATTTACATAGGTAGAAACATATATTTATCTTATCTTTAATATTCCTTTCTTGTTTTTAAAAGAGCTAAGTTGGAGGTACTTTGGATTAAATAAGCTAATGATAAATCTGTTAACACGCACAATCAGCAACCAGAAATCTGGCTGATGGTCCCTAACTTGTACTGTGTACCATAGAATCAATCATGAGTAGACTACTCCACTGCAACAGCTATATTATACCTTTAGAAATAGCTTTTCTAAATGAATCCTCATTAACTGAGGATTACCTTTCATCCTTCTTTGTTCTAAGTACAATTCATTCAGCAACCAGAGTTCAAAACTGAATGAGTTGTGGTTAAAGTCTTAAACGTTGCAGCATTCCTGGGGTCACATGATAACAGTCCAGGTCTCTTGGCAACTAGTTCATATTATGATGTTTGCAGGTCAGGCAAAGTCAATGGGGAAGCTGGCAGGAAAGGTCACAAATTGCTCAGGTAAGTTTTCTCCATCTGCACAGTCTCCCCCGTCCTCTCCAGGCACCCGTATACCCTCCCCGACCCTGGCTACACTTGCAATTCTCATGCATCCTGCTCAGCCACTTGTGCACCCTTCCTGACCCTTCTATAGTTTCTCCATCTCTGCCAGGTCACTGATGCCAGGTCCCACTCAGCAATAGCTAACTCAAGCTACAGTGCACTCGTGCCATGCTTTTCTTACCACTTACACATTATCTCCAAGTCTCTACACTTGGGCCACACCTCCTCAGCCACTTACCCAACTTTTCCCACCCAGCAGTAGCCACCTGAAGCTCTGCCACATTTGTGCCATGCTTCTTGTATAGGCTTGTGCACTCTCACTCACCTGGCAGCAGAGACTTCAAACCCCATTGGTCTCACATCACACCTCACTGGGCACCCACACAGCCCCTTGCTTCATCACTCACCTAGCAGCAGCCACTTTCTTGCCTGCTGTCTTACTTGTGAGCTACCTGGGATTTGCAACTTCCTACTGGCTTCACCACTGACTTTGAAAGCTGTTGGAAGCTGGTAGGAAGTGCAAGTTGTTGCTTGCCTAACAACCCAGAAGCCTTTCTTAATGGTGGCAGCGGGGACTGCAGGGATTGACAACATTAACCAGTGACATTTTATCTTATGTCTTTATTGCTTCATAGTGAATCCATTTGGCATTAGGACTACTTTCCACATTGTTCCAGTTTCTCAAGAAGGAGACTGCCCTGCTTTGTCAAATGTTTTATTAAAAATCTACATCAACTACATCTATATCCTCACTAATTTTATTAACATTATCAAAGAAAGGAATAAGATTTATCTAGAACAACCGTTTTATTAGTTTCTAAGTGTTTGTAAGCTCATGTTTATCTTTTCCAAGATTTTCTCAAGCTGTTTGATTGGGTTATAGTTTTCAGGGTCAATTTTTTTCTTTTTAAAAAAATATTACAATAATATTGGCACTTCTCCAGTCTTTTGATATTTGTCCTGTGCTCCAGGATCTCTTAAAGATTTCAGTCAGTGATACTGAGATGATATCTGCCAGGTCCTTTAGTACCCTGGGGTACTAGTTCAGGAGATGTTATTTAAAGCAACTAAGTGTTTTCTTACCAGTTCTTTATCTATTTTGATCTGCATTTCTCTTCTGAAAGTTGAATTGCTCTTTCCTTTGGCAAAAAGACAGAAATAAGGCAGAAATTAAGCAGCTTTATCATTGTGTGTCTTCCTTGTAATTTTTTTTAATCAGCACTCTTCTTCCTGTTTCCATGACTTACCCTTTGTTCCAGTCATACCCAAAGAACCTTTTTGTTATTTTTGGAATTTGTAGCAATTTCATGCTGAGCCTTACTATCCTGATCTCACCTTTGCAGATTTGGGCTGTTTCTTGATGTTTTGCCTTTGTTACTGTCAATAGTCCAGTAGGTTCCATTTTACAATCATGAGGATTACCTGTATTGTAACATCTGGATGTATGTATAATAAATTAGTATAGGTAGCCCTTAACAACTGTTCATTCAGTGCCTGTTCAAACTTATGACAATGAATGAAGGGCTTTACAATCTTCTGCATCAATTTATGGCCATTACAGTACCTCCCACTGTCATGTAATTGCAGTCTGGGCTCTTGGCAAGCCTTTGTGATGGATTGCCAAACTTTTCACAATCATATGATGGCAAACATCATACTGTTTCCTCCTATTTTTCCCACAGCAACAACCTTGAGGTGGGAGGGAGGGAGGGAGGGAGGGAGGGAGAGAGAGAGAGAGAGAGAGACCGACCGACCGACCGACCGACCGACCCAAAGCCACCCATGCAACTTTCTTTCCTAAGGCAGGACTAGAACTCAGAGTCTTTTGATTTCTAGGTTAGCCCCTTCACCACTGCACTACATTTTTAGTTAAATCTTTTGTAAAATTAAATGAAATTGAGGCATGATCATGGGATGCTGTGATTGGCATGAGTTTGAAGACTGATTGTAAGTCAGTTTTCTCAGTACTGTTGCAACTTCAAATGATTACTGAATAAATGGTTGTAAGACAAACACTACCCATCGTACTCTTTTTGATACAACTAAGGTTCTGTTAATGTAATTTTACAATAAAGTTAGACTAGTACTTCTAGGTGTATTTCTTGTCTGGACTAGCTTACAAGGCTGATTACCTAGCAACTCTAAATAAACATCTCTCTCCCCTCACTGTTACAATCCAAGAAACTAGGGAGGGACACTTCTGAGACTTGCCTTGCCCCATTTTCTTCTGCGGACTCAGATGCTGTTTGCCCGATCATTTTTTATTTTATTTATTTATGTACCAAACTTTTATGCCGCTCATCAAAGGTTACCTAGTCTAGTCCATGGCTCTTCTTCCTGTCTCCCAAGGTTATTCCCACATATCATTAGCATTCTTCAGGTTAGTTTGATCTTTACTCCAGGAAAGATGTAGCTACTTTAAAGTTAATGCTACTTTATGTTAATACTCCTCTATAGTATGTTGTCTCTTTCCAAACTATTTCAAAAACACTGTTCTATTTGTTATTAAGAATCCAGTACTATATCTTTTTGATGAGAAAAATTATATGTTTACTAAGTTTCAACACCGTCTTGATGGCATCTTTTTAATTGTCTTGCTCAAATATTATGGATTGCTTTCAGCTTGTAATATCCAAGCAAATGAATAGAATCTTTGTATCAATGAAGCCAGTTATAATGTATCCTAGACATTTGGCCAGCAGTGCTGAATTACTTGATTAATTGTCAGCTCTTCCTGATGTGAATTCTATTGTATTTATTAAAGGCAGTAGTTCCCAAGAAGCCTGGCCTTCTCCCTACCCCACCACATCTGGAAAGCCTCAGTTGGCTAGGCCCAGTGGCATGTGGCATCCTGCTGCAGGCCTCAGAAGACCTCAACTATCTAAGTCATGCAGCTTACAGTTCTCCTTCCTCCCCCCCCCCCCCCAAGAAGCTTGGCCTTCTTCCTCCTCCCTCCACTGGCCTTCTTTCTGCTCATCATGTCAGTCCATTTACTTGTCACTTCCCTGCAGCAGATGACAGTTGTGCTCAGCTAGAATGCTAGCAAAGGCAATTTTCCGCAAGGTTAGAGAGGCAGTACTTCTCAAGCCTGGCAAAGAATAGGAACTTTGCTTCCTGGCTCCTCAAAGCCTTCCAGCCCATGGAAGGTTTCCATACACCAGTGGGCCTACCTGACAGAGGCCTTCTGTGCATGGTGGTGAATAGGAGAGGTAGGGAGCAGACCAGTAGAGAAAAGGACAGGATTATTGTGAGTGATGGTGGGGAGGCACAAGGCCTATGCACAAGGCCTATGCTGGAGCTTCCAGCCCTTGGCAGGTTTCTGCATGCCAGTGGGCCTAGTTGGCTGAGATTTCTCAGTTCACAGTATAATGGGAGTTGTCAGGGCAAACACACTGCCAAGCACCCAAATTTTGATGACAAAACCAGTTGGGTGCTGCAATGGACAGTGGTTGTAAGTCTATTTTGGTCACTGAGCAAATGGTTGTAAGTCAAGGACTACATGTATTGAAACAGTTTTGTTCTCAAACTTTCTACAAGAAACTTTTGAAAGAGATCTATTCAAACAGATTTGGGTCCAGCTGCTTGAAATACTTCCTTCAACATAAGTCTGGATCTGCTCAACCTTCTTATATGTACTGATACGTTTAAGGTTTGTTGATGATTGCCTGCATAAGGCTCTTTTTACTATTGCCCCATATATAAAACTGCACATGTTGAAAGTTTTCTTCCTCCTCACTGGTATCTCTCTAGTATTTTTTAGAAGATACTTGATTTATCTATCAGTTAATTTTATTTATTGCAATTTTAATTGGGGTATTTTGGGTCTTTACTATTTCTTTTTATGTATATTTTAATGAATTCTGTTTTTAACATTTGCATATCTCATAAGTTCTTTTGATTAGTCCTTTTTCTGGGGAGGAAGATAGAGTATGCATTTCTTAAATGAATGATTAATTTATTATCTTTCTTGTTCAGAAACACATTCAATAGTAGAAGCCGTCTGTAGAAATAGCTTATATTATTAGAATTGAGAAAACGTGAGAATTACTATCAAAACCTATTTTTTTATGTTGGATTGTAGCAGAAAATGAGAGCACTCCTATTCAACAATTATTGGAACATTTCCTTCGTCAGTTACAGAGGTAAGAATATATAATATATAAATATAATAAGATGTACAGCTGCTGTTTTGAGTTTTGAAATTTAGGTGCTTAACAATGTGTTCTCTCTGATTAAGAGGTGTTTTAAAGTTGACTTTATTTCCTATTGAGAGTGTAAGCAAATCTTTCATATAGATTCATATCTGTTTTAATCTTGTTTGAAAGTGAGAATAGGAGTCCTGGTTTTAGAAATACGAGTGCTTTGGATGTTCAACATTCTCTCCTCTATAGCTTCACAGGGACACTTTAATATTTATTATTAAACCAGACAAGGCAGGAAAGTATTTTGGATTTGATCTTCTAACAGGGTTTTGGAGCATGATGAGCACAAACTTGCATGCAACACCTTAAAGTACATAACCTATCTCTAACATATTAAAGTTCCCAGGCCCTCCAAATCATCTTTTGAAAACTGATTGCAAAGAGCTGCACAGCTCTAGTTGAGGACCAGAGGAAATCAAATGAAGTATATATTAATAGTTAATAAACTTAATACTGAACTTCAGTATATTCACCTATATGTCTATTTAGGTAAGCTTTACCAAATTTGTTAGAACTTATTTTCAGGTAAGCAAATTGTGCTTAGAGAGTTTTTATGGACAAGGGGGAGAATGAATGTCAAAGACAAGCATCATCCTGTCTGTTGCCAGGCTAAGGTTTGCTCCAGCCATTCCCCTTTCCTCCTGGACCATGGGACACAGTTTCCCTGAATTTTATTATCAATCTTCCAGCTAGGCAATGACCATTTTGGTCATAGAAAATTTCCTTACCAGAATGATTCACTTTATTCTTTGCAATAAGAAAAGGGCTCAGGAGACTCTGGAAATATTTATGGATCACATTGCTTAGTATAGGTAGATGAACTTTAATCATGGTTCTTAATTTACCTCCTGATTTGGAAGATCCTTTCCCACTTACTGGACATTTATATTCATTTGCCCTCCTTTATTGTATGGAATCTAATGGGAGAGGAAAAGTTGACCACATTGAACTAACTATATTTGCATTGCTATGTCTTTTATCAATGGGATAACTAAACTGAATTATTGCTTTTTGCAGACTCTACCTATAGCAATTGATAGATCTCACTTTCAAGCAGTCTATAATTAACAGCACCACCACCACCACCAAGCTTCTTGTCCTCAGAGCACTTGTTTCAAATTTCTGACTTTCTCCAGGAAAATAGGCTGCCTAGATCCTCTTAAAGGACCAATTAGATTTGGCTTAGGCCATGTAGAAACATGCAGTAGATGTACATAGCAGCACCAAGAGTATAATGGATGATTTAGAGTAGCTTTTCACTAAAGTTTTGCTTTCCTCCTACCTACCCAAGACATAAAGTCTATAGGTCCTTTCATGGTTACACATCAAATTAGCTCAGTGGCTTATGTCTGCAATTGGTTGCTTCAAAAAAGATTAATCCAATACAGGTAGCCCTCAATTTAAAACAATTCGTTTAGTGACAGAAGTTACAATGGTGTTGAAAAAAGTGACTTACAGCTAGTCCTCACACTTAATGATCTTTGCAACATCCCCAGAGTCACGTGATCAAAATTCAGGTGCTAGGCAACTAGCATATATTTTGATGGTTGCAATGTCCCAGGATTACGTGATTGCCATTTGTGATCTTCCCAGATGGCTTTTGACAAGCAGAGTGAATGGGGGAAGCAAGATTTGCTTAATGACTATGATTCACTTAACTGCAATGATTCACTTAACAACCATGGCAAAAAGGATCATAAAATTAGGCAGAACTCATTTAAAAACTATCTTATGTAACAGAAATTCTAGTCCCAATTCTGGCATAGATCTATATATCATCAGTTGCTCCCTGTTTGAGGGGCGCCCATTCTGCACCTCTTCCTCATACTATCTCATCCTACTTCTAATGGATGGGAAAGAAGACTACCAAGCGAATATATTCACTGGAAGGCTAATCTAATCAGAGAATTAGTGGGAGGGAACAAAGAGTGTCTAGCCATCACAATTTGTCTATCAGTTTCATCTGAAATTCTCCCATAAATCTCATCCTTATGAATTGCCTCCAAAATTATTAGAGCTTATCTCCCAGGATGATAGAGGTAGAGGACAGGAAGGCCTGGAGGAACGTTGTCCATGGGGTCGCGATGGGTCAGACACGACTTCGCAACTAACAACAACAACCCAGGATGAAGGAACTTGACTTTCAGTCATGTCCAATACCCCATTTGTGTAAAGGAAGGGATAGACACCTCCCAATTACATTTAGTTCTGCTCTGCCATGCTTGTCCCTTAAACTTGACAAGCTGCTCAGCCCATCTTCAAGCAAAGGAGGTGGGGAAAGATTATGTGTCTATTTTCTTTCTGATGGATGAGATGATGTGATGAATACAGATCTGGCTTTCAGAAAGGAGAAGAAAGCAATGAAATTAAAAGGAAGGAAATGACAATTCAGTCCTGAAAAAGTGGAATGTATTAAATAGAAACTCTAAATAATCTCAGTGATTTTACTTGATATAAGATGGGACAGATAAAACTCTGAGAGGCTTTCATAATTGTATAATGCTATTCTGCAACAATGAAGAATATTTCTGGAATTCTTTATGCTTTAATTTTATCTACATTGAAAGGCTGTTAAAAGATTCACTGGATTGTTTGGTAATTAAGTGTTGAAGGCATCTAGCTCAAGATAAAAAGGCATGCTACAAGAAGGGATATCTTATTAGGAGTCTGCTGCAGACCCCCAAATGACCCAGAAGAACTTTAGGCAGATAAATTAAGCCTTAAAAACTTATGAAGAAATCTCTTGGAAATTTAATTGTGCCCTAAACAAGAAGTCAGATAATTTCTGACTTCTCTTTGCCTTTTTCTTTTTTCTTTTTTTCCCCTTGCCCTTTTCAGGGGGAAACCTTGCAGCCTTGGATTGATTGTCTGATTAAATTTATATGATGTCCATTACATTGTCAAGCAACTCTGGGCTTCAGTCTATACCAGGGGTAGGCAACCTTGGCTCTTTTATGACTCGTGGACTTCAACTCCCAGAATTCCTGAGCCAGTGCTGGCTCAGGAATTCTGGGAGTTGAAGTCCACGAGTCATAAAAGACCAAGGTTGCCTACCCCTGGTCTATACTATCAGAGACAGTAGTTAATTGAAAATCTCAAAGTGGTAGAAACTTTGAGTAAAAATGATTATTGTTAGAATTTTTGATTTTAACAATTACATAGATTTTAAAAAATTAGAGCCTAGATCTTCAGAGGGCCAATTTTAATAACTCGGAGAAATAGTAAGATATTCTGGAAATAAAATTCTAAAACCAAAGAGGTTGTAATTCTTAGAGACTTCTTGATACAGCAGTTAAAAGATGCTGAGCTTGTCAGCTGGAAAGCTGACAGTCCAGGTTGGAGACCCAAGTGCCATGCAATGGGGTGAGCTGCCGTTCCTGCCTCAGCTCCTGCCTACCTCACTGTTCGAAAGCATGGAAATGTAAGTAGATTAATAGGCAGCACCACTTTGATGGAAAGGTAAAGTGTTCTGTGTGCCTTTGGCAGATAGCCATGCTGGCCACATGACCATGGAAAATGACTTCAGAAAAAACTGACTCCCTTGGCCAAGAAACAGAGATGAGCACTGTACCCTAGAGTCAGACACGACTGGATAGGGAAACCTTTACCTAACCTTTACTCTTGAAAATAGAACTAAGACTAATGTAATCTCAAACACTATCAATGAGGGGAAAAAATAAGGAGACATCTAAAGGAGCCAATATGATTAAATAGGCAGGTTGAAAAGAAGTAAAATTAAATAAGATTCCTTATAGGAAATAGAAGAAGGGCTAACAGCCAAGGAAGTCTATAGTCCGCTCTTCAAGCTAGGTCATGAAACAGAGCAAGTATTTCAAAAAATCTACTTTACTATTGTAGGATATAAAAATAGACTATTGAAAGTTTTGTAGAGTATCCCTTTGTTCCCTCTTATACCAAACAGAATCATGGCAGATTACTTTAAATTTATTTCTCATGCCTTCTTCTTTCTTAAGACTGAATTGTCATTTACTTACCAATCCTTGGTAAGTAAATCCAATCCTTACCAATCCTACGTCTTCATCAAAGTTGTACTGATACTCCACTATATCTACTCTATGAAGTTTCAGCCCAGTAGGAATGAGGTCAGGAAAGCTAAGCTAGCAAAATTCATCAATAATGACTTTTTAAAAATATGTGAATAGGAAGAAAAAAATAACAGAGGCTCATAGCCCCTATAGAAAAAAATTAAGATGAGCAAGAAAAATAGAGGAACTCAACTCCTATTTTGCCTTTTCTTTACATCTAAAGGATCTAATGATTTGAGTAGCATTTGAGGAGTCCTGGAGAACTGGCTGGGGGTGCCAGAGGATTGGAGAAGAGCAAATGTCTCCCTGTTCAAGAAAGGAAAAATAGAAGATCCTAGTGATTATTGAACAGTGATCCTAGCGTCAATACTTGGAAAGATATGTTAGAGCAGATAATAAAGCCAATCATTTGTAAGTTTCTTACAGACAATGTTGTGATTTGCTAAGAGTCAAAAGTAGGCCATTTGAGATAAATGTTCTTTTCTTTAACAAGGCAACTATTTTAGTAGTTGGGGGAATACAGCAAATATAATTTACTGTGATTTTAGCAAAACTTTTAACAAGGTTCCATGTGTTGTATTTATTGACAAATAGCTAAAGTATGGTTTGGATAGTTCTACAGTAAAGGGGTCGCAACTGATTAACTATACTCAGAGTCAGTATGGGTCTCTCTTGGGACCAATACTATTCAACATTTTTATTAATAATTTAGATAAAGGAATTGGTAGACTACTTGTTAGTTCATGGATAACACAAAATGGAAGGTCTGACCAACCTGGGAAGATAGAACAAGATTGCATTCTAATCTGGACAAGTTGAAAGACTTGAATAAGAGCAACAAGGTATCCTTTAGCTTAGAAACACTCCTTTGAAAAAAGATTTGCTTATGGTCATTGCCAACAAGCTGCATATGAATAAACAATGTAAGTCAACTTCTAGAAGGGCTTATGCAATTCTGGGCTACATTAGAGTCATTGCATGAGAAATGTGTGAAATCTTTATTCCCCTCTATTTCACACTAGTAAAACCATATCTGGAGTTCTGCCTATGATTCTGGGCATAGCCAAAAGATAGTGGCAGTTTAGAATAGGTTCAGAGGAGGATGACAAATACAATAGAGACTTCAGAAGATACTCTACTGGGACAAGATGAAAGAACAGAACAAAATAGAATAGAAACTTTATTGTCACTTTAAATGTAACTAATCAGCATAAATTAAAATGAAATTTTGTTCCATTCAGCTCTCAGAAAATACCATTACGTATATACCCCCCCACACACACACACACGCATATATGACACAGAGAAACATCACAGTCTAGTTCGAATGTATACATATACATGGCAAAAAAGAAGAATCCTGCAAATTTATAAGATGGATGGCATAAGGAACAAAGCTGTTACAGAATCTAGTAGTTCTGCTATAAATACTTAGAAACCTCCTCCCAGAGGGAAGCAACAAAAATGGACCGTGAAGTGGGTGTGTAGGGTCTCTAATAATGCTTCGAGCTCCAAGCACATAACGCTTATAAGCAGTATCCTGAATAACGGGAAGTGAGCTTCCTATAATCTTCTCAACTGTCCTTACCACTCACTGTATGGATCTTCTATCTGCTACCACCAAACCAAATAGTGATGCAGTTCGTTAAAACACTCTCAATCGTGCGTCTATAAAAAGTGGCCAAGACGGAGAAAGATATGCTTTCCTCATCCGATGCAAGAAATGCAAACGCTGGTTTGCATGCTTCCCTAAGGATAATGTATGAAGAGACTAACTAGTTTGTTAGTTATTTGCATCCCCAAGTACTTAATACTATTAACCACTTCCACAGCTGCAGCCTTGATACAAAGTGAAATGTGACTATGCCGGCTCTTTCTAAAATCAACAATGATCTCTTTTGTTTTATTAACATTCAAAATGAGATTATCTTTGGTGGCCCAGTCCACTAAAGCCTTCACCTCCTCCCTATAAGAATTTTCATTCCCGGATAAGACCCACCACTGCCGTGTCAGCCACAAACTTCACAATATGATTCATAGCAGACTTGGCATAGCAATCATGAATCATCAAGGTGAACAATAATGGACTCAAAACACAGCCTGTGGGGAATCCATACTCAAAAGGATGGAATTGGAAACTTTTCTTTCAACTCACACAAACTGGGGCCTACCAGTAACGAAGTCAAGTATCTAGTTATGTAAGGAAGTATTAAAACTTAATAGGCCCAGTTTGCTCATCAAAATATCAGTCTAGTAAACAGAAGAAGATATAGCAATAGCACTTAGATTTATATACCGCTTCATAGTGCTTTACAGCCCTCTCTAAGCAGTTTACAGTGTCAGCATATTGCCCCCAACAATCTGGGTCGTCATTTTACCGACCTCGGAAGGATGGAAGTCTGAGTCAACCTTGAGCCAGTGAGAATCAAACTGCCAAATGACAGGCAGCGGGCATTCAGCAGAAGTAGCCTGCAGTATTGCATTCTAACCACTGTGCCACCATGGCTCATAATAACATTGTTTAGATACATATAGAAGGATGTCAAAGGAAAAAAGGTCAGGAATTCTACGACATAGAAAGTAGACCCAGAAATAGGTTGCAGCTATGTTGATTTCATTTAAATATGAAGAAAATCTTCTGTAAGATCAATACAACAATAGAACAGTTTCTCTAAGAAGGTTGTAGCTTATCCATTTTATGGGTAGGTTCCCAAGAGTCTCTTCTCAAGATTTATTTGATTTTTGATACATTAGGAAAGATTGGACTTTATGATTCTTGTGATTTCTTTCAACTCTACACATTTATGATTCTAGGATACTTTTCACACATATAAACACTCTCAGGAAAGGGGAGTTGATTTGCTGGCAAAGGAGTAGAAAGAGCTGGCAATTTTGAACAGAGAAGTTGAAGGAAGAAGAATAATGATTGCTGCTGACCCAAAATGGATTCTGGGCAGCATTGGCTACTTCAGCTTGTTTGTTCCAGGGGAGCCCAAGACCATTAAATCAGCCCAAAGGACAATGGAATAAAAATCTTGAAATAGAGCTGTATATGATTCAAAAATCATTAGAGAAGGGAGATGGGGAGTTGAGGGCATGTCTTTTTGGTGCAGGTGGTCCTGGTAAGGAGGGTTTATGTAATTGAATATAATAGACTCTATCTTAGCTGCCTGAAAGAGATTTCCATTCAATTAATTTATGCCCTCAATCTGGAATAAGAGGATTGTAGAAATACTATGCAAAGTTCTGTTTTTTTTTGCTTTCTTCTGCTTTCATTAGGAACAAAAATAGAAGGGTTTTTTGTCATAGGTTTGCACATCCAGGTAGAAATAATGACATATGCTGAATATTTGTTATGCTCAGATATTTATTTGTGGTAGATGCTCTAAGATTTTTGGCACTTTGGTGGGTTAGGGATTGTATTTCAGTTCTTTATATTTTCCATTCCTTGGCTTTGCCTTCAGGTATTGCATATTGCAGAAAGTTGTTAATTGACATCAATATGTGGCAATATTATGCCTAAATATAATATTCTATGCTTTTTTTTTAGGAAGGATCCTCATGGTTTTTTTGCCTTTCCAGTCACTGATGCTATTGCTCCTGGCTATTCCATGATAATAAAACATCCTATGGATTTTGGTACAATGAAAGAAAAAATCGTAGCAAATGAGTACAAGTCAGTAACAGAATTCAAGGTAAATTAATAGAGATTTATTAACCCAATATTAATGTTCATATGAATCTTTTTTTCTCTGTAACAAAGATAAGGTTCCAGAGATAGACATAGAAATCTTTGTATTCTACAGGAATATGCTTCATCCTATACCTAAAAAGTCAAAGCTATTCAGTGTGTTCAATGTATTATATTGCTACTTGCCATAAATATATGCATTTTATAAACTATAAAAGTTTGTTTTAAGATTATAGCAGTCTTCTAATAATTTAGTGCCTTCATTTTTATTGTTTTTCAGATATGCCTCATAAGTTCCTTGGCAAATTGCTTAAATTTTTTTTCCTAAATATATTACAAAACAGGACAAAAATAAATAGTAAAATGAAATAGGTTTCTTTATTTCTTGTTTGGATCTTGGAGGCATCTTCTTTCTAGCTCTTTTTCTGCCTTTACCAAGATAAATCCTCTATTTCATACTTTTTCCTCCTTTTCAATCAAACCATTCTCTAAACAAACTTGCCTCGTTCACTTGTCCTTCCTTCCTTCCTTTTTTTTTTTTTTTTTTTGCTAGTTTTTTTCCATTCCAGAGAAAAAGTAATCTAGAACTGCATACTCTAAGAAATAACATTATTTCTTGAATGGATGAGTAACAAAATTTTCACTGATAGTTCCAATCTAGACTAATTAAAAGAATATTCTGCTATTTTACTAAAGGCATCTATCTTTTGCATCAACATTAGAATATTATATGAGGTTTAGAAATAAACAAAAGAATGTCATCTGCAAATAAAATTTGTGTTCAATTTAGCTATATACTATTCTGTAGGTCTCCCTATTTTATTTAATTACACAAGCCAAATATTAAAAAGCAAAGGTGAAAGTAGACCTTGTCGGGTTCTTCTAAATCAGAGGTCCCCAACCTTTTGGGCACTAGGGACTGGTTCCGTGGAGAAAGATATTTCCACAGACCGGAGAGCGCGTGGTTTTGTGTGCTGCCTGCATCCCACGGATGGGGCTTTGCTTGTTTGTGTGGACCGGTTGCTGGCATGCTCTAAATAGTAGAAAAATAGGAGAAAACATTCCATTAACCTTCACTGTAGGCAACTCATTTAAAACCTTAATCCATTTTATAATTTAAAAGGAAATCCAAATCTATTAGTACAGCAATCATGTACTGATTATGTATTTTGTCAAAGGCTTTTTCAGCATTTAATATTGAATTTATCATTTTTAATAGTAAACATTGTTATTTACTGCAATCTATTTGCTAATATTTCTGTTAAATTCTTTATATCAACATTAATGATATAGGACAATAATTAGCACTCTGAATATATTCTTTAGTTACTTCTAGTATAACCATAATATAATCCTGGTTAAATGCCAGTGATAAAATTCTCTTAACAAATATGTCTTCATACAAAGTTTTGGCATCAAAAGATCTATAAATGTTTTATACTACTCAATAGAGAAAAAATCTAATCCTGGTATTTTGCCATTTTTAAAATTATTTGTTTAATCTCTACCTCATATAATGGAGCAAGTACAAGTTGTTTGTATGTATCATCTAAATGTGGTAAATTAATTTTATTTAAAAACACTTCTATATTTTAATCTGATATATTCTCAGTTTACTATATAATTGTGAATATGTACTTTATATGCTTCCCATTCAAAAATTCATGCACTTGGTGTTTCTGAATTCAAATCAAGATATTGCATATTTGATGTACACTTTTTTTACCATTCAGTAGAAAAACATTGAAATGCCAATTTCCCAATACCATAATCAGTTTTTGAAATATACATCTAAAGATAACTGCATTACAATTAGATGCATAACAAACCTTAATATTACATTCTTGAATTTGATGATATATAGAGTCAGTCATTAAAAAACAGTCAAGTCTAAAGAACTTCTGATAAATATGTGAATAAAATGTATATTCTCTTTTAGTTGGATGCATCAAACGCCAAGGGTCTATTAAATTCAATTCTTCAGAATAAATATTGCTTCCTTCACTTTCATGCTGGCATATTTCTATCAACCTCAGGAACCAATAGTTCACTAAACTCTCTTTCTCTTATCACATCATTAACACACTTATTCAAATATTGAGAACATTCATATAACATAAGGGAATGTAAATTAGATCCATAAACATTAACCATAGCTATTACAATCTCTGCTATATTAGCACATAAAATTAAATAAGTCCATTTACATCAGTAATAAATTGTTGTACATCAGTAATAAACTGCTCTACATCAATTCCGAATCTCTTTCAAACCAAAATGACTATACCTTTAGCTTTTGTCAAAGTATCTGTGTGGTAAACCTTTCTTACCCAATTCTTTATTAATATAAATTTATCCATTTCCATTAAACAAGTCTTCTATACATAAGTAATATCTGCTCTTAATTATTTTATATATACTGTACTAATATGTGTCTGAATTGTCACAGGTCTTTTTTAGGACTCACTAACTTCATCTATAAATTTTATTTTGGTCCACTTATCAATATTCTCCTGATACCAATTCACTTTATGATCTGTATCATTTAACAAGTATCTAATTACCTTTTTAATGTTTAAATATTTAACATATTTTCTAGTGTTGCTCACAGACATAGTCTCAATTTAATATTCAAATAGCATTGCATTAAAATATATATTTTTTAAAAAACACATTATGGCATAAAAATTAAAAAATGAGATTAAAAAAGTGCTAAAAATAGAAAATAGAATATATATAAGTGAAAAGAATGAAAAAAAAATATTCCCAAAGGTGATAGCACAGTGATTTCATCTCTCTTCTTATACTGAAAATAACACAGCAGTACTATTTGTTAAAACTAATGTGTAGAATTGGTCATATGCCCAGATTCTCGATCTTTGAAATAACCAAAACATGAATTCAGAAGAATATGTTTAAGAAAATAGAGATATAGAGCTTTTTAAATTGAGATTTTTACAGCAGAACTGTGGGCAAACTCAAACTTTTTCTGCAGCATATTCCATGGAATGAAAAGTTAGGCTTTTCTATCAGCATCCTGTTTTAAAGATAGGATAAAGGTCTGTATTGAGATTATTGAATCTGTGAATCTGATCTTGATAATTAATGTAGAATGTAGCTGGATTATGCATTAAACATTGAAGTTGTAATCTGGTGAGTGTTTGAGCTTTTGTAAACATCTTTTTTTCCCCTGAAACCTCCTTAGTGAAATCAGGATAAATTGAACCCCAACTTCAAAAGGGTTGATTCCTGGCAAAATATATGTAAAATCTCATCTCTTGTGGTAACATGGAAGAAAAATATAATACTAATATTGGATCTGGTTCTAGTCAGTGTAGTATTATTTTTCTTGACAAATTTATGTTCACCTCTGGTTATTTTTATCCAGATGCATACAGATCATCTTATAATAGAATTTCCCCAAACATCAGTATCAAAGTGAATGTTCTGTGGTTTGCTGGATTTTTCTCTCCCCCCCACTTTTCTTTTGACTATAGGAACAGCAATTGCTGTCATCCAAATATCTGGTACTTCATTCAGGATATCTCAAATACTAAAGGTAGAATAGAATAGAGCTGGAAGGGACCTTGGAGGTCTTCTAGTCCAGCCCCCTGCTGAAGCAGGAGAACCTACACCAGTGGTGGCGAACCTCTGGCACGTGTGCCATGCCCCGGAGATGGCAACCGTCCCTCTTCAACCAGCCGCCTGAGGTCCCATGTGGCCGGATGCATCCCGGTATGGCTGGTTTCCCTCCCCCCCGTCCCATCCCTCCTGGCCTCGCATGCTCTCCTTTTCCCGGGCACAACCCACTGCATCGCCTCCTCAACTGTCGGCCAGCTTCCAGCTCAGAGGTGGCTTCTCTGAACTGGCGGCGCACTGCGGAGCCCCAGAGTGCGCCGGTCGAGGAGCCGGCAGGCTGTGGCTGCTGACAGACACCGTGGGCCCCCATGCACTCGCTGGCCTCTGTGTGCAGGGACCGATGGTGTCAGGCAGCAGCTGCCCTGGCCCCTGCCTTGCCTTGCCCCGCGGCAATGGCACCCTCACCCTGCCTCACCTTGCCTCACCCCGCAGGACGAGCCTCCTGCCCACCACCCCACCTGGATCTCCCCCAACCCTGCCCGACCCCCAAAGGTGTCCCTCCCCACGAGCAACATCAAGGTAACCACACCCACTTTGGCCACACCCACCCAGTCTGCCATGACCACCACAGCCACGCCTACCCAATGGGCCACGTCCCACCTGGCACCCGGCGATAAATAAGTGGGTCTTGGGTTGCAGTTTGGGCACTCGGTCTCTAAAAGGTTCGCCATCACTGACCTACACCATTTCAGACAAGCAACTGTCTAGTCTCTTCTTAAAAACCTCCAGTGATGGAGCACCCACAATTTCTGAAGGCAAGCTGTTCCACTGGTTAATTGTCCTCACTGTTAGGAACTTTCTCCTTAATTCCAGGTTGCTTCTCTCTTTGGTCAGTTTCCAACCATTGTTTCTTATCTTGCCCTCTGGTGCTTTGGAGAATAGTTTGATGCCCTCTTCTTTGTGGCAGCCCCTCAAATACTGGAATACTGCTATCATATCACCCGTGTTTCTTCTTTTCTTTAGACTAGCCAAACCCAATTCCTGCAGCTGTTCTTCATATGTTTTAGTCTCCAGGCCTTTGATCATTTTAGTTGCTCTTCTCTGATCTTTTTCCAAAGTCTCAACATCTTTTTTGTAGTATGGTGACCAAAATTGGTTGCAGTATTCCAGGTGTAATACTTCGCATGTTCTTGATTCTATGCCTCTGTTTATATAACCCAGGATTGTATTAGATTTTTTGGCAGCTGCTGCATACTGCTGGCTCATAGTCAAGTGATTGTCCACTAGGACTCCAAGGTCCCTCTGACAGCTGCTGTTTTTGAGCCAGGTCTCGCCTAATCTGTATTTAAAACTTTGATTTTTCCCTGCCTAAATGTAAAACTTTGCTTTTCTCCACATTAAAACTCATTTTGTTGGATAGGGCCCATTGTTCAACTTTGTCAACATCTTTTTGGATCCTGAGTTTGTCTTCTGGGGTGTTGGTTATTCCTGCCAGTTTGGTATCATCTGCAAATTTGATGAGTTCCCCTTCTATTCCCTCATCTGCTTACTTCTCTCTATGTGGATGTAGTACCATTGAGGACCATTGTCAGCCACCTACAGATCCATCTGGTGGTGATGTTGTCTATCCCACCTTTTTCTAGCTTACTAAGCAGCAGGTTGTGATCTATTTTGTCAAATGTCTTACTGAAATCTAAGTATACTATGTCCACAGCGTTTCGCTGGTCTACTAATTTAATCACTTTATCAAAGAATGAAATAAGATTGGTTTGGCATTATCTGTTTTTGTTTGTTTGTTTGTTTTTTGTAATATCTTATTAATTTTCTAATTTTACATTTAAATATTTAAAAAGCAACGTGGTGGCTGGGTTAATCGATAATTCAATAACATACAAAAATCTTTAGTACAAATCTCAAGCTACCACATCAAACATTTCCTCTCTTTTCCCCTTAATATCTACTGTTTCATATTTGAACTAATACAGTTCTTATTATATCAATTAAGTAAAAATAGCATTGTTACATTTATCAATAAATTTTTAGCTTATACATATCCTAGTTGCTTTAACATTCAATCTTTATAGGCAATCAATGTCCTGTTGTTAGTTTTTCCCAATTTTTAGTTTCCCATCAATATTTAAATTTAACATTTGATATTTATAATTTCCAAGTTTTAGGTTGTAAGAGTTTGAGACCAGTCATAGCAGGATGCAAAGATGTCTGACTGCCTACACAGTGTTTATTGCTTTTATACAGTTTTACAAGCAGCAAAAGGTAGAAGGGAGCAACAGCATTCTATTGGTTAATTCTCCACCCCATCTTCCTGTTATTCCAACCGAGGTGAGATCATGTACCATGTACCAGCCAGTGTCAGTGTATTATCTCATCCTGACGATGTGAACTAAGAGATAAAGTAGCATTCGAGGTGGGCAGTGTGCTGCTCACGACCTGTACATGACCTCTATCTCTACATCTCACTCTTTTTTGTTTTGTTAGAAAATGCATCGTCATAAGAGGGGTGAGGAAAATCCTTGCAATTGCTTATACAGGGCATAAACCTGACCCTGAGGCAATGTGGGAGGTGGTTTGGGGCGAAAAGCTGTGATACATATGTTGCAAAAGGAAGGAAGACACTGAACAAAGCAGCATCCACCAATCAAAATAACACAAATAATAATTAAAGAGCGTATGACATTTCTCAATAAGCCTGTGGGTAACCAAGCCCAAAGGCTGTCCCTCCAAGATCCTAAAGTATCAATTTTCAAATCAGAGGCCAAATTGTGTAAAATATTGAGCTGGTGCTGGATGGCTCGTGATTCATCCGAAACAACACATTCCTTCAAAACTTACACAACCCAAATGCTGACTTTTGTAAAATAGCCTTTCTCAAAACTTGCAGCTCATGATTGATTGCTGAGATAGCTGAAGAAGTAGCATTAATTGTTTTTGCTAAATTACACGCTACAGCGTTAATGTTAAGGTGAGCTAATGCGAAGACAGTGAGGTTTTTTACTTGAAAATGTACAATTAACTACTTTAGCACATGTTATATTTGCAGGGATTGCTACCACCGGGGTGGGGTGTACAAAGCAATTACATCAGGGGGTAGATAATAAGCAGCGAACCCCCAACTAGATATAGTCCCATAATTAAAATTCCCATTTAATAGCTATCCACCCAAGCCAGTGAAGTTTTGAATTATTGCAGAAGGGGTGCAAACAGGGACTAAACATGTAGAAAGCAAATGTTTCATATCATACACTTCAGATAAGCAAAAGACATCATTTTGTGTGATGTTAACTAGTTGCACCCATAGATTTTGCTTCATTCGTTGTTCGAGTGAATGTTTGGGTGGGATGACAGCTGCTGTTGCCAAAGGGCAGCTGTTAATAATCAGACACAAACAAATGATGGCTAAAGAATTTGCAGTTAAAACCGCAAAAATGGCAGCGCATAAGTTCTCGGGGGTTTGCTCCACTTGCTGCTGCTGAAGCACTGCCTGCGCTTTGGTGGTCAGGTTTTTCACATCTCCCCATGTCACTGGATGACTGGCACGACGGAATTAGATTGGTTGCCGTGCCATCTGGAGAGTCACCCTTGCCATTTCTGGGACTGGATCCAGGGACTGATGCCACGACATCCTTGGCTGGGCGGACGCAACACGCTGGAATCCACAAAGGTCCTGTAGGAGCAAGCACAGCAGCATACCCTCGCCCCCACGTAATCAGAGGGACCGGCCCCAACCATGTTTTATCTGGTAATGCCCGATAATATACCAGAGGTGGAGGCAAGCTTGTTTTCTGTTGAAAGTGTCTCTGATAAGCAGTCAAATTTTCAATGGAAACATTCAATTGATTTAAGGTAAATAATACTTTTTGAACCTGTTGTGTTATCCATGACAAATTAGGTACTCGAGAGCCCTCCTTTTTTATTTGTTTGTGGAGGCAGTCCTTAAAGGACCGATTAGCACGTTCCATGATAGCTTGACCCGTGGAATTATAGACGAGACCATGAGTAAGAACAATATTCCAGGTAGTACAAAATTGCAAAAAGGCCGATGAAGAATAGGCTGGCCCATTATCAGTTTTTAAAGAAAAGGGCTTGCCCAAGGCTGTAATGGCCGAAAAAAGATGAGAAATAACATGATTAGCTGTTTCCCCTCTTTGAGGTGTGGCCCAAAGCGCTCCTGAATAAGTATCAATAGATAAATGAATATACTTCCAGGGAGCCAAAGAGGGAACATGAGTAACATCCATTTGCCATAGTTGATTAGAGGTGAATCCTCGGGGATTAACTTCTGTGTCCCCCGAGGGGGATGCCCCAGAACATTGGGGACAGGATAAAGCAATCTGCTTGGCTTGCTCAAGTGGAATATGGCAAGTTTGTGCCAAGCCCCTAGCGTTTTGATGGAAAAAAGAGTGATAAAAAAAATATTCTGAAAATAAGTGGGTAAGACATGAACAGCAGCATCAGCGTGACTATTGCCTTCAGAAAGAGGACCAGGAAGGGATGAGTGACTGCGTATATGAGAAACAAAATATAAATGTTTCCGATCTTGTAACAGCTGCTGTAAAGTTAAAAACAAAGCCATGAGATTGGCGTCAATCCTTGGTGTGATATAAGCAAAATTAAAAATAAGTTGACACACATAATGAGAATCAGATTAAATTGAAAGATTGTTGAAAGCTAGAATAACAGCAGACAGTTCCAATCGTTGAGGCAAGGATTACACTGCAGTGTAAGATATTTTCCAGAGATCACCAGGAGAATCCTTGTAAGCAATGGAGAAGGAGAAAGCAATGGGCGGACAGGAAAAGAAGAAGTCATTAAACAAGCAAAGCGAGATCTTTAGGCAAATGATATGCAATAGAGCCTACATAGTCAGTTAAAGCACACTGAAGAGATAAGTTATTCTGAAAATAAAATTGAAAATCAGATTTAGGTAGAGGAAAAACAATATTCATTAAATCAGTCCCATTTCGTTGGCAAGCTCGAGTGCGTCCTAAAGATATAATTTCAGCACCTGCCTGGATAAATGGTAAAACATTTTGTGAAGGGGTATGGGGTAAATAAAGCCATTCAATACAATATACTTTTTGCGATTCTAAAACAGCTAATACTCCCGTAGGCAACTTACTAGTAGGGAATATCAAAAGAGTTAACTGACAATCTTTATGAGGAATACAGATCCACAAACTGAGTGCTCAAGATGTCAATAATGTGCTCAATTGTGGCAAGTGCTGCAGGCGGAACCATAATGAGATCTCCAGGCTGTTTTCCTTTGGTCAATAAATCAAATAATGGACTAAGTAAATGTGTAGGTAATGAAAAATATGGGCGAACCCAATTAAGGGTGCCTAGTAATTGCTGCAATTTGACCAAAGAAATAATTTTAGGCAAGCTCAAACGAGGAAAAACTGGAACAGAATAAGATTGCAACATTTTATGCCCTAAATAAAGATAGGGAAAGTGTAACTGTATCTTTTCCAAGGCAACCTGCAATCCATAGATACTTAAATCATTTTGTATTTCAGAAAGCCAATTAGGTTGTATTTTTGGGGTTCCAATTTAATCAGATTCCATTCAGATGAAACAAATTTCCATTAAATAGGGAAAACATTTACAAATCTAAGCAAAACAATTCAAAGTCATTTCTTTTGGTTGATGGATATATATGTCTAACTAAACAATTTAAAACTCAAAAATTTGCAAAAAAATTGTCCAACAATTACTGTCTCCTCTTTCGAGTAAAAAAATTGCAAGCTGAAACTGCAAGAGTGGGCATTAAATTTCACATCCACCCCCCTTCCTCAAACCAGACTTCTAAGCAGAGGAAGAAAAAAAAATAGTTAAAACGAGCAGCTGCCCCCCTCTTCTTTCTGTCTTTCTTTCGCTCTTAAAGCAATACAGCCAGCGAAAAACGAAAGAGTCAGGAGGGGGGGGAAAGAAAAAGAAATTTTACAAAAATCTCACCACTAAAAAATAGTTCTCTCCTTCACATGCATGTTCCATAAAACTTTTCTCATGCAAACTCTTGCTATTGCGTTCCCATTTTACAACAATAAAAACTACAGTTTACTATTTCTTTCACAGCCTGGGACGGGTGGAGGGGTGAGGGCTAACACACACACATTTACGCCAGCAAATTAACTCATTCACTTCCATTCTGTTTGCTTACACCATTTCACATACAAATATTTCATTTCATACGTTTTCCAGGGAAACCATTTATTTTTAATTAAGGCCTTTTTGTTTGTTGTTATCAAAGAGGGTTTTGACCCTTTTCCAAGTCTTGGAAATAACACAGAACACCACAAACAGACATATATACACAAATACTATTAAAACAACATTTATTTAGACATATGGCTTGTCCTGCAAGAAGCGAGAAAAATCATGAGATGATTCCAACCAAACATGTGGTTTTTATAGGGCCCTTTAACCATCTCCTATTTTTCTCACCATTCCAAGCCCAAGCGTAACGTTCTAGAGGGTTAAACATATATAAGACAAAACAAAACACACACATCAATTTGGGTTTGAGGCCAAAACAGACCTCTCCCTTTAATTAAAAAGGAGGGGAACTTTTATGGTTACTTCCAATTTATCCCACCAACTTCAAAAGACAGTGGGGAAAGACTAAAAGGAATATTGAACCTGGGGTCTTTTGCAGGTGTGAAGGGGGAGGGGAAAACTAGTGCCTCCTCTCCTCACCTCTGACAAAAGGGAATTGAATAGTCCAAAGAGCCAGATTAAAGGAAAAAGAGAGAAAAAAACTTGCTTTCAGTTCTTTGAATTTTCTTTTCTTCCGTGGCTTTAGTTGTTGTCAGATAAACTAGCCAACCGGAGGTTTACAAAGTTTGTCAACGTTGCCTTGTGGAAGATTATTTTTACTACCACACATCAACACAAAGCACCACCAGACATTGTCTGACAGGGTTAAACTTAACAGCCACTTGAAGTTTCAAAGCATCCTAATTGTTCCTCTAAAATTTGCCTTATGGGGGTGTACAATGGCTGTGGAAAAGCAAAAGAATTAGCCTCTCCAGTAGGAGCTGAAGGTCCAACTGGAGATGATTTAGGGGTGACAATTTTTATCTGATCGTAACCAGGCAGGGGGCTTGTAGTTAATTGTTGCCCTGCCAAAGCATCAGAGCCAAATTTTTCCACTGCTTGACGGCATTGATACCATCGATGTAATATCTTTACTGAGCCCGGGGTTCAAGATGTAAAGTATGCCCTATTTTTATCCAGTCCTGTAAACGGAGCGTCCAGCGCTCCGGATACCAGGAAGAATGTTTCCCTACCTCCTCCACCAGCTTCCTTATCTCTGCCTCAGGCACTGTCACACCTGATTTATGTAACAGGAATCGAAGTTCCTTTATATGCTGGTGTTGAGATAGATTGCAACCCATTACTTACCACTGAGGGGTTCCGTAGAACGAAGGGGTCCCGTAGGACGAAGGTGCACCTTAGGGGTCTATTCCAGACGATGGTAAGAATGTTGGCAGTTGCTCCCCATGGGGGGGTTGAGGGTGTCCCGGTTCAGGGCGCCAGATGTAAGAGTTTGAGACCAGTCATAGCAGGATGCAAAGATGTCTGACTGCCTACGCAGTGTTTATTGCTTTTATACAGTTTTACAAGCAGCAAAAGGTAGAAGGGAGCAACAGCATTCTATTGGTTAATTCTCCACCCCATCTTCCTGTTATTCCAACCGAGGTGAGATCATGTACCATGTACCAGCCAGTGTCAGTGTATTATCTCATCCTGACGATGTGAACTAAGAGATAAAGTAGCATTCGAGGTGGGCAGTGTGCTGCTCACGACCTCTACATGACCTTTATCTCTACATTAGGTAACCAAAGTTTCCTTTATCTCAATTCATAACTAAGTCTAATATTCAAGATACATATCTTATCTATTTGAGTATATTCTATTTCCCACCATCTTACAACATCTAGTTAATAGTACAGTATAACATTCTTATTTTCAACTAATTTCCAAATGTCTTAAATTTAATGACCAAAATTTCCCTTATTTCAACATCAAATATTTCGCTAATACAGTTTTTATTATATCAACTAATGCATTACATGTATTTATTATCAATAAATTTTTAGCTTATACATATCTTAATTACTTTTACATTCAATCTTTATAGACAATCAATATCCTATTTATTTGTTTTCCCCAATTTTTAATTTCCCATCAATATTCAAATTTAACTTTTAATATTTATACTTCCAAGTTTTAAGTGACCAAAGTTTTCTTTATCTCAATTCATAACAAAATGTAGTATTCAAAATACATATCTTATCTATTTGAGTATATTCTATTTTAATTAGTAATATAAAATCCTCTCTAATAAATCAAAACCCCAATTTTCTTCAGCCTTATTCTGGCTTTCTTCCTTTGCCAGCTCGCCTTCCATGTCAGTGATTTTAAGTCATCAAATAGATCTCCCTCTGTTGTTATATATATTATTTGAAATAAAAGAGACCATCCAGTCGCCATTTTTGGGGGAAGGGCTAGCGAATCGTCTCTCTATTATTCCAAATCCCCATAGTTGTCCTGATATGTTTGTCTTCCCTTCGATGTGTTCTTCTTCTTGCTCCTCAAGTTTCTTCTGGTTTATATAGAAAGTCTTTTCCATTTTCAGTGTTGTCAGTCCCTTTTCTGGATTTTCCATTGACTGTGTTTGTTGGTCAGTTGAATCCTCTATCATAGTATTTAATTGTTCCACTTCTTCTGTTATCTTCTGCGTAATTGATTCTTTAATTGTAGTCAAAATTTGGGTTCGTATATCTAGGCTGACATCTTGTTCTTTTCTGTAGCATCTTATTTCACCACAAACTGAAAGAATGGTTTCATGTATTGCTTTCAACATAAAAAGAATCTGTTCCTGGTCTTCATCCATATTCTCTTAATGGTGTGTTAAATTGAGGGCTTTAAAGTCAGAGAATGAAAATAATTTTATAACTTGAGTATTCAACACAGCTGAGCTTCTCACAGCTGATATTTGTCAACGTTGAAAAAGTTTTATTTGTAGTCTGGGCTTCAAGCCAAGTCTCCTTTAGACCAGGGCTTTTCAACCCGTGGTACGCGTACCACCAATGGTACGCAAGCACCTGGCTGGTGGTACGCGTAGGACGGGTTGAACAGCACTGTAAAAAAAATGTTTAAAAAAGTGTAAAAGTGGATGAGGTGAAGTGGCAGCAGCGCCGCACAGGCTTGTGGCAAAGTCAGCTGGAACTGCACTTGCCTGGGCCCTACTGAGAGCCCAGGATCAAAGCGTGCAGCTCCAGCTGATTGACGGCGGCCTTGGGGGTGGCAGGGAGCCTCACGCAGTCTTCAGGGGAGATTCCGCTGGAGCTGCGCGACGCATTGCCTGGGTCCCCCCCCGCTGCCGCCCAGATGCCCTCACCTCCCCCAAGCGTTTTTTTTTTACTCACCTGCTTTCAGCAGCATCCCCTTTCTCCTGTCCTTCTCGGCCTTCATGTGTTTGTGAGACAAAAAAAAAGTTCCATGAGACTTTCTAACTTCTCGCGAGAAGTTAGAAAGTCTCATGGAACTTTTTTTTCTTTTTTACCCACAACACGTGGCGAAGGCAGAGAAGCAAACGAAGGCAGAGAAGCAAAAGGAGAAAGGGAGTGCAGCTGAAAGCAGGTGAGTAAAAAAATGCTTGGGGGAGGAGAGGGCATCTGGGCAGGGGCGGGGGCACCAACCTTACCCTGCATGGTGGTGGGAGGGTTAATGACGGGTGCGGGGGGGCCAGGAGCTGCGCAAAGCAGGCAGAGGGGAGGCCGGGCAGATTGTGGGCACCGGCAAGCGAGCAAGAATGGGCAGGGGCGCGAATCAGCGTGTGCTCAGAAATGCCGATCTCATGCTCCTGCTCATCTCACTTGTTTGCAGAAAGCTGTAAAGTTTACACTAGCACCGCCTTTTGGGAGGGGGGAATAAGAATGGGCAAGCTGAGCAGGGTGGGATTGGCAGCTGCGCGTCGTCGCTCCGACCACCGCTGAGGGCGTGGGACGGCCCTCTCCGGCAAGACCCTGCCCGCTCTTCCCGCCACTCTCATGGCTGCCCTCCGGTCGCTGGGCTCGGCTCTTGTCTGGAGAGCAAGGCCCGTTTTCACCCACAGGTCAGTGCAGCGATGGGGCTGGAGCCCAAAAAGCGCCCCTTTGCACCCGGGGAGGGGCTGGAGCTACTGTAGCTGCATTTCGGCTCGGTGCTGAGGAGCCTCCCGGGGTCCAGCCTGGTGTTGAGGCTCCGCCTTGCCCGTAAAAGAAATGCTCGGGGCTGCGCGTGGCTCCGGGCGGCTCCCAACTGACCTTGGCTGAAGCTCAGCAAGCCGGATTTCCATAGGGGCGCTCGGAGAAACGCCGGTGCGGTCCTGGGGAGGGCCTCCTCTGGACAGGCTTCTTCACCCTCCCCAGGACTGCACCGGCGTTTCCCCGAGTGCCCCTATGGAAATCCGGCTTGCTGAGCTTCAGCCAAGGTCAGGGTGAGAAAACGCTTGGTCCGCGTGGCTGTGAAATCCCCTAAAAAAGTAGGAGCTTGCCTGCAGGAGGAAGGAATTAAACCCCTTTTTCTGTGAGGGGATGCAGGCAAAAAAGAAATCGCTTGGTTTAGTTGTGGCTCAGAAAGGTGCAAGGCAGTCCCAGATCTGGATGGATTTGTAAATTATGTTGGAGTCTGAATTAAAATTGGATTCGATGTTGGGAGATCTGCTGCCTGTCAGAGTGCCGAGGTATCGGATGGGAAGGGAAAGACATTTTAGCTTTTGTTGCTCAGCTGGAAGAGGGTTTCAGGGGTGTACACTATTAAATAAATATTAAATCCTCGGGGCTGGCTGGAGCAATGAATGAGCCGCTTCCCACTCGCTGCTTTTTTATGGCTGCGGCCGCGCGCAACGCACAAGAGGGAGTCCGGCAGCTTTCCCCGCCCCCGTGCGCTCCTCCACTGCCTGCGCTCTCCGTGAATGCCAGATCTAACCCCAGGGTGGTTCGAAAGGCCAGCAGGCTGGCTGGGAGTTTTGGGGTGGAGACGTGAGCTTTCCTCCTTCTTCTTGAATCTGGCATTCACGGCAGCCGCAGCTCTTTCCCCGCCCCCGTGCGCTCCGTTGCCTGCACTCTCCTCCCCCTGCGGAAGAACAGCGGCTGTGCTGGGCTCCCGGCTGCACCGAGCGCAACCTCCACTCCTTTTCAGAGGAAGCAGCCAAGGAGAAGCAGCTGGCAGGAACCGCAGCAGCTGCTGCTGCGCAGCCATCTTGCTCAGCAACAGCGGAGGTGGCGGCAGCAGCGGCCAAACTCCAATTGCCTCCTCCGGGCTCTTTATTTATGCCCTCCCCGCTCCCGTAGCGCTGGACAATGGGAGGGTGGGAGGGAGGGAGGGAAGGAAGGAAAAGACAAAGAGAGGAGGAAGGGAAGGGAGGGAAGGGAGGGACAATGGAAGGGAGGGAGGGAAGGAGGAAGGGACAAAGAGGGAGGGAAGGAAGAAAGGAAGGAAAGAAGGAAGGAAGGGACAATGGGAGGGAGAGGGAGGAAAGGAAGGTGCCCATGCCTGTCCCACCCCCCTCCACCAGAGACTCACAGATCCCCCACATCCCCGCCCGCACCCCCCACAGGCACCCTGCAACATGAGTGATGAGCTGGCCACGCCCCCCTGGCCATTGACATCGCTTGTCAAAAAGTTGCAAAAGGTGATCACATGACCCTGGGACACTGTGACCGTCATTAGTATGAATCAGTTGCCAAGCATCCGAATGTAAATCACATGACCCTGAGGATGCTTCAACAGCATTAAGTGTGAAAAATGGTCATAATTTGCTTTTTTCAGTGCCGTTGTAACTTCAGACAGTCACTAAGCAAATTGTTGTAAGTCGAGGACTACCTGTACTTTATCATTTTTTCCTTTTTTGGGGGGGGGGTCAAGTTTTTGACACCTTGCTGGGCGACTGGTGGTACTCGGATATTGCCTTATCCTAAAAGTGATACAATGGGTGAAAAGGTTGAAAAGCCCTGCTTTAGACAATAACAAGTTGTAATATCAAACTTGGCCACAAAATGTCACCAATGTCGTTTAAGGTTTTTTAAGTCCAAAATTTTTATAATCCTTTTTCCAATTTTATTTCTTTTTTGTAAATAAAAACCAAAGTCTTCAGTGAAGATAAGAAATCTTTTGGTCCTCAAATTTTAGAAGCATATAAATCCAGTTAGATTAAGGTTATTCTTTCAGTGTTTTAATTCCCCTGGATAGTCAGTCGCCGCTATTCTTAGAGGGTGGGATAGAAATTCCCTTCCTTCTCTCCTCACAGTGGGGAAGATAGTTTGAGCAGCTTTTACAGGAAAAGAAAATATTTAGGATTGAAGAGAGGTTCAGATCTCACCCAGTCTCATCCGTGCTGCTTTAGAAATGCCTAGTGGTAAGTTTGACTTCGGCTGTCTGCAGCCTAGTGACGAGCCATATTTCTATGGCCGGTCTTTCGTCCGCCGGTTTGGAGGGCTGCCCTGGATCGAGCGGAAGGGCTACTGCCCTCCCACGATCAAGCGGGGCTCCCCTCCTTGCTTGTCGCCCCTACAGGGCGACTCTCGACCCTTTCTAGGGTCCCCCAGCGGAGCAAAACCAGACGCGGAAGATGGAGCTCGTCTTCTAGCGGCCGCAGCGGCCGCGATGGCAAACCGGAAGTCAGCATGATCTGTTTTTAACAAACCTGTGCTGGCTGCTAGTTATAACTTTGTTTCCTTCTAGTTGTTTGCAGATCTGTTTTTTTATTATCTTTTCCAGGATCTTCCCAGGTATTGATGTTAGGCTGATTGGTCTGTAGTTTCCTGGGTCTGTTTTTTTCCCTTTCTTGAAGATGGGAACCAGGTCAGCCCTTTTCCAATCCTCAGGTACTTCTCCGATGCTCCAGGATTTTTGAAAGATATGGTGCAATGGTTCTGAGATAAGATCTGCCAGCTCCTTCAGGACTCTAGGATGTAATCTGTCGGGTCCCGGTGATTTATATTCGTCAAGGTCGGATAGGTGTTCTCTTACCATTTTCTTGCTTATTTTAATTTTTGTTTCTAGTTTGTATTTTACAGTAGTTTTTTGGGTATGTTAGATTATAATTTCTTTTTGTGTGAAGACTGATGCAAAGAATGAGTTAATCAGCTCTGCTTTCTCCCTACTGCCTGTTACTTCCTTGCCATCTTCTTTAGTGGACCTACAGTTTCCTTGACTTTTTTCTTGTTATTAATATGTTGAAAGAAACTTTTTTTTATTGTCCTTGATTTCTGTTGCAAGTCTTTATTCATTCTGAGCCTTTGCTTTCCTGACTTCATCTTTGCATATTCTGACTGTCTGCTAATAATCAGCCTTAGTTATGTGTCCCTCTTTCCATTTTTTGTACTCCCTGCAGAGTTTGTCTCCCAGTTGATATCTGGATAGTTGAAGTCTCCCATTACTACTATGGTATGCTTGCTACATACGTTTGTTAACTGGTTGACAAAGAGTTCATCTATTTCTTCTGATTGGTTGGGTGGCCTGTAATACACACTTATGGCGATGTCACTTTCCCCCCTTTATATATTGACCCATATACATTCTGGAGAGATTTTATCTTTGATCACGTGCATTTCTTTAGATATGCAGTGTTCTCTTACATATAGTGCAATTCCGCCTCCTTTTTTTGTAGATCTATTTCTTTTGAACAATTTGTATCCATCCATTAGTACATTCCAGTCATGGGTTTCATCCCACCAGGTTTCTGTAAAGCCAACTATGTCAAACCCACCCTCATGTACTATTGCTTCTAGTTCATCCTGTTTGTTCCCCAAGCTTTGAGCATTTGTTTATAAGCATTTAAGACCTTTATGCCTGTCCGTGGAAATGTTTCCTGCATCTCCTGATTATTGTTTGAGTTTTTCTTTTTTCTCATCACTCCCTACTTCATTATTTGATTTGTTTTCCTGGGATTTATGACTAGTTTTGTGTTCTAAAGATTCTAAAGATTGGTCATCCTTCCCCTTCAATTTTAGTTTAAATCTCTCCTGATGAGTTGGGTCAGTTGTGACAGATCATCAACTGGCTTCTTTAGTAGTCAAGGGATACAATTCATCTGGTCATGAAGACTTAAAATTCAAAATAATATATATATTATTATATAGTATACATTACATTATAATAATATAACACAACACAACATAACATAACATAAACATCAGAATTGGAAGGGACATTGGAGGTCTTCTAGTCCAACCCTCTACTAAGTAACTGCTTTTTCTTAACCATTAGCATTTTGCCCTATTCTTTGAGTAACGGTATATTGGATGCTTTCTCTTCAACATATTTAAAGAATTTTTTATTATTATTCTTAACATCTAACTAACATCAACTCATTTTGAGCTTTGTTTTCATGACATCACCTTGACTGTCCCAGGCTATATACTTGTACATATATTTGTGACGTGTCCTCTTTCCACTTTTTGTATATATCCTTTCTAGGTTTCAGATCTTGACTAATTTTTTTAATGTACAGGTAGTCCCCAAGGTATGAACCTAATGGAGCCTGGCCATTAGGTTCGCAAGGCAAAAAACAAATAATTTTACAAATTATTAAACTCAAATTCATTAATTAAATCAAATGAGTTGTTAAATGAATGAAGATCTGACTTACTATTTCCTCTGATAGCTGCCATGTTAACTGAACTGGGAGAGTTTCCCACCAGCTGCCAATCAGCTGTTTCTGATGAGCTGGCTCAGGAACTATTTTGCCTCCAAGCAGGGCTTGCAAGTCATCAGTTATTTAAAAAAAAAAAAAACTGCTGCTAACCAGCTCAAGCGTCTTCAGCTGCTCAGAGGGGTGGCGGGGCTATTCCTTTAATAAAAACCATTAGCTTAAGAGCCAGCCAGGCACCCAGAGGGAGATGGGGAAGGGATTTGCAGAACTCTTGGGTTGCAATAGTAACAGAGATGGAATGGACCTTGAGGTCAGCTAGTCTAACCCACTGCTCTCACAAGAGAGTTTTTCTGATAAATGCCTATCCAGTCTCTTCTTAAAAGCTTCCAGTGATGGAGTACCCACAACTTCTGGAGGCAATTTAAATTTAAAACCTACAAACTATAGTAATATATGCTAATTTCCAAAATAAAAGCTCAATAGTTTGCAAACACAATAGTTTGCAAAGTACAATACTTAAAAAGCAGAGCAGTTCCCAAACTGCTTGCAAACAAATATTTTAAAATATTTTAAAATACTTACAGAAGTAATTGTAGCACTCGAGCCCAGGCAGTAGCAAATTGCAGCAAAAGCTGGTGCCAGTTCGGCTCTTGTTTGGCCATGTGACCAGGGACAAAACAAACAAACAAACCCTTCCAGCTTCTCGTAGCCCCGAACAGCCCAGGCAAGTCACAGAGATAAAAATGGCTGCTGCTTCAGTAGAGACTGAAATCAAGTCACATGGCTATAGAGGCCTCTTTTTGGTCACAGTTTTGAATTTCTAATGTAAGTACCCTTTCTAAATTAATTAAATAAACGCTTGCACCTGGGGGGGGGGTGTTTACCTGTAAGCACATTGTTTCTTCAACTGCTCTCCATTTTTCTCCCTTTGTTGGAATTTTTTGTACAGGTACAGGTAGTCCTTGACTTACAATAGTTCATCTAGTGACCATTCAAATTTATAACGGCACTGAAAAAAATGACTTATGATCATTGTTCACACTTAACAACCATTGCAGCATCCCCCATGGTCATATGAGCAACATTCAGATGCTTGGTAACTGACTCATATTTATGATGGTTGCAGTGTCCTGGGGTCATGTGACCACCTTTTGCAAACTTTGGACAAGCAGTTAGGAAGCCTGACTCACATAACAACCATACTATTAATTTAACAACTACAGTGATTCATTTAATAATTATAGCAAGAAATGTTGAAAAATGGGGTAAAACTAAGTTAAATGTCTCAGTAACAGAAATTTTGGGCTCAGTTGACCCCGGGACTATTTGTTATAATCCTCAAGTTATAGCTGGTCATTTAATACTGTTTGAATTACAATTGCCTCATAAAATGGTGCTTTACAACCTATTAGGCACTTCTGGCTATTATAAAATGTTGCCCATGCAGCCCTGTGATCATGTGATCGCAATCTTTGTGCTTGTCATCCTGTTGGCACTTATGTCAAGTTGTCAAGCACCATGCAAACATGTACTACTATTTGCAGTCTTCTCTGCTGGCTTCCTCAGAAAGTCATTGGGGAAGTCAGTAGGGAAAGCTGCATGCTGGTGCTGAGAGGACTCCCTCTCATTCTATCTGAAAGAGCTGCCTGCTGAGCAGGGGAGCTGAACTCAGTCAGCCACTAGAGATGAGAAAGAGCTGAAATCCAAGTAGAGAGCAGGGAAGCAGGGCAGTAAGGAGTATGGGGTGCCTCAGGTAGGTGGGTGGGACCCTGGGAGCACAGGACTGCCTCTCTTTCTCAAGAGCTAAAAATCCTGCTGACATTCCTACAGAGAGGGTTATCAGCTTCTGTGTGAAGCCTGCCAGGGTTTTCCCTGCCTCTTTACATTGTAAGATTCTACTGAAATTGAATTTCTTAGGATATAAATAGTTTTTGAAAATATAGCAATGATTATGTTTATATTTTCCAGGCAGATTTTAAACTGATGTGTGACAATGCAATGACTTACAACAGACCAGACACCGTGTATTACAAACTGGCTAAAAAGATTCTCCATGCTGGCTTTAAGATGATGAGCAAAGTAAGACAACTACAACAGAGAACATATTGGGACCAAAATTAACCTTTGTAGAGGATCACAGTACAACATTATTTTATACTTCCAATTTAGATTTAGTTTCAAAAAGGAGGTTCAGGTGAATGGAGATGTGAATGCAGCGTGTGTCTACCTGACTTATTACAGCAATTGCTGATATGCTGCATTCATACTTCTACATGCTCTTAAACATTTAACTTTACTTTAAATAAAATATTCTATTGTAGATTAAATATTTATAGCCCCAGAAGGGCAGACTATGTCTTTATAAAATAAAACTGGAGATTTAAGGAAATTGAATTTGCTCTTAGAGTTGGTTTCCCAGACTGTTGGATTTACTAAAGGTCTCGTTGGTATTTCCATTATACATCTCTTTTAAGGTGAATACTACTCTTTTAAGATTTGGTTTATTCAAGATAAAAATGTTAAATTGAAGTTTTCACTGAAGAAATAAACATTGTCTTATTTAAATAAACTTGGAACTATTCTGAAATGTTAAGCATTTTGCTATTTTTATGTTTCTTTCCATAAAATATTGGAAGAAATGCATACATACTCTTTATTTTAAAGTTCTTTTATTATATATTTAATGAGTTCCTAAATAAGGTATCTATTCCTTCACCTACTGAATGAATCAGAAGAGTATAATGGAAATGTTTATATAAAATAAGCGAAAGATGGATTTGTGTAAGCCATACATTATATAATACTATTTTTCAAATTATAAAAAGCTGAACAATTGATTATCTTGTATGAAGATTGTGTACAGGTAGGTGGCCATTTGCATGTATGGTTTCCCTTCTGAAATAGGTTGCAGGTGTTCCCGTGTCATGCTGTCATGATTGAATCACCTTGCATCCTCATTGAAGATGTAGTTCTTAGGTGCAAAGCCATGGCCATTCCCATCCCATCCCATCATCATAGCATCTTCGCTATGAGGGAAAGGTGTAAAGTCCCTGCTGCTCTGTCCTTTCTAATTCTAGGAACGGCTGTTAGCTTTGAAGCGCAGCATGTCGTTTATGCAGGACATGGATTTTTCTCAGCAGGCAGCTCTTTTGGGTGATGAAGATCCAGCTATTGAAGATCCAGTGCCCGAAGTTGTTCCTGTGCATGTAGAGACTACCAAGAAATCCAAAAAGCCAAGTAAAGAAGTTATTAGGTAAATGTTGGAGGAAGTGTTTTGCTCTTTTATGCCTTTATTTGCAAATTAGCACCCCTATTTTTAGAATGAATTAATTAAACCATTAATTTATAACTTGGAAATACTAGGCACAACATATAATTATTTTTCAAGGAGCACCTTGGACATCTTGAGCAGAATCATTATACTGGCTGGAATTTACAGCCAGTATAGGTGGCATTCGATAAATATTTTGAAAATGAGCTGGACGAATTGACAGTCATGAGTACAGAATATTCTTTCCATTCATTATAAGTTTTCACATGAGCCAGAAAAAAAGATAACAGTTGCAAGAGATGCTTTAATTTTAATGATCTCACTTCTTAAATCAACCACATCTTTTTGGAGGATGGAATAGAAGTGAAAAAAGAGATTGTTTTCATGAATAGCATGACATGTGTTCATTCTCATGCAAGAACTAAAGCAATTCTTCAAAATTATTTTAAAATGAGGGGTCCTTGGTGCTCTCTGAGCTTGCTTGTTTTCTTGCAAATGCTTCATTAACCAAACTAAGTAACATCATCAATGCTAGTAAGAAGTGCTGTTTGCTGTCAGTTTATATTCTAGTGGCTTGGCTGCCACTGTTGGTGAGGGTGGTCTTAGAGATTCTTTGATTGGGCTGTTTGCTGTTGGCTTCTTTGGCAATTTCTTGATTAGGGTATAGTTTACTTGATTGTTGGTCTGATATTAACTTTGGAGTTAATTTATGCTAATCTGGGTGCTGATTGCTGATGAAAAGGTGCTTTGGTCATTTTGTTCACTTTTGGGCTGGATGAAAGTCTCTTTTGCATAGTCTATAGATGTTGTTAATGTCTATGTGTCTTTTGATAATTGATTTGTCAGAGTGCCTGTCTTCTAGAAATTCCCTGGTGTTTTGAACTTGCATTGGTCTAGGATGGTCACATTTTCCTAATTGAAACTATGGTTAAATCTGTCTATATGTTGTGAAATTAAAGGATTTTCATCATGTCTTCTGACTGCTAGTTAGTGTTCATGAATGGGTTCTGCCGGTCTTCCGCCTGTTCATCCTACATAGTGGTTGTTCCAGTCTTTACATTGTATGTTGTAGATCAGGGGCCCCCAACTTCTGGGCCGCGACCCACTACCAGGCCATGGCGTGCTGGCCACCGCGCCGCAGGACAGGCTGGCCAGTACAAGCATGTGTGTGCACGCACTCACTCCCACTCGCACTAGCACCGCTGCTACGCAAACGGGGTGCTGCACGGCAAAAACAGGATGCCATGCAGCAAAAACGGACCGCTGTGCAGCAAAAACAGGGCGCTGCTAGCGCCTGCGCAGCAAAAATGAGGCGATGCTAGTGAGTATCACGCGGGCACTAGCACTGCCCCATTTGTGTCGCGCGTACTTGCGACCCCATTTGTGCGCATAAAATGCTTCACCCTCCCTTTCCCTCCGGTCCACCAACCGAGAAAGGTTGGAGACCTCTGTTGTAGATGACTCCTATTTTTTCTTCTGGGGTTGTTTGGTCTTTGGTCTGCTTAGGGTGTTTTGAAGGGCTTTAGTTGGCTTGTGTGCTATGCTGATTCCATGTTGTTGTAGTAGTCAGTTGGTGGTTCCTGAGATATTCTTGATGTATAGCAGTGTAATTCTTTTTAGGGTTTGTGTTGGTTGTGCTGTATTGGGTTGAGTGGTCAGAGACTTTTTGATAACATTGTGTGGATATCCATTTTGATGGAATATGTTGTATAGATGCTCTACTTCCTTTTTCTGCTGTTCCAGGTTGCTGAACGCATCCATGAACACCAGCCATCAATAGACACATAGACATTAACAACATCTATAGACTATGCAAAACAGACTATTACCAAGTTTAAAAAGGAACAAAAAGACCCAAGCACCTCTCCATCAGCAATCAGAACCCCAATCAGCATAAAGTAACTCAGGGGGCCCCAACCTCTGGGTCACGGCCTATTCGCAACTGGGCCATGTGAGTAGTGGGCTGGCTCAACTTGCATGAGCAACCTGCCCACCACTCATGCAGGCCGGTTCCCCTCTCCTTACCCCCCAGCCAGGCCACCAAGCTGCAAAGGTTGGGAACCATTGGATTAACTCCAAGGTTAACATTAGACCAACAATCAAGTAAACAATATTCCAATCAAGAAACTGCCAAAGAAGCCAACAGCAAACAGCCCAACCAAAGAATCTCTAAGACCACCCTCAGCAAGAGTGGCAGGTAAGCCACTAGAGCAGACATGTCAAACACAAGGCCCGCTGGCCGGATCCAGCCTGCAAAGTGGTTTCATGTGGCCCGCAAAGTCATCCTGGAAACAGCGAGGGAACGGCTCCCGCTGCTTGGCCCCGGCCCAGGCTGGCTGGGAGCCAATGTACAATTTCGTGGTGGCCATCCTTGCTGGAACGCATTCAGTCTTAGCTCCACAAGGCCGTCCTGGAAACATGTCGGCCCCGCCCCCTGGGCGAGCGCTGGGGAGGTGTCACCCTTCGAGAGGAATGAAGAAATGCACCATCGCCTGGAAGTGGCCAGCAAATGGCCTCACCTACTTCACATATCTGGTTTGGTAGGCTCCGGGGGAGGGGACGCCGTGAGCAGCATAAGAGTCGATGTTACCTGCACGTCGCCAATGCCAATTTTGGCAGGCAGCGGGGTACTCTCATAGCGACAAGAAGCTGGACCAGGCAACGCGAATCTGGTGAGAAGTGCAATGCCGCCCAGCCCCCAGCCTGCCTGGTTTCGGCAGGCAGCGGAGCGCTCTCCTCACAGCGTCGAGAGGCTGGGCCAGCTTTCCACCGCCCGGCCCAGCCTCTTGGTGCTGTGAGGAGAGTGCCCCACTGCCTGCCAAAACCGGGCAGGCTGGGGGCTGGGCAGCGTTGCGCAGGTAATGTCGACTCTCATGCTGCTTGCGGCGTCATCCTCCCCCCCCCAGAGCCCACCAAGCCAGCAAATGTGAAGTAGGCGAGGACCATTTGCTAGCCACTTCCAGGCAATGGTACATTTCTTCATTCCTCACAAAGGGTGACACCTCCCCAGCTGCGTTTCTTGCCTGTTTTTCTCCCTCTCTCATCTCACATATTTTCCCGCCATTCTGTTCGGAAGGAAGGAAGGAAAGGAAGGAAGGAAAGGAGAGGAAGGAAGGAAGGAAGGAGATTGGAATGAGAGGGAGGGAGGGTCTGAGGGAAGTCCTGCCTTAGTCCTGCCCTGCTGCCCTTTCGCCATCCCCTTGCCTCCTCTTCCTGGTCTATCCCAGGGGTTTCCCATCCTATCACTAAGGATGCTTTGGTTACAAAGCCGGGTTTCCTCACATGGAGAGGAAGTGGGTATCCCTCTGACCCACTCACTTTGCCCTCCTGCACCCACCATGAGCAACCTGGCTAAGGAGAACAAGCACAGCAGCAGCAGCCTTGAGGAGGAGGTAAGTGCAGCTGGGTGCCCCCTTGGGGAAGTGGGGCTGGGCTAGGTGCCGCGGGAGCTCAAGGGCCAGGCTGGGCATTTAACCTCTGCTGCCCAGGGCTCTGGGCAGCCCACGCCACCGTCCAGCCCTCCCACATGGCCTGAGAGGGACGGTGAGGTTCCTCCAATGGACCATGCCCTGACGCTCGCCCCGGTCTCACCCCCCTCTGCCGGAGACCCTCGGATCTGCCCCAGTCCTGCCCAGGCCCCCACAGGCACCCCTGTCATGAGCGACATCGAGCTGGCCACGCCCACCCAGTAGGCCACACCCACCCCATCCACGCCCACCAAGTAGACCACGCCCCCCCTGCCCCCGCCCCACAACCACAATGCTAATGCGGCCCTCAATGAAATTGAGTTTGACACCCCTGCACTAGAGTATAAACTGACAGCAAATAGCTTTTCTTACTAGCACTGATGATGTTACCTAGTTTGGGTAATGAAATGCTTGCAAGAAAACAAGCAAGCTCAGAGAGCACTAAGGACCCTTCAGGACCCCTGTGCTATAAATATTCTTCTTTATTACTATTTTTAAAATGTTTACTGTGCTGATCGGTATTAGCTGGCACAAATTCCTATAAAATTCAAACTCCAGGTAATTTCCAATATTTGAGTGTAGCATTACAAGGGACTGTGAGTAAGTGGCCTGTTGCTTGTTTCTGTTTATGTTAAAACATGATAGTAACTTCAAAAGGCTGCAGGAATTTCCATGAAACAATTTTAAAACTCTTGACATCAACATTTGACTTTTTCATTTGTAAAAATAGATTATGTTCTTCTCTAGTTAGTAATTCTTTTAACAAATACAATGCTTTTTAAAATGAAGGTTTCTCTTAATTTCTGTGTTAAAACCGATTTTTTTCTTCCCATTCTTCATAATATTTTAAAACATGCTAATTTAAAATTAATTGTTGCTTCTGAAAAACTTTTCAGCTCCAATTTGAAATATCTATTATTCTAAAACTGTGTTTTTAATACAGTTGTGAAATTTTCCTTCATTGTAGCAATGTAGTTTTCATGATGTTGCAGATCAGCCTCTCTGTATTTATAGGAGAGTATTGTAATTCATATATTTGTTTATCAGCATAGTTGCAGGTAAACATTTGATTGGTCTGTCCAATTGGGTTTCAAAGGGAGTTGGGGGAAATACCTACTGATCTGCTACATGGCCCTACAGAGGCCCTGGTGACTATCTGGAATAAGAATGGGGCCTTAGACAGGATTGTGCCTATGCTATCTCTCTTAGCCTATCACTCCTGTTACACCCTGTAGTTTATGAAGGAGTTGAGGTTGTTGGCAAGAATCAAGAGATGCCGAGAGCACTGTTAGTGGAAAACAAAGAATGAACTCGACCAAATATGAGTTAAGACTGCTATTAAAGTTTACCTTATGCTGGTAAGAATGGTGAAGCACCAATACTTCTCTGCTCTGATTACATCTACAGAATGCCAACAGCATCCCTGTTCAAGGTTACCTGGACTTGTCTTGGGAAGGGGGGGTCCAGAGGCCCATTTACAGGGCAGTGCGGAGGAATTTTCCATGCATCTGGATAAAATTGCTCAGATTCATTCCCAATTAGATACCAAGCGTGGTGCAAATCCTGCAGAGATGCCAAGGGAGCAGACTTATCCAGTTGTCTGGTTATTGTTTGATTCTGTTGGACCTTAGAAAGTGAATAGAGTTCTCTGAAATGTAAACATCATCACCTGTGCATTAGATCACAGGCTAGTTAAGGTGGCCTGGGAAGTGTCATGAGGATAGGTCCAAGTGATGGTGAATTCATTCTTGTTGAAAGGGATGTTCCTAGCTCCTTTTAAAGAGATATGGTGTGTTCCCTCCTCAAAGAGCCATCACTGGATCCTACCATTTTGGACAATTTTTGTCCAGTCTCCCATCCCCTTTTTAGAGAAGGTGGGTTGAGACGGTGGTGGTGTTACAACTCCAGAGGATCTTTAAATGGATTATTCGGCCTGGATATGGGACCGAAACAGCATTGATCACATTTGTGGATGATCTCTGGCAGAAGCAGTGAATCATTCTTGCTCTTCTTCTACTCTTTTTCTCAGTGGCTTTCAATACCATCAACCATGGTATCCTTTTGGGTCAAATTAGTGGGGTGGGTGCCACAGTTCTGGGTTGGTTCGCTCCTTCCTCTGAGGTCGGTCCTAATTGGTGTTGCTAGGGAGCAGGAGCTTTTGGTCTCTGCTTTGTGGGATGCCGTAGGGCAGGGCTTTTCAACCGGTGGTACGCATACCACCTGTGGTACTTTGGCACGTGGCAAGTGGTACGCAACCATCCTAGAGAAGTGTAGTGGGGGAGGGGAATGAGCTGAAGCAACCTAAGCCTGAGGGAGAGGCAGCTGGAGTTGCAGGACTGTCGGGGCTCGGCAGAAGCCCCAGGAGCATCGGCAGGGCTCCAGCTGATTGGCGCTTCTGGAAGCAGCGTGGAGCTGGAGGTGAACTGAAGAAAAAGGGGGGGACAGGAGAGGATATAAAGGAGGTGGTTTTGGCGGGAAACGGGAAAAAAAGACAACAGGGAAAGAGAAGGGGATGGAGAAGAAGCTGTGGAAGGAGAGCTCAGCAGGCAGGGAGGAAACAGGGACAGGGAAGAAGCAGCAGCTGTTGCTGGAAGAAAAGGTCCCCTGGTTTGTTTTCTCCAGCTAGGAGAATGCAATCAGCGCTGATGAAATGAAAAGCTGGGAGATGAGCATGTCAGAAAGGAGGTGGGTTTATTTCAGAAGCTAGTGGGTTCCTGATCAGCTGGCAGCTTGAATGGATTACCATAAGGACTTTTATACAGTTTTTACAGCGTTTTGTAATTCAGAGGCTCGGTTTGTGTGCTTTGGTTATTGGAGTATTTTAGTCTGTTTCACAAAGGCTAGCAATGAGTCCAAAGTGTTGGCTTCTGTAAGTTTAATTCCTTTAAACAAATGTAATTAATTTTACCCCCTTATCTTGAATCTGTCTATAGCTTTTAGCAAGTTTTCATTGTAGGTAAACAGGCTTAATTTAAGGTTATTGCTTTTTGCAATTGCCGAGCCTTTGCTACATTGTTTAAACTGAGACATGCCTGAGGCAGCTTAAAGGGGGGAAAAACGGAGTTTAGTGTTTCTTTATTCTGGGAGGCTTTTGTGAGCCTGTCTTGCTTTGCGCTTCATTCCTGTGTCTTTAAGGGTACAGGGAAGGGACTGGGGGGGGGTGCATTTTTACTACACTGTGGAAGGAGAGCTCAGAAGGCAGGGAGGAAGAAGAGGAGAGGGAGAGAGGAAGAAGGGCCGACCAGCTAGCTCAGGGGTCTACCAACTTAGCAACTTTAAGACCTGTGGACTTCAACTCCCAGAATTCCTCAACCAGCCATAATGGCTGAGGAATTCTGGGAGTTGAAGTCCACAAGTCTTAAAAGTGCCAAGTTTGAAGACCCCTGAGCCAGCTGGTAGTGATGCATATTAATAAACATGGATAAATTCATCATACATTTGTTCAGTGCAAAGGGAAAGTGATTCAGCAAAGGAACAGCCACTGAAGAAATTAAAACCGGTACTTTTTTACTTTTTTCTACAGTTTGTAACATTTTATTAGATTATAGAATAAAATATGTTATGTGCTCCTGGCTACTTTCCTTCATGACCAGAGGCAAGCTCGGCTGACCAATAACCAGCCAAGACACAGTGAAGGCCTTTTGTTTCATTTATTGCAATAAGCGGGGAGAGAACCTATCAAAGCTTTGTTCTCTCCAAAGTTGGACTAGAGTCTAGTCCAACCCCTTACTGAAACAAGAAACTCTATCCATTTCAGACCCTATCAATTTCTAACCTCCTCCCAAAAACCTCCAATAATGAAACATCCATAGTTTCTGGAGACAATTATCCCACTGATTAATTATTCTTACAGTCAGGAACTTTTACCCAATTTCTGTTCTTTAAAAAAACAAAAAACAAAAACAAAAAAACATGCAGACAGAAACTGCCTCCCTCCTTTTTTTTCTTTTTTCTGCATCTCTTACTTTTCCAAGGCAGAAATTCTTGGGTTAAAAAAAAGTAACAAACTAAACATGTTTTAAAAAAATGCTCAAAAATTTTCACCCCCCTTCAGCAGCCCTTCCACCATGGGCTTTAAACCCATTCTTCCTTCCAACGTAATGTTATACTGTTTCTGGTGAATTACTTCACCAGGGTTCTTTAAAGTCACCTTTAAAGGATCCATGTGTACCCCTCTTCTATTGCCCTCTTGGGCCCATATAAGGGGGGTCCACTTTTCCTTGAGCTTCCTCACTCAAGGCCATAATATTTACAAATATTTCTCTTTCATTCCCCATAATAACAACCCCCAATTTACCAATGAAGTACCTCCTGACCAAATTGCAGTTCCTTTTACCAATATAAAGTCCAGGTCCTTTTGCTACTGTCTGGACCATAGCAGATTTAAATATCGTTGCTTCTACTACATGTCCTCAGTTCCCTGATCCTTAATCTTCCCTTTCCCAATTCGCATTCCTGGAGGTATATAGTTCAGGGTAAATCTGGTGGCTCCGGAATCCACCGAGTACACCCTTTCCTCCTCCAGGGGTCCAACCTTTAAGGTTTATCAGGGGTTCCTAAAAAGCTGGACCAGAAAACAGATTAGTCCCCTGACACCCCTAATCCTCAAAATTCACCAAATTTGCTAGTTCTTCCCCCTCCTTCCTCTTAGGGCACTCATTTTCCCAGTGTCCTTCCTCCTTACAAAAGGCACATTTATTTATTTATTTAGGGACTGGGGAAATTTTCTCCTAGGGGTTTATATCCCCTGGTGCCAACTGGCTGTCCTCACCCCCAGCCTAGACCTCTCCCAAGACCCCTTACCGATTTCCTGATTACTCTTCCCCATCCTCTTTGCTGGCCTGTTTGCACCAAATGAGCCATCATTTTTATCTTATCTTACATTTATCTCTCTCCTTTTCTCTCTTCCCATATACTTTCTGAGCCTCTCTTACTGGTAATAAATCTTCTATTGTTTTAGTTTTCCATGTGTCTAATTTCTGCATTTTTACCCTAATATCTTCCCATGCTTTCCCTACAAATTGATATTTCAAAATCATTTGATGTCCTGGATTACCAGGATCCAAATGTCCTACTTTTGAAGTTGGCTTTCTTTCTAACCATTCAGTTCTAATCACAGTGCCTTCTGAATGTTAAGACTCTGAGGCACTGCATATTTAAATACCTTCTATTCCTTATAATCAGCCATAGCATTCCTCTCTGCACTCGTGTTACCATCCCACTTTGGATCTGCAACAGGGATCTCAGCCTGTTCATTCTTTTGTGAAAACTTTTTCTTACACTGTTCCCTAGCTGCTCACCTAATCATCCCATTCTCCTCTGGTGTAAACATGTTTAAAAATGGGTTGCATTTCTCCCCATGAATATTCCATTGGTCCTAAAAACATTTCTACCCTGTTTTCCTACTTCAATAGGATCTTCTATTAGTTTGGGCAATTCTTTCCTAAATTGCCTGATTTCAAAAGCTGTTAGGGGGGGCAATTTTTTTCCCCCTTGGAGAGGGGTTTTCCCCTCTCTTGTCACCTTCCAAACTATAGGAACCTCAAGAAATACATAGCTTTCTACTTAACTCTTTCACACAAAATAGCAGATCAGAGTTCTCGCCTTTCAACCTGGCCAGGCATAAAACTTCACACAGCTCCTTTCTTTCTCTCTCTCCCCCTCTCTTCCATCTGATTATTTCCATTCTTTTAACACCTTCTATTGTCCTTCTAATTACTAAGAAACTAGCCTTCTTCACCCTTTCTTGCATTTACACCAGACACACACAAAAAATCCAAATACTTCACCCCAGGCAAAACAATCATTATTTTCAAGGAGCTTTTTCATAAGCCAATGAGCTCCATTTCCCAAATTTCCTTTTGGAATAAGGTCTTGTTGTTTTGTATATTACTGTTAGAGGGTCTCTCCCCCCTCCCCCAGGTCTTTAGAAATGAATCAACACAAACACACAAACATAGAGACCTTTAAACATCATTTCCAGACCTTTGGAGGTTTGTGTCCCTTTAAATTTCCACTTTTACTCTCTTGGGGCAACTTGTAGCTTGTTCTCCAGGCAGTGGGGAAATGCAAGGAGCGTTTCTGATAGAAATGTAATGGGAGACCTTAACCACTGCCTATCCATTCCCCACCGCTCTAAACCAAGCTGAGAAGCCCAATTTAATTTATTGGCTGGCCAAACATGTACTTAGGCCAGATATATACTGTAATGTATCATCCTTCCTCTGTCCAAATGCCTTGTTTAAAGCATTGACTTAAAATACTTCAACATTCTCCCTAAGGGATTCCCATCTCCCTAAGGGGGTTCATTCCAGAATGTAAATACCTTTCCTCTTTTTCCTTATTGGCCGGCACACTGGCCGGGGAGGCGTCCCTCCTCTTCAAACTCTTATTGCCCATTAATACCCCTCTGATATATAGATACCCCTCTGGTATCTTACCTGTCAGGCTGCGTTGAAGTCCTTCCTTGAGTCGGCCGACTTTCCCTTAGGTTTTCACTGGGTCCTGGCTTTTTGTCTCAGGATTTCCAATTCCTCTTTGTTTGAGCAGGGGCAATCCGACCTTTAGGGCTGGGAAAAACTTACCCAGGTGCGCACTCCCCTTTCGAATATCCCCGGCTGCCAAAGATGGAACGGATGCAAATCCCGGAGGAGCCCCCAAGGCTGTTATGTGCTCCTGGCTACTTTCCTTCGTGACCAGAGGCAAGCTTGCCTGACCAATAACCAGCCAAGACACAGTGAAGGCCTTTTGTTTCGTTTATTGCAATAAGCGGGGAGAGAAGCTATCAAAGCTTGGTTCTCTCCAAAGTTTTAACCCAAAATATTTCCTTCTTTATACAACCCTAGTCCCGGCCGCACATCCCTCCTCTTTCCCCTTTGGCTGAGGTAGTATGAGGTTACACTCTTTCCGACCGCCTCCTACATATTTCCTGCTACATACTAAATCATATTCACATATACAATAATAATAAGAAATATTAGACATTTAAATGGTTATTTTGAACTCTGGATATTTATGTCCCCCTTCTAGAACAATAGGTTCTTTCCTATTTTTCAATTCAGTGTCTTTCCTGGCTAGCCATTTCCTCTTACACCTATTTTTTATGGTTTGTCTCCTTGCTTTCTCACTCTTAAGACCCAGCTATTTTTGCCTACATATTTCTTTTACATCCTTTCTTTATGTTAACCTTTCCTGTTTCCCATCATAGCTTCTCCACTCAGTAAATTTCCACTGCAGCAAATTCAAATTTAAATTTCTCTTTCAATATTAAATTTTTGAAGACCTTTCTTTTACTTCTATCAAATACAAAAATACAAAAGCAAATAGTAGGATACAGTGGGGAGGAAAAAGGGGGAAAAAATGAGGGGGAGAAAGGAAAAAGAACAGACTTCCTCTGTTGCAGTAGAAGGAAGCATTAACATTGAACCTCGACTTTTTTACTTCTCCATAATATTATAAACTAGCCATTTCTATAACAACAAATGAATCTAATCAGTAAAACCCAAAATCCCCCCCCCCTTTTTTTTAGTCATCAAGTTTTTGACACCTTGCTAAGCACTAGTGATACTCAAATATTGTCATGTCCTAAAAGTGGTACAATCTGTGAAAAGCCCTGCCGTAGGGCTTGCTGCTGTCTCCTCTCCTTTTTAACATTTACATGAAACCACCTGGTGGATGAGGTATCACAGTAAGCTGATAATACCCAGTTATATATCTTCCTCCCGGATGAAGTGAGTGAAGCTGTGAATATTCTTGCACGGCGCCTGGAGGCTATGGATGTCTAGATGGGGAACAACAGACTTCAGCTGGACCCTGGTAAGATGGGGTGGCTGTAGATGAGGTTGCACTACCCCAGAAAGATCCGGTGCTCCTGCATTCTTGGCTCTGGCTTGAAGAACAGGTGGCAGCAGTGACCATTGCTCAGTCTTGTGTTGTGCACCAGTTTTTCTGGATAGGAAAGTTCTCTGCTCAGTCACTCATGCCCTGGTCTTCTTCCATTTGGACTATTGTAACATGCTCTACATGGGGCTATTTTTGAAAAATATCCAGAAGCTTCAGCTCGTATAAAATATGGCTGCACGGGCTATTTTAGGCATCCAAAGAAAAGTGTATGTAATACCTCTGCTTTGCAAGCTGCATTGGGTGCCAGTTTGTTTCCGTGTCCAATTCAAGGTGTTGGTTGTCAACTATAAAACCTACATGGCAAATTTCTTATGGAACAGTCTTCATCCCATTACATCAGCCCATCCCACCTGGTCAGGCAGGGAAGGTATTTTGCAGACCCTGTCACTTAACGAACTTTGACTGGTGGGGTCTAAGAAGACAGCTTTCTCTGCTGTTGCCTCCCTTCTCCAACATATGGAATATTCTTCCTCCGAAGGTGAGGCAGGCCTTCACTCTTTTGCCTTCCAAAAAGAAGTTAAAAACATGGCTATTTGGCCTCATGTGGGGAGCCCAGGGGATCAGATTAGTCCCCTGGAAGCCCTCTCTTCACTTTCTAGCTAATTTTAATCCCTTGTATCCTCTTAACATTTTTAACGTTTATACATACTGTTTTATATTTTAACATTTCATTGTACATCGCTCAGAGTCTCTCTTTGAAGGAGATGGATTTAAAAATAAAGAAAAATAAATAAAATAAAATAAAAACCAGTTCAGTATCTTACCTAACTCCATTGGATATCATCCATAACTTCAATATTAAAACCTATTGTTTGGTATATGCATTACATTTCTTCCACTGTCAAATTCCTTATCAACATTTGAGTTTTCTCTTTATTGATCTGGTAACTTGACACTGAACCATATTGTTTTACATGTTCCATCAGCAATGTTAAAGAGTCTTTAGGCTGAGCCATTTAAATACAATATCATTAGCAAATAATAAATTTTAATTTATATTCTTTCATAGTTTATTTTTTTGAAATTTTGCTATCCTAGTATAGCTAATAGGCCATGGTTCTGGTGCCAATAAAGATAGGGAATCATCCTTGTCCCCTTTGATATAACATATTGCTATGAAATAAGAACATTTATTTGGCTGTTTATTTTTTTTATAAATGTCTGAATGTAAGAATTACCCATAACCTATTTTTTTTTTCAAAACTCCAAACATAAAAGCCCATTCCAAATTGTCAAGAGTTTTGTTTAGCACCAAGAAATACCATGGCCAATTTTTAATTTTTCTGATGTGCCTTATTGATAATATTTAAATTATATATAATATTGTTCCACATATATTTCTTTGAGACAAATCCGTCTAGTCAAAATGTATCGTTTCAGCTAAAAGCCACATTGAGTCACCTTAGATAGTGAGACAAATGTCATATAAATTTAATAAATAAATGACTATTTATTTTGTTGAAAAAACATATAATTGACAATCAGTAAAGAAATAAGGTCTATGGTTCAGAATGAGTTAGATCTTTTCCTTCTTTTATAAATCAAAGAGATGAAGCTTTCTTTCCATGACATATGAGATTCTTGACATAATTGTATCTCATTTATAACTTTAGTTTAAGAATTTCTTGAAAAATTCTGCAGCAATTTGTAGAAATACTGTCAGGTCCTAGAACTTTATTCAATGACATTTTTTGATTGACTTTGTCTTCTGTTGTAAGTTGATTAAGAATTTCTTTTTGTTGAGCCATACATTTTTAAAGTAATATTTTATTAAAATCTTCTTCAATTTCTACTGAGTTGTTTATTATAAAAGTTCAAATAAAGAATGATATGCTACACCATATGCTTCATTGTAGAAACATGTTTATCATTATCTCAAATGTAAGTGCTTATTCTTTTTTGTTATTGTCATTGTTCTTTACTCACTTGATGGCTTATTATGTTTTCAAAATATTTATGCTGGGTGAAGTTATTTTTTGGCTCACTGCCAATCAGTTATAATGGTTCCTTATTGCTTGTATCTTTTGCTTTAAATATAAAATTGGATTGAGCTACTTCTCAATCTAGGCTTAGTTCTAATTGTTCAGATTGGTCAGAAATATATCTTTCTGATTTTGCATAACTTTCTGTTTGATTCAGAGAAATAAAGAACTCTACAATAAATGCTTTACTTGCCTCTCATACTGTAAGCAAAGAATATTTCAGAAGTTAAATTGCACTGCATTTCTAAATTTCAATAAAAATTATGGTTAAAAAAAAAAAGAACTTGACAGAAGAACTTATTTTCCTTCGAGACCTGTTCCCAGCGGATAAGTCCAGGGAATTGTAAATCTTTATAAAGTAATGGTCAGTAATTACGTTGATAAGAAACTTTTGATCTGCACTTAATAGATTTATGGGTTAAAATCTCACAGCGATTTTTCCCTTAATTTCTGGATATGTATTATAACGCTTTTCCCAATCTTTGCTGAAACTAATTAGGACATTAGTGTGGAAAGGAAACTGGGCGCTTGAAAGCTTCAGTCGATTTTTGTGCACTGCCGCCTGCCTATGTGGGAAGAAAGCTGGATGCTTGCAAGCTGCAGCCGCTGCAGCCAACCTTAGTTCCCTGTGTGGAAAGGAAGCTGGACACTTGCTAGCTGCAGCTGATTTATGCACACTGCAGCCAACCTGAACTAAATGATTCATTTTAAGTTGAGAACTATTTGTATCGCCTTTTGGTTTTCCTTTTTTTATAATTCTTTAAAGGTTTCAGTTAATAGTTTGGGTAACATACAGTAAAGCAAAGGTGTTTGAGAACTTTTTTAAAGATTCTGGGATCCTCTACAGTACAGATTCGTACAACATCAAGCTTTCAAGGTGTTTCTGAAATTTAAGAACTTCAGAAATTTGCAGCTATAGATCCTGGACTTTTTAATATAAGTTATACTTTTTTCTAATATAACTTTAAGAGAAATTTACTTTGCTACCAACAATATTTACTAAAAGGTATTTCAGTAATTAAAATGGATTCCTTTGATTTGATTGGTAGATTGCTTAATACAGTATTTTTGTAAGGACCCACCTCAATTAGTTCTCCCAAGAAAGCAGAATTCTTGAAACGGCATGATTTCAAAAGGAACTTTTATTGGGAGATGTTGACAGTAGGAATAGAAGGCAGGATCTGAGGGTTTCCCGCGCGAATCAAGTAATTAAAAGTGTCCATAATAACCCTACCCCAACTGTCTATCTGGATGGTTCAAACAGGCCAAACCGCAGGAGTGAAAGCGCTGTGGGAACAGAATGATAAGGCGCCGCTTTCAAGGCTGTTAAGTGTCTGCGCCGTTTCTTCCGCGGCCGGAGATAAGGCAGATGGCCGGAGGCACATTCCATTATCATCCTGTTAGAGAAACATCAAAGAGTATAGAGCAGAAAATAAAGCAAAGGAAATACACATCAGCACCCCAAGCTTCCCCCTCCTTCCCGGAGTATGGCAGAACCTGAAAAAGATAAGAAAACCCATGCCCATAGAAAGTTAGGGTTCTGACATGCCGCCCCCCCCCCCTTTAAAAAAATGAGAGATCCACCTGGGGGAAAATAAAACAACAATGGGGAGAGAAAATTACAAATAGATTAGTCGGGCTTGTCGGGGTACTGGTAGAATTTTTTTTAACAACCTAGGGGCTCTGATGTGTTATTTATGGACCCACTTGTTTTGAGAAGAGGGCAGATTCTTCCAGGCTATCATGTATTGGGTGGACCCATGATGTTTTCTGGAAACTAGGATTTCTCTGATCTCAAAATGCTGTTTTCCCTCTATCATAATAGGTAGAGAAAGAGGAACCGCAGCTGGCCTTAGAGGTGAGTTCAACTCACATTTAAGCAGGCTACAATGAAAGACCGGGTGAACTTGTCTCAATGTTTTTGGGAGGTCTAATTCTACAGTTACCGGGTTGATGATTCTTTTTATGGGGAACGGTCCTACAAATTTTGGTCCTAATTTCTTTGATGGCTGCAATGATTTTAAGTATTTTGTGGACAAGTATACTTTCTCTCCCACTTTAAATGGCTTACATTCAACCCGCTTCTTATCTGCTTGCACTTTATATGCTTCCCTAGCCTCGTCTAATGCTTTTCTCACTACTGGCCATGTATTTTAAAGTTGTATAATCCACTCCTTTAGGGAGAGGATAGTGGGTTCATTGACTGGCAATTCGGGCAATCGGTTGAAACTTTGTCCCGTTGCCACATGGAATGGAGTGTAGTCTGTGCTGGAGTGAACCGCGTTATTGTAAGCCACTTCTGTAAAAGGAAGTAGATCGGTCCAATTGTCTTATTGATAATTAATAAAACATCTTAAGTACTATTCCAATACTGAGTTCGAATATTCTGTCCCATCATTTGTTTGTGGATGATGACTAGATGACAGGCCCTGGGCGGTCCCCAGGAGGTCCAAAAATGCCCTCCAGAACTCTTGAAGTGAATTGCACCCCCTGTCTGAGATTATGCATTGCAGAGCCCCATGTAATCGGTAGATAGGTTGTACAAACATCTTGTCTAGAGCCTTGGCCATAGGAATCTTGGTGCATGGGATGAAATGTACCTGTTTAGAGAACAGGTCAGTTACCATCCGAATGACCGTGCAACTCCACTATAAAGTCCATGGAAATTTCCCACCAGGGTGCTGGGGGGCTTGCTACCACCTGTAATAGTCCTGATGTTCTGCCCTGTCTCCGTTTTGCCGCCGCACAGATGGGGCAGCTAGCCACATAGCTTTCAATGTCTTTCTTTATGGACGGCCACCAAAATTGCCTCTTTACTAGATGGAGCATTTTTACGAACCCAAAATGTCCAGCCATCTTTGAGTTGTGACATAGTTGCATAAATTTCAGTCTCTGGGCTTTGGGCACATATAGTTTTTCCCCCACCCAAGGCACCCCCCCCCCATCCAAGGCAGTCCATCATTCATTGAGCAGAGATCATCGCTCGCATCTGCTTGTATGACAAAAGGCTTCTCTTGTGTCTGGGTGTTTCAGGACCGGCTCAGCTGTGAAAAGTCTTTTCAGCTTTTCGAATGTGGCTTGACATTCCATGGTCCATTTTAATGGTTGGCTAGGTTTTTGTTTTCCCTCCCCTTTGGTTTTTCGCAAGTTCATAATAGGAAGCGCGATCTGGGCAAAAGAGGGGATGAATTGATGGTAGAAATTAGCGAACCCTAGGAAACTTTGTAATTGTTTCCTTGTGCGTGGCAGTGCCCATTCCAGCAGTGCCCTGACTTTCTCTGCATCCATTTCTATCCCTTTATGAGATATGCGGTATCCTAAATAGTCAATCTTTTCTTTATGGAATTCACACTTTGACAGCTTGGCATAGAGTCGAGCGGCCTGCAATTTATTCAGCACTGCCCTGACTAGTTTTATGTGCTCCTGCCTCGTCTCAGTGAAAATTAAGATGTCATCCAGGTACACAAAGACCCCTTGTAGAGGTGTTCATGGAGGACTTCATTAATCAGTTGCATGAAGATTGCTGGCGCTCCCTGTAGTCCAAATGGGAGTACTCTAAATTGGAAGCAGCCCATGGGGCAGTTAAATGCCATCTTCCATTCGTTCCCTTCTTTAATCCTAACCCGGTAATACGCCTCCCTTAGGTCTAATTTTGAGAATATTTTTCCCTTTGCTAGGTGGGCCAGTATACCCTTCATTAGTGGCAGGGGGTAAATATTGTTTTCGCTCACTGCGTTTAAGGACCTGTAATCCATGCAGAGGCGAAGAGTCTTTCTTTTCCTAGAATAAAACCGGAGCTGCCGTTTTCTTGCCGGCTGTATGAAACCCCGCGCTAATTCTTTTTCTATGAATTTCTACAGTTCTTCTAGTTCCTTGGGTGTCATCGAATACATTTTTGGCTTAGGTAATTTGGCCCCCGATAGGATTTCGATGGCGCAATCTGTGGGCCGATTGCTCTTCGCTGAAGACCTCAGCTAGATCCCGGTATTCCTCGGGTACTGCTTCCAATCCCCGATCCTTTGCTGCTGCTACTACCTCCAGGGTCCCTTTTCTCTTTGTCTTTCTGCCTCCTCCCCGAGTGGCGGGCTTTTGCTTTGGGACCTCACCTTTCTGGTCCTCCAGTCCACCCTTGAGTTCCACTTCCTCAACCAAGTCATCCCCAAGATTAGGGGCCATTCCATGCCTGGGGTCACTATAAAAGTCAAAGTCTCTGTGTGATTCCCCCATCGTGAGTTGGATTGGCTGGGTAGCAAGGGTGGCTGGGATCCCTCCTGCGATGGACTCATCTAACTGGCTAAATGAAATTGGCTTCTTCAGCCTCCTCACCGGGATTCCTAAGTTCCCCACCAGGGTTAAGCTTATGAGGCACCAGGTGCAACCCAAGTCTACTAAGACCTTCAGGGTTACCTTCCTCGGCATCCCTGGACTCAACGGTTCTATGGTTTTGGTGAGGGGCACAATGGGTCCACTTACCAGGGGTTCGTCTTCCGAGTTTCTGTCAGAGGATTTGGGTGATTTTCCGACTGGTGACTGCCACGCTTAAGGGTTACCTTCCTGGCTTTTGCCTCCCAGTCTTCTTTCTTTCCAACGCCCATCGACCATCTCAGTTTCTCCCGACTTTCTCTGGTCACGGCCTCGTCGGATGAACCAGAGGAATCCAAGCTGCTCTCACTCAGGCCAGTCTGGAGGGGAGCTTCCCCACCAAGGTTGCCTTCTCTTCTCTCATCGCCATGGTTCAACATCTTTTGCACGGTCCCTGCAGTAGGGGTTTTCCCTCCAGGTTGACCACTTTGCAAATCCTGCCTTAAGTAAGGACCCGCCTCAATTAGTCCTCCCAAGAAAGCATAACTCTTGAAACGGCATCATTTCAAAAGGAACGTTTATTGGGAGATGTTGACAGTAGGAATAGAAGGCAGGATCTGAGGGTTTCCCATGTGAATCAAGTAATCAAAAGTATCCATAGTAACCCCATCCCAACTGTCCATCCGGACGGTTCAAATCCGCAGGTGTGAAAGCACTGTGGGAACAGAATGATAAGGTGCCACTTCCAAGGCTGTTAGGTGTCTGCGCCATTTCTTCCATGGACAGAGATAAGGCAGATGGCCGAAGGCCCATTCCATTCTCTCCCCGTTAGAAAAACATTAAAGAGGATAGAGCAGAAAATAAAGCAAAGGAAATACATATCAGCACCCCAAGCTTCCTCCTCCCTCTCTGGAGTATGACAGAACACAAAAAGAATAAGAAAACCCATGCCCATAGAAAGTTCTGACATTAGATATTTTTAACGAGATTTTTTCCTACATGCTAGTCCACCATTTTGATGCCAGAACCTGTTCTGTTTTCAGACTGTTTTCTTCTGTTTAACTACAAGAGGCCATTTCATCACAAAAAATCATGTGAACTTTTTACACTATTATTACCTATTTGATAGATTTCCTTTAATTTCTAATTATATGATTATATAATTGGAATTGATCTGCGTTCATTGGTATCTGATGCTTGCTTGTTCTATTTCCTTTCTTTTTCTTGCTGTTCATCTTAATTAGCTTTATCAAAATATATTTAATTAATCTGTTATGACAAATTCTTTGTGCACGTTTTCATATCAATTATTGTTCATTTGTTTTAAATCAAACATTATTGATATATTTTTAAATATTTTACTCTCAATGGTACAATTTGTTTTACTGTAATGAACAGAAGTTTTAGGCATAAGAATACTTTTTTTTTAAGAGTAAAAGAAAGAAAGATTTTCAGGTTGGAGGTCCCCAGCATGATTCCTCTGGTTCTTCTCCACAATCCCAAGATCTTTTGTATGAGAGATATATGTAATAGAAAATAATCTCTCTAAATTAATCCATTGATCACATCAGAAAGTGCAAGGCAACTTTAATTCTCTCAAGGTAGATCTCAGTCATAGATAGGATAATTTGGCACCTAAAGATGAACTGCAAAATAAAGAAGTTAAAGAATTGAAGACTGAATATTCAGAATATAGTTGAAACTGAGTTGCATAAAATTTCAGAAGTATATCAGAAGATTTTGGTAAATAAGATGTAGAAAAACAACTTAATCTGCTTAAGATCTATTTTGATCTATAAGTACATGAAATTTTGGAAATCCAAGAGATATATGGACAATATGAATAAAAACCTCCATATTTGATAAAGTAAGCACACCTATTGAAATTTTGACTTTTTCATTATGTTTCAACATAGAGTTATTTGATCTTCATTTCAACTATAGATAAATGAGATATAATGTAACAAGCATCATGCACCATTTTACACATTGAAATCCTATAATTTAAGCAAGTACAAATTTTGCATGTAGAAATAATAACACACTCCTACATTTGTCACTATCTTAAATCCGTAAAATTAGAATCAGGTGCAAATGATTAAAACATCGGGATCTGGAAGGATTCAGTCTTAATGAAACCTCAGACATTTAGTTTGATTTGCTCTTTGTTATTGAAGTGTGTGGTTTTACCATGCTTGGATTGAAAGAGCTCTCTGAGGCCTTCAGAAAAAGATTTTAGATGTCTATGAATCTGGGAAGAGATTTTAAAAGATCACCAAATAATTGGACATCATTCATTTCTCTGCCGAAGATCATCTACAAATGAAGAAGATTTAAAACAACTGCCAACTCAACTGGGCCAAGTTCAGCTGAGAGCAGAATGCAAGATGCTGAAAGAAGTCTTTGAATATTCCCGAATTTTATCAGGTGACCTACAGGTAGCTCTCACCACAATTGATATCAAAGTGTATAAATCCACCATTAGAAAGAAGCCGCAGAAATTAGATCTATTTGGGAGATGCCAGAAGGAAATCTTTGCTGTGCAGAATGAACATCAGAGCTAAATTAAAGTTTGCTCATGAGCACCTAGGTCAGGGGTTCCCAACCTGGGGTGCGAGATGATATTCCAGGGGGTGCAATAACTTGGGTTTTCAAAATTATAGTGTATATGCATAATTTGTTGCCGTTATTTTGAACTTTTGTAAGGGGTGCAAGAATATATCAGAAGCATTCTAGGGGTGCGGGGTATAGAAAAGGTTGGGAGCCGCTGACCTAGGTAAAGAAAGAACTTTTGCAATAATGTATTCAGGACAAATGAGGCAACAATAGAGTTATTTGATCATAATAGCAGAAGATATCAAAACCAAAGACAGCATTTCACAAGAAGAACCTGATTACCAATTGTAAAATGTGGTGGAAATGTATGCTTTGGGCCTGTTTTGCTGCATCAGGGCCTAGCAGCTTACCCTCTTAGAATCCACTGTGAGTTCTTCATTGTACCAGAGGGTGCTTAAATATAATTTGAGACCATTTGTCAGAAAATTGAAGCTCCACTGAAAGTAAACTTTGCACATTGGCAACCTAAATATTCCAGTAAATCTACCAAGGAATGGCTCTAAAAAAAAAGAAAAAGAAATGGAGGATTCTGGAATGGCTGTTAAAGTCCGGATCTAAATCCAGGAAGATGTGGTGGGGTGATTTGACACAGACAGTGCATGCAAGAAGCCCCTCAAACATTATACAACTGAAAAACTTCTGCATCAAGGAATGGAAAAAATTCCTCCCTGTCAATGTCAGAGTTTGTTACACAGTTGTAACAAATTCTATTGCAGGCTGTTTTGCCAAAGGGAACAGTACCAGATGTTAGAATCAAGGATTGCCTACTTTTTCCACAGAGGGAAATGACATGACTTAATATTTTGTTGAAAAAAATATTTCAAAGTAAATTTTACACAGCTTTTTGTAAAGTTGCATCATCTTTAAATATTGTTGAATGGCAATAAAATATTAATATGTCCACATACGTTAATAAAAGAGAAAAACTTGATATGCAGTGTATTTACATTTTCACATGACTATACTTGACATTTTCACATAACTATATATAAATTATACCTGATTTAAGACTAAAGAGGCAGTATTGGAATTAAAAAAAAATTAAATTTTGAAAGTGGAGGATACTATAAAATTTTTGCCAGGTAGTACTGTGAGATATTCTTGAAAGAAGAGAAAAAAAAATTTTTTTATAATTGCCCTTCAGAAAAAGGATTTTTATAGATGCAGGCAAGGCACTGTATCAAAGTACTGTAAAGATGCAAATAAAATGGTTTGACATTTTTCTGTAACAAAACAAAGGTGCAAAAGACTGCAACTTAGATTAGCCAATTGGCATTTCTGAGAATGAGAACTTTGACTAAGCAACTAATATTTCTTCATTAAATAATTCAGAATTACAATCAAGGATCAGCTCATTATATTTGCTAGATTTAATGACTTCAATAATCCATTTAAAAATGAAAAATTGAAAAAAGGCACATATTTTTGTAAGACTCATATTATAAATTATGGTATAATCAGTTGGAATGCATTCTTGGTCAACAAACTCTGGCTTTAGAGAAAAAATGGAGTACCCATATCTATATCTATAAAAAAAATAGAAAAACAAATGAAAGATGAGAAAAGAATGATCACACTTTCAGATTTAATTTGGAAAAGTAATAATTACCTCAATTTATGTTTCTCATTGACTTTGTCAGAAGCAGTAAAGGTTGCAAATATAAATTATGTGATCACAGGACACTGTAATATTGTAATTGTAAGCTGGTTGTGAAGTGCCCCAATTGCAATATAATCACAAGGACACTGTGACAGCTGAACAATGATTGTTCATAAGACACCTTCATTCGGTATCATTATAACTTCAGTCTCTGAATGAGACTGTTAAATGTTGTTAAATGTCCTGTAAAATAAAATTTTATATATTTTTTTTTAAATTGTAAACTGCAGAGGGAGATATTTTAGTACAAGAATATAAATGGGGTCTTAAGTTTGTTTTAATATACTTTATATGTGGCTGTCTTTAAAGTTTACTCAGAAGCTGCAGATAATCCAGAACACAGCATCATGGGAAGTTATAAGCATAGCACAGTATGATCGTGTAATTCCTGTAAGGACCCACTTCAATCCACATCGTAAGAAAGCAGAACTCTTGGAAACGGTCTCTTCCAACAGGAACTTTTATTACAAGAAATTGATAGCAGGCATGATAAACAGGATCTGGGGGGATTCCCTTATACATCAATGTTTTAAAGTGTCCCTAAGCAAACTCCTCCCCACATTCCTTCCGGCCGATTGAGGCCGGCAATTCTCTAGGTGTTAAATCCATGAGAGATAACATCACTTCGGCTCCACGACCATTCACCAGCTCTTCAGAGTTTATTTTGACGACGGAGAAATAAGCCAGATTCCAGAGGTCTGCGTTTTTTCACCCCACCCCTTTTCTAGTTTCCCGATAAGGAAGACAAGTTCAGAGGGACATAGGATAAGAGTCAAATGGTTCCATTGTAATGGTTAGTAGAGGTGAATAAACAAAAGGTTACTTTGTAGTGAATGGAGGAAGTGAAAGTAATAAAACCCCTCTGCATATCCCCCCTCCCCCTTGGAAGTATGGCAGGATCCAGCAAAGAATAATAATTGGTTTTAGATTAGAGGAGATAGATAGAAAAGAAATATAACTGGATTCTGACAATTCCTCTGCTTCATGAGTTGCACTGGTTACTCCCTAGGCCAGGGGTAGGCAACCTTGGCTCTTTTATGACTTGTGGACTTCAACTTCAAGAATTCCTGAGAGTTGAAGTCCATGAGTCATAAAAGAGCCAAGGTTGCCTACCCCTGGCCTAGGCTTTTGGGTACAATTCAGGATGCTAATTATCAGTCATAAAGCTTTCTGTATCATAAAGCCTGGATGTCTGAAGTTCCATCTCCTTAAACCTTCCACAAACTTTAAAGCCTGGATCTTCCGCTAGGCTTTGGATTAAGTCAAGTGGTGGACTCTTGGTGGGAGTGATAAATGTGAGAGGATACTTGGTTTTACTCCTCATAGATGGCTTTGTTGTTGCTGTTAATTTTGTTCTTAATATTGTCTGTCACCTAGAGTCATGATGGAGCTTGGTCTTATGATATTAAAATTAAAAAATATAGTAAGATGAAAAGAATGCTGATTTACCCAGGAAATTCATTATATTTACCTAGGGGTCATAAAACTCAATGGCTTAGAACTTATTTGTGGGGAGGGAGTGCATTTAATTTCTTATTTATTTAATAATTTATACTTTGTTATAGTTGTATATTTGAACCAGAAGGAAATGCATGCAGTCTGACAGACAGCACAGCTGAAGAACATGTCCTGGCCTTGGTAGAGCACGCAGCAGATGAAGCACGGGATCGGATCAATCAGTGTCTCCCAAACAGCAAGGTCTTGTTAAATTAATTCACATTTTGTTTCGCTAATTTTCTCAGGAATTTTTGCTCAGTTGGATAAGAATTTTTACATAGTATTTAGTACATGAATATTTTTTGTATGAGGAGTTTTTATGTTAAATCTCTACAATAAAGATTAAAAATGACATGTTTTAGACTTTGGTTTGCATATAAGTGGAAATTAAATGATATGTTCTTACTATTCTATCAGTGAAGGTCTTCTTAAGAATTCAGTTATTTAACGTACATGTTAATGTTGCTTATGACAATACTCTACAATACTCTATATCAAACAGTATAACCCAATTAGAAGAATTAAAATTTGATGAACAATATCAGCTGATTGTGTTAACAGAAGATCTAAATGAATACATTGGATAATTCCATTTTTCTTCTTTTATTTAGAGCATTTATAAATACAAATGCTCTATTTTTTTAGAAAAACAGAAAATTGTGTTTTAGTATAATGTGTGGATCCAGTTTCATTGTATATTATATTTAAGAACAGAAATATTCATATCCTATTCAAGAAGTTATTTATTAGATTGCATAGGCACAGCTCTTCCTTCAGTGACACATTCAACATCAACTTGGCAGCCGGGCTGGGGAGAAGGGAACTGGGCCATGCGAGTGGTGGGTCAGTGCATATGAGTATGCGCAACTCAACTCACACGAACAGTGGGCAGGCACACATGCGCATGCATGCCAGCCAGCCACTTGCACAAGTGGAGCTGGGCACGTATGCGCATCAGCCTGCCACTTGCGAGAGTGGAGCTGTACCCTCGTGTGCGCCGGTCCACCTCTCGCATGTCCCAATTCCGAATAGACCACAGCCCTTTAGTGGGCCGCGGGCTGGGGACCCCTGTCCTAACAGATCTCTTAGTATCTGTTAATATTTACTGATTAAACAGGAAACATTAAAAAAAAACCCTGATTCTCCTTTTGTCATACTTAAATACAGATAGGTTACCTGAAAAAGAATACTGATGGATCTTTGATCTTCAGTGTACTCAATCCATCAGATCCTGAAACAGAAGGTAATTTTCAGATAATTGTAATAGTTTATATTTTGCATTGTAAACATGTTTTTAATTATGCATGACTAAGCTTGTGCTTTTTACCTTATTTACCAAAAGAAAATGTATAATGTTTTCATCTTTATTTAATAGACATAGGTAACTTCATTTGAATATTAAATATGCTTTTGTCTCAGAATTGGCAACAAAAAGATTTGCAAACTGAAATATATTTGGTGAGCTAATATTGACATATTCGAAGGCTTTTGGCTAATACTCTAGTAAGGTCATAGCACAAAACTCAGCCCCAAGCCATCTTAGCAGCCAAGATACATATTTGCTTTCTCAGTAGGGGGAGCAAAAAGACAGTGAAGGTCAGTTGGGCTGACCTCTTTAAATAAAGCATACATCTAAAATTGATTGGAACAATCATTTGAAGTTATTACATAAATCTTTAATTTTATTTTTCATTTTCTTAGCTAAACTTGAATTATGACTTGTATTTCAACATTTATTGGTTAACCGAACAATTTAGTTTATTATATGTCAAACTCTTTCATGTTTATATTGCTAATTATATTTTAATAATTATCTTCAATGCAATTTCATATTTTACATGTTCAATTTCTTGATTCATTCATTCAGTAATGTCAAAATTAACTTGTTCATTAATTTTCTTGCATCAATTTCTCAGAGTTAATGCAACATATTTGACTCTTCCTTTTAGTAAAAGAAATAAATTCTTTAGAGAACAGTTTCTGAAGTTTAGAAAGTTCGGTACTACAAAGAAGGGGGAAGTCAAAAATCAAATACTTATCTATATTATTTTTAGGAGTGTTTTCTTTTTTTACATTTATAACTAGTAGTATAGTGAAGATTTTAAACTAAAATGTATACTTTTCATATCATGAAGACAATTCAGTGTATACTGCTTGATATAAGTAATGTTTTATCGAGCATTAATTGTAAAATTTCAGTCATTATCTATTTATAGATCTTTTTTGAAAATACACCTCTATTGTAGTTTTAAAAAAGACAAGGCTGAAAACAAAGGAAAATAATTATTTTTTGCTTAACTATATAACCTAATAACATTTTTTTATTTTTGTTCATTATCAAATTTTATTTTCTGCAGCTCAGTTGTTCTTTACTAACATATTAAATCAAACTGATACTGTTTTAAAATATTAACAGTTTCTGAATAGCCTTTTTAGTAATTTCAGGCAGAAGTTCTTAAAATCCATGATAGTGTGTAAGAATATCCTCCTATTACTTTTGAAAACTTACTAAACATTTATTTATATATTTATTGTTGAAAGTAGAGGAGGAAAGCCATCCAGTGGATCTGAGCTCTCTATCCAGCAAATTACTACCTGGTTTTACAGCATTAGGCTTCAAAGATGAAAGAAGGCATAAAGGTAAGTTCTATGATGCAAAGAATGTTTATATTTACAAGATTAAACATTTGTATTCATATTTATAAGATTTTTTTCATTTAATTTTGAATTTTTTTAGAATGTAATTACTAAATATCCAGTGACTCAGGTGGTCTGGTCCTGTAGGTCTCATTGCAATGTGAATGATTGATTTCATTTGGATGTAGGTACTATAATGCAAGCTTTTCTCAAGCATACAAAGTCTTTGTGGTGTCCATAACTGGCTTAAAAACCAAAGAATGCTTATCTGTAGTTCCTCGCTGAACTAAAGACATATTTCAGTGGCATGGTCAGAATTCTGTCCTTGGCTCCAAACCCTTCAATTTTTTTTTAAAAAAAGGTTAAGTCATTTTTAAATATGTTTATGTCATTTTTCATATGTAATACCAAGCAACAACATTTATTAAAAAATCAACAAGAAAAGTTCAAATACGATTAAAACATGCATCACAGTACAATTAAATAATTTTAAAACTTTTATCAAATGTAAAAAAAGAGAAAAATGGAAACTGGTTGAATATGTAAAGGTTATGTGTTGACAATTTATTAACTTGTGTTATTAGTTTTTTTAGCTGTCCAAGATGAAGTTTGCAAGTTATAATGTGGAAAAAAGAGGAAAAGAGGAAATTAATATTTTTACCATCTCCGAAGACTTTATCATTTTTAAAGTTTATAAAGTTGGAGTTGGAGGCCCTAGTGAGCACCAAGAGAACAATCTCCAGGGAGATAGCTTTGTTGGAATGTTGAGGTTATTGCCATAGGCATCACACAGCTGAACAAGTTAGGAGTTCTGGAATTTAGAATGCTGTTTCCAAAGGCAAGAATGGTGGTTAAAATTCTTGCTAGAATATTGCTCAACTAGACCAGGGCTTTTCAACCTTTTCACCGATTGTACCACTTTTAGGATATGGCAATATTCGAGTACCACCTAGCAAGGTGTCAAAAAGTTGGTGACAAAAAAAAAACCTGTTCAAAGTTGCAATTGCACTGAAATGACTTATGACCATTTTTCACACTTATGACCATTGCAGCAACAGGGTCTTGTGATTTATATTTGGATGCTTGGCAACTGATTCATATTTATGATGGTCACAGTGTCCCAGGGTCATGTGATCCCCTTCTGCAACCTTTTGACAAGCAAAGTCAATGGCAGAGCTGCTGGTGGCCAAGTGCTAAGGTGGGACTTCCTTCCCTCCCTCCCTTCCCTGCCTTCCTTTTTCTCATTCCCATCTCCTTCTGAAGGAAGAGTTTGAACCCCCCCATATTTTCCCTCTTCCATATATTGATCAAACAAGGAAAGGCCTCCAGAGACAGAAAAGACAAGCTGCTGAGTGAACTAGCTTAAAAAGGCACTTCCCCTTTAAGAATTAGCTACTGGCTAGAAAGGAAAGTAAGGAGCCCAGCCGGCACTTAAGGAAGAAAAAAAATATAAGTACTGGCTGCCGGCTAAGGCAGCCTCCCCAAATGGCTCCATTCATAAGTAAAATCTGCAGCTCCAGAGGACTCTCTCACTGTAAGTCTTTGCCTCTGCTGGCTCTTTCCCTTCCCCACTACACTTGGCAGGGCTGCGTACTCATTAATGTACCACAAGTGGTACGCATACCACAGGTTGAAAAGCCCTGAACTAGACCATTAGAGAGTAGAGATGAAGTTTCTAACTTGTTTGACTCTTGTGGGATGGGGAATGAAGAGGAGTAAGTTGGTTGGATAGGGTGAAAAAGTCAAGAAATATATCAGATGACATGATTTATGCCAGACAAGCTGAATATGTAGGAGGCCTATGAAACTGTTTCTAATAAAATGGAGGAGCAAAGAGTGGCTTTGGTCTTACTTTTTAGATAGAGGAGAATGTTGGAGAACAAACAGAGTAATCAGGGGCAGAAGAAGAAAAGAACAAAGCTACTGGCTATTTGTGTGAGTCACAGAATTGGAAAAGAGGAACTCCTCCCTGGAATGGGAAATCAGGGAACAAGGTCTTTTACTTCATTCTGACCCAGCTGGCTGAAAGCTTGCTGGAGATGGCGAGTAGGGGGTAAGGGGGGAAAGGAATGTTTTTGGATATTGTAGGAAATTATGTTAAATTTGATATAGCTGTCACATGAAAATTTCTGATACTGTGATTTGTTTGCACTTGGTAGGGATTATTTTCCCACATGTTGAAATGACCGGGAGTAACTGGGAGTGCATGGGAGTGGAATGATCTGGACATAACTGGGAGATAGAGTCAAAGTAAAGACAGAGTGGCAGTTAATGTTAGTAATGGGCAGATGTATTAGTATTCTGGGAGATGGTGGTAGGCCATTCCAAAAGAAAAGAGATTATAAACTTGATATCAATCTTTACTTCTGATCCTCCAATCAAGACAGCCAAACAAATTTCTGGGGCCACTGAACTCAGGCCTATACTTTTGTATACAGATCTGCTTGCAATAAAATTAGCGATATCCATTATTTAATGTTTAGTCATGGATGAGAGGCCCAATCTGGCATATGTCAGTGAGACTTGGCTGAACAAAGAGCTGGGAATCTCTTGCACTGAAATCCATCCAGACAATTTCCATATCTTGCATTAGTTCTGACCCTGGAGCAGGGAGATGATATGGCATTGTATGGGGAAACTGGCTGTTCTAAAGAGCTATAACCAGATGTGAGACCATATTTGTGAATCTGAGCCAGAAGAAAAAACATGGATGCTGCTCTTATATCTTTCTCACAGATTGGTGACAGTATCCCATTCTGTGTTGTTCAGTCCCATTGTGGAATGGTTATAGATTCACCCAGACACTGCAATTTTATCCTCTCCTGTCTGGGGCCACAGATAACCTGGAAATTGATGGCTACCATGACAGCTGTGGGTTTGTCCCAGATTATTGCCAAAACAAATCACATAATTGGCCATGCATTTGATGTGACCTTTACCATGGAGCAGATAAATATGATCTGGTTCTGGGGAACATTTGTATTAGCCTCTTGTCATGGAAAGATGTTGATATTAATTGAAGCTAAGGCCAATTAAGATGGTTCTTGCAAATGCATGATAGGTCCATAAGGCTTTTAGACAGTGCTTGGGGCCTAGCAATCTGCAAGGCATTTCTACTAAATATATTGTAAGTTTCTGAAACTCAGCAATCACTAGTCTGCCAGATAGCATTGATCCTGAATAATGTCTCCCTTCATGTTGATCCTAACCAGCTCCTTGATTTTCTGAGATGTTCCAGAAAATGCAGTAGGTAAAAAATTACTTGAAATAACTCCAGATGAAAACATTAAATGAATATGATAAATGGTTCAAGTTTACTATATTGGATAAAGTTGGCAAAGAGGAAGAATTTATCCACCCCTTTTGCATGTGTGGAATCTCAGCAGTGTCCTGAATCTTTTATAACACAAAGAACAATTTTGTGTAAATTGAAGTTATACAAACTGTAGGCATACATTTATTTACATTTGATTTTTAATTTATGATTGATTTCACACGGACCGAACAGATATAGCCAAAGGACCAGATGTGGTCAGGGGATATAAAATACCCACTGGGCAGGAAGAAGAAAGGATAAACCTGGTTGAGAATTCACCACTTCCCTGCTGACTGCTGTTTATTGCCTTGACTTTGATTTATAATGAGTGTCTTTAGACTGCCTGAGCTTTGCAGGTTATCAAAGATCAAAGTCCTGCTCCAAGAAGATTCCACTGAAAATGTCACAAAAGTATGGGATAACAAGAGAGAGGTTGGCATTAAAATAAGAGAAAGCACTTTGTAGGATTGTTTATGAACAATGCTTAGATGATAACTTCAAAAGACTCTAGTGTTTTCTGTCTTATTCTTTCACCAGACTCTTTATTCTTTGGAAAAATTGCACAAATTGAGTTATAATTTTAGGAGTCACACTATCACAGAACCAAAATATAACTAGTTATTTATTGTAATATATATATGAAGCCCAAGAGTTACATCTCCTTTTTTGAATATTCTAAACACATTTTTTTATATTTTCAGTTACATTTCTTTCAAGTGCTAATACAGTGGTTTCAATGCAAAATCACTCTATCTTTCATGATCTGAAAATGGATGAAATGGAATTGCTATATTCAGCATATGGGGATGAGACTGGGATTCAATGTGCTTTAAGGTAAGATTGTTGAACTGCAATATTGAACCCCTGATCCTATAACAGTGTTGGCAATATAGATGGCCTTAGCGTATGAAGGAACCCAATTCATTTAGAAGCTAATATAAATAACAAAGAGAACAGCTTTAAAAATATCCAAGAAAGATAGTCAAAAGCAAAATGAATGCATCTGATATTTGTTTTACACTGGGATTTCTTTTAGTCTTCAAGAATTTGTGAAAGATTCTGGAAGCTATAGTAAAAAAATAGTAGATGACTTGCTGGATCAGATCACTGGTGGAGATCATTCCAAGTCTATTTATCAACTAAAACAGGTAAGTATGCTCACCAGACTTTCCTATCAAAGCCTACTTTATAATATAGAGTTGAAGTTGTTGAAATTTAATAGTTTATAGCTGAAATTATTCTTAATACCAGCTTTGTTATTGAAACAAATTATTCATATAATCTAAGATGGACTATAGCTAAATTACAACTAAAACCTCTAAATTCCTTTTTTAAGATCAAACATTGTGACATAGTCACAAAAAGTATCCTTTTCACCACAAGATAGTTTAAAGGTCTAGGAGTACTCCTTCCTTTTTTTTAATAATGTGCATAGATAAATTTTTAGGTGGTACTATTCAGGTCATAGAAGATATCTACAGTGGATATAGAAACTCCATCCCTGTTAAAATGTCAGGTTTTTGAGATGTAAAAAAAAATCAGACCAAGATAAATCACTTCAGAATTTTTTCTAGAATTTTTAATAGAACAGAACAGAATAACGGAGTTGGAAAGGACCTTGGAGGTCTTCTAATCCAACCTTCTGCTCAAGCAGGAGACCTTATTCCATTCCAGACAAGTGACTGTCCAGTCTTTTCTTAAAAGCCTCCAGTGATGGAACATTCACAACTTCTGAAAGCAAACCATTCCACTGTTGTTCTGTTAGGAAATTTCTCCTTGGTTCTAGGTTGCTTTTCTCCTTGATTAATTTCCATCCATTGTTTCTTGTCCTGTCTTCTGGTGCTTTGGTAAATAGATTGACTCCCTCTTCTTTGTGGCAGCCCCACAAATATTGGAACACTGCTATCATGTCACCCCTACTCCTTCTTTTCACTACACTAGCCAAAACCAATAACATATCCTAATAACATATCTTAACTACAATAACATATAAATATAACACGTAATTGTACAATTCAGTTGAAAAACAAACTTTTTTTTCAACCAAAAAAAATTTCAGGGAAAAAAAATAAGAATTTATAATAATGTGATTGCATAAGTGTGCACATCCTTAAACTAATACTTCTTTGATTTTATGACAGCGTTCAGTCTTTTCGGACAGGACTCTATCAGCATGGCACATCTTGCCTTGGGAATCTTAGTCCACTCTTGCAGAAGTGCTCCAAATCTGTCAGATTGCAAGGGCATAGCTCTCTTCAGATCACTCCACAGATTTTCAATTGGATTCAGTTCTAGGCTCTGGCTGGGCCATTCCAAAACTTTGATCTAGGAAAGCCATTTTTCAATTGATTTGAAGGTAGCTTTGGGTTGTTTTAATGTTGAAAGGTGAAATTTTCTTCATCTTCAGCATTATCAGAGACCTGAAAGTTTTGGGCCAAAATTGACTACACTAGTTGGAACTATTCATAATTCCCTCATCTTGACTAAAGCCCCTTAAGAAAAACAACCCAAAAGCATAATGCTGCCACTATCGTGCTTCACTGTGGGTATGGTGTATATTTGGTGATGTGCAGTGCTGTTTTTCAGCCAAACATATTTTTGGGAATTATAGCCAAAAAGTTTAACTTTGGTCTCATCAGACCATAACATCATTTCCTATATGCTTTTGTCATACTTGATGTAAATTTTTGCAAAATGTAGCTGGGCTAGGTTGTTTTTCTTTGTAAGAAAAAGCTTCTGTCTTGCTGCTCTACTGTACAGCTTAGACATATGAAGAATATGGGAGACACAACCAGTATTTTCCAGAAATTCTGCAGCTCCTTTATTGTTGTTGTAGGCCTCTTGGCAGTTTCTTGGACCAGTTTTCTTTTTGTTTTTTTATCAATTTTGGAGGGACATCCAGTTCTTGGTAATGTCACTGTTGTGCTATATTTTCTTATCAATGTCTGTTTGGGCTAGGTTCCATGCTATATGCAATGCCTTGCAAATGTTTTTGTACCCTTCTCCTGACTGATGCCTTCCAGAAATGAGATCCCTTTGATGCTTCCTAAGCTCTTTGCAGTCCATGGTTTCTGCTCTAAGAGACAACTGAGTTAATGTAAAAAAAATCCTAGTAGAACATCTGAACTTTACATGGGCTTGATTAGAGTCACATTACTTGATGGCAAGTGTGTACTGACTAATACTTTCCATATCAAAAGCCTGGAATTTTAACAGGGGTGTGCAGACTTTTTATATCCATAAGTTACTGACTTATATCTTATAGTCAGTAAATTATTTTTTACCAATATGCCCACAGAACTAATCCCTTTGAGAAAAGACCATATTTTCTGGTCATAATATTCAGAATTGTCTCACTGACTAAGGGATAACTTGATACTCTCCATATCTTTTGTTTAAGTAGAAATATTTTCTGTTGAAGAGTGGGATAAAACTGTTCATAAATTTAAATAAAAGGAAAAATAAAAAATTAATTACTTAGTACTATGCTGATTCCTTTAAAAAAGGAGGAAAAAACAGTTCCAGGAAATTACAAACCAATCAGCGTGATATCAATACTGGGAAGATCTTGAAAAAGATAATCAAACAACAAATCTATGAACACCTACAAGCAAATAAAGTTATAACCAGTAGCCAACATGGGTTCTTCAAAAACAGATCACGCCAAACAAATCTTTTCATTCTTCGTCAAAGTGATTTAATTATATGATTTAATTATATACATCTGTGAAATGCTGTGGACATAATACACTTAGATTTCAGTAAAGCATCTGATAAAGTAGATCACAATCTACTTCTTGGCAAGCTAGATAAATAAGGGATAGACAGCACCACCACCAGGTGGGTTTGTAACTGGCTGACAAATCATACTGAATGTGTAGACCTCAACAGAACTACATCCACATGGAGGGAAGTAAGCAGTGGGATATCCCAGAGTTCCATTTTGAGCCCAATATCTTCATAAACAATCTAGATGTAAGAATAGAAGGGGAACTCATCAAATACAGTGACACTAAGCTGGCAGGAATAGTCAACACATCAGAAGACAAGTTCAAAATCCAAAAAGATCTTGACAGACTGGGCCTTATCTAACAAAATGAAATTCAGTGTAGATAAAAGTAAGGTTCTACACTTAGGCAAAAAAAACCAACTGTATAGGTACAGGCTAGGTGAAACTTGGCTTAATACCAGTAATTGTGAGAGAGATCTTGGAGTCCTAGTGGACAATCACTTAAATATGAGCCAATAGTATGCTGCAGCAGCCAAAACAGCCAAAGCAATCCTAGGCTATATTAATAGAGGGATAGAATCAAGATCACATGAAGTTCTAGAACCGCTTTACAAAGCTGTAGTAAGACCACACTTGGAATACTGCATCCAGTTCTGATCACCACAAAATAAAAGAGATGTTGAGACTCTGGAAAGAGTGCAGAGAAGAGCAAAAACATGATTAGGGGACTGGAGGCTAAAACTATGAAGAACCATTACAGGAATTGAGTATATCTAGTCTAATGAAAAGAAGGACTAGGAGAAACATGACAGCAGTGTTCCAATATTTGAGAGGCTCCTACAAGGATGAGGGGGTCAAACTATTTTCCAAAGCATCAAAAGGCAAGACTAGTCATGGAGAGGAGCAACCTAGAACTAAGGAGAAATTTCCTAACAGTGAGAACAATCAACCAATGAAACAACTTGCCTTCAGAAGTTGTCAGTGGTCCATCACTTGGAGGCTTTCAAAAACAGACAGGACATTCATTTATCTGAAATGATATAGAGTCTCCTGCGGGAGCAGATGGTTGGACTTAAAAGACCTGCAAGGTCCCTTCCAACTCTATATTCTCTGTTCTATGTTCCAAGAAGCAGGGAATTACCAGTTTGGTCTAGTGGTTAAGGCACCAAGCTAGAAAGCAAGAGCCCATGAGTTCAAATCCTGCCTTAGCCATAAAAGCCAGCTGGGTGACCTTGGGCAGTCACTCTCTCAATCCAATCCAATTCACAAAGCTGCTGTTGTGGGGAAAATAGGATAGAAGAGGTGTTTGTGTGTCTCTGTGTGTGTGTGTGTGTGTGTGTGTGTGTGTGTGTGTGTGTGTGTGTGTAAATTAAATAAAGAGAATGTTCCAAGCCTTGTTTCATTCTTCTTCATTCTAACTGGTGTTAGAGTAACAGGTACAATACAAAGTCTGAAATTCAAAAGGATGAAAGCTCATTAATTAATGAAATGTAACAGCCCTATTAGCGCAGAACAACCCCAGTTTGTTATAAAACCCAATTCTCTTCAAGGAGCTGAAAAGAAAGATTAAAAATAAAATTTAAGCATACCAGTAGATTATAGACAAGTTGAAAGACTACCTATTTTAGAAATAAATATCTAGATCTTCATAGAGAGTCCTTTATCATAGATAGGAAGAGACTGTCAATAATAATGGAGATCACTGCTGCAAATTGGAATATATTTTTGAATAAAAGAAGAAACAATATAGTATAGTTGATTCATCATATAATATTAAAGGGTATATTAAAAAATAATTCCTAAAATAATCAGATTTCCAGTTGTTGGAAAAAAGCTTTGCATATACCTAAGATCACAGGTCTTGTGTAGATTTACCTCTATATATGGCTATAATTCTATGAGAATCAGAATTGAGAAAAACAAAAAATATAAAATAAAAATGAAATATAATTTTAATAGAATTCATGTATGTTAATTAAAACCTGTTGAAAATAATACTTGAAAGTACCTTCAAAATAAACAGTACTAAAATGCTAAAACCATTATCATACATATCTATAAGTAGAACATAAGGTTAATTAAAACATTTTCGTGAATGAAGACAAATTATACATGTCCCAAGATAATGTTGCAGGATCCAATCTGGGTCAGTCATTGGAACCAGAGGCTTAGACTTCTGAGCTTTCAGATTCATGATGGCCCATCCTCCAGTATGAGCTCCATCCTCCAGGATGGGCTCCAGCACAAGTCCAAAAGCTCAAAAGACTAAATAAACCTCTGGTCCCAGTGACTGATCCAGATTGGATCCTGCAAGACATTTTCAATTTCAATATAAATCAAATACTGCTGCTAAGAAATTTGATTTTCTTACTGAATCAAATTATTGTCAATTACAGGTAGTCCTTGCTTAACCATTCATTCAGCATTATAACAGTGCTGAACTAGTGGCAGCCACAACAAGTTCTTGAAGTTTTGGCCATTCAGCATCTCTGTGGTCATAAATAAAAATTTAGATGCTTGGCAACTGGCCTGCATTTACAACTGCAACGTGTTCTTCAATTCCCCCCACCCATCTGTTTCCCCCTTCTTTGTCCTTTTGGCCACTCTGCACTCCACTGCCACCCCCCTCAACAGACCTTTACTTCTTTCTCTTACTGTTGGCCCAAAATCCAATGTTGGGCGAGGGTGCAGCCCTGGGATATGCACAGTGAGTGCAGCAGGACGGCAAAGCCTTGTCTGCCGAAAGGAGCTTGCCAGGCCCAATTAGGAAGAATCAGCAGGACAGAGCCAGCAATGGTGGCAATAGGGCCAACAGTTCCCTGGGCGATTATCAGCCTTATACAGTGCTACCACCTCTACACTACCATGGCTCCTTTACCAACTCTATCCCTCTGCTTCCTTGATGGCCCAGCAAGCGCCCTTCAATATATGAAAGTCCGCTACCTTGTTGTTCTTACTGAACATGTCCTAGAACCATGCCCTCAGCCAACCCCTGGATCCTAGGCCAGCAGAGGAAGGAAGAAGAAGTGAAGGTTAAAAGAGAATGGCAGGGGTAGGTGACAGAGTGCTGGGTGAACAAAAGGGTGGAGACGGGAGGAAATGGAGGGGAGTTGACGTGGAGGGAAGCATAGTAGTACTGTGGAGCCTCATTTGCTGAATGGAGCTTGCCAGGCCCAAACTAGCTGTTCACACAGGACAAGAGAAATGTGAGGTCTTTGTTTTAACTACTGCAACCAAGATGACCAGAACTACTGTCACTAAGTGGAGCATGATGTTTTGCCTAATAACTGCTTTGCTTAATGATAGAAATTCCAGCCCCAATTAGTTGTTAAGTAAGGACTAATTATCAGAAAAACAGCAAGGTTATTTTTAATTTATTTTTACTATTATAATTTTCAGAGAAGAAACATTCCAATGAAGCCACCAGATGATCTCAAAGTAAGTTGCATTGCATCTCTAAACCTCCCCTTGTAAAAAAATATACTTTTTCTTTACTGTAAATGGTTCTGAAAATATAAAAGAAAGATTTGATTTATATAATAAATGAAGATAATAGATAGTTTATTATTATAAAATTGTTTACTCCAGTATTCCTCATCTTTATAACACTTTTAAATTTTACTCTTATTTCAGGAGAAAAGAATGTCATGTACTTTTTCCATGATTTTTCCTATTAAATTATTTGAAAGCCCTTAAATAAAAATCATACTATTTTCCTGCTGTAACTCTAGTGATGCAAAAATGATAGTTCCATAAGGAAAATGATTATAAAGTATAAATTAGCTTTAAATGTGATGTTTTTAGATTCCGTCAGTCCTCATAAAAGAAGAACATAAGTTAAGTAATACTTGCCCAGATGACTCCAAGCAAAATATGGTAATATTTCTTTTTAAGTTTAATTCTCTCTTAACTTGTTATTTCAAATAGTTGGTTCTTACATTTCCTACCTCCTTTTTAATTTTCCTTTCCTTTCTTTTTTAAGATTACAGGCCTTATTCTTTGTCACTCCCTTCCTCCCTCACTCTCTCTCTCTCCCTCCCTCTCTCTCTCAGACACACACACACACACACACATCCAGGTCAAGAATACAGGTAGTCCTTAACTTACAACTGTTCGTTTGGTCACTTTCAAAGTTACAACGAGACTGGAAAAAGTGATTTACAACCATTTTTCACACTTATGACTGCTGTAGCATCTCCATAATCATGTGGTTTACATTCGGATGCTTCACAACTGGTTCATATTTATAAGAGTTGCAGTATCCCAGGGTCATGTGATCACCTTTTGCAACCTTCTGATAACCAAAGTCATTGGGGAAGCCAGATTTACTTAACAACTGTCTTATTAATTTAACAACTGCAGTGATTCATTTAACAAATGTGGCAAGAAAAGTTGTAAAGAGGGACAAAACTCACAATAAATTTCTCACTTAGCAACATAAATTCTGGGCTCAATTGTGGTCATAAGTCAAGGACTATCTGTACAGAGTTATCAAAGGAAAGAGTTCAGGGTGCAATGGATAGAGATTCCAGTAAGGATTGCTTGCTAGCAATGACTTTAAAATAGAGTCTCACCATATGCAACCAGTCATCAATGGAAATGTTCTTGCCTTACAAGAGCCAAGCAGACCTCCTTCGCTCAGCCCCCTATGCCTTAGGGCTAGAAGGAATCCAGAATCAGACCCCTTTTCTTCTACTGCATTTAACTACTTCACACACACTGCAGCCAAATCACCCCAGGTGTCATAAACCCTTTTTCCTAAGGAATGATAAGGAGAGTGCTATCCTAACATTATAGGGGAGGGTATTCCATAATATTAGAAAAACCACAAAAAAAGACCTGTTTCTGCAACATGGAAGCAGATCTTTCCCCCCAAAAAGTACAATACACAGGATAGGCAGACTATGGTCAGGGAAGAGAGTTCTCCAAATACTGAGGGCTTAAGTCATAAACAGCTTGATAAGATATTGACAAGCACTTTGAAATTTACCTGGAAACAAATGCAGCCTCTGCAGTACAGATGTTATTCTACTGAAATGATACTGGTCAGTCAACAATCGCATTTTTTATTTTGGAACAATTATAATTTTGGAACAATGTTCTAAGGGGCCTCCAACACATGGTCTGTGGACTGGCATTGCTCCACCACATGCTAGCAACTCGGTCGCGCAAACAAGCAAAACCCTATCCACAGGATGCAGGCAACATGCAAAACTATGCCTCCTCCGGTCTATAGAAAAACCTTTCTCCACAGAACTGGTCCCTGGTGCCCAAATGTTTGGGGGCCACTGTTCTCAGGCAACCCCATGTAAAACACATTACCATGATCCAGCCATAATGTGATGAAGCTGTTTGTGACTATTGACAGAACTTCTCATTCCAAGATCAGTCATACCTAGTATACCAACCTAACTCAGTCAAAGGTATCCCAATCATAGCCCCTACCTACTGCTCTACTGCTAAGTCTAGAATTTCCAGATCATGTGACTGATCTTTCTAGTTTTATAGAACCCCATTTTAAGCCACAGTTGGAACCAATCTAGAGCCAAATACTTTTCTGGATAAATGATCAATCTTACTTGCTGGGATTTAATCTGAACTATTTCTATCATCCAGTCCTATCCAGCATCCACACAGAGGTAAGGATCTATACACCATCTCCTGCTAAGTCAGTAAAGCTGGGTATTACTGACCTATTGATGACACCAGTTTCATGTAGATTTTAAATAAAACTTTAAATAGTAATTATAAACACTATTCAGATATAATACTCCAGTGTTTCAGAAATGACTTTAAATTAACTAATGGATGAGTGTATCTTCAGTGTCTGTCAGTATGTATGTCACTGCATATACTAATTAGTTTGTGTGATGGTACAAGAGTATGGTGCCTCACAAAGTAATCCTGAATTAGACATAGCTTGCACATAATAGTTCAAATAGACTTGGAGTAAAACTCAGCTTTGTTTGCACGTAAGTATACTGTCCACAATATGCTCAAACTAATCAGTTTTATATGATTTATATGTACAAGGAATGTTGTATGTGACAAGCCCAGTAAATATGATAATTATGTCTATGTCTATTAAAATTTTGTGGACGCCTTGATTGACCAAAGCAAGGATGGGCAGTGATAATCAATGTATGGGCCCATCAGTGATATCCATGATTTCTAAGATGAATGTAAGGGAAATATGTAGATGGTAATGAAAGTACAGTAGTTTGATCTTGTCAAGTTGATGACTCAATTAAACATTTAGGTTTAATTATGAAGGAACAAAAAGGCAAAAATGTATGTCAAAAAGTGTGAATTGTAATTTCATTAGTGTAATTTAGATTGTATTTATGAAAGTAGGGTGATCCATACAGCTTTTGGTTAGGAGTTGTGTTGAACAAACTTACATTACAAAATGATTCTGCAAACGTAACATTTGTTCCTGAATAAGAAAGTTGTTGCAAATAGCACTTTACTGAATTTTTAGCCCTAGATATGCAAACAAAAAATAATTGCATATATGCATAGTATTTTTTCCATATTTGGCTGCTATGTAGATATAATGAAACATTTATGTTGTTGAAATGTTACTTACATTTTACTAAATATTGAATTTATAGCAGTGTTAAGCACAATAATGCTTATTGTAGCTAATTAATCCATTGCATAGGTATAATTTTCTTTCTTTTTTCCAGATTGGAGAAGCCATTGGAGATAATAGTAGTTCTGTTTTGGACTTTTTATCTATGAAAACTTATTCAGATATGTCACTTGATATATCCATGTTGAGTTCATTAGGTAGGTTTTCTCATGCAGTAGTTCAGCACTGAAGGTAAAAATACAGTACTATATATATTATTTGTTCCATTAGTCCATTAAATTGCTTGGGAATTGCTGGGTTTTGACCAAAACTTTATAATATATACTTTGTTCCTTTTAATGCTTTGCTATGAAAATCATGGGTTCTGCTCTAGATGGCAGCACCTGGAGGGAGACAGAATTATAAAAACAATGTAATATCAGCATATGCTCAGCCTCTTTGCAGTTATAACATTGTGTGAATATGTGTGTATGTATATATGTGGGTATAAATATGTACGTATGTATATGTATGTAGGTATATGTATATATACATATACATACACTGCATGACTATGTGTATGTGTGAATATACATATATATACATATACAGTATATATATACTTGTAAATATATACAGTATGTGTATACTTGTAAATATATACTATACACACACACATATGTGTGTGTGTATAGTATATATTTAAAAGTATATATATACTGTATATATTTACAAGTATATATATACTGTATATGTATATGTATGTATATACATACATACACATATATAGTCATGCAGTGTATGTATATGTATATATACATATATATGAATGAAAAATGGAAGGGAGGGAGGGAGCATTCTGAGAAAAAAAGCATCTTCTACAGATGCCCATAGCTTCAGGTCAGTTGTCAGTTATTTAAACCAGTCCTTATCTATTCTGTTTAAAGTGCTAATTCAAGCAGCCTATGGTTGTGCTCCCAAGGCTAAAATATGCTTACTCAATTTATTCCCTCTAAACTGCTCGGAAGAATGCTCAGCTCTAGCACTCCTTTTCTCAGAAAAGAATGTGTAAATCAAGTCATAAGATAAGAAAACATATTAAGGAGAATCTTGCATTTTTAGCAGCCACATAATATAGTATCTGACAGGATTTCATCTGGAAGCATCGTTGTGCAAAATTTTAGCTTTTTTTTTTTTAAAAAAAATTGTTTAATTTGGATTCTGCTCAGACCATCAACAGATCATTATGTATATTATGGTGATCACAGGTACCAAGTTGCTGATTCCCAATTTTATATAGTCCTTAAAAATTTTATGTAGTCCTCATATTATGTATAAATAAGGAAATCAGAAATGCTCTATTTAAAATAATTGTTTTAAAATCAGGAAGGATGAGAAGCTGGATCAGCACCCAGGGAAGTTTCATATACAACTTAGTCCCTATTAGCCTCATTCTTACATTTTATTCAGCATATATTGGTTTTATCTATCTTTATATAAGACTGATGGAGTAACAAATATTCTTGATTTTAACTTCTTAAACCATTCATTTCAAATTCATTTTGTACTCAATAATCTAAATTTATTGACAGGTAAAGTAAAGAAAGAACTTGATCATGATGACAATCATTTACACTTGGATGAAACAACTAAATTATTACAGGACCTTCATGAGGTACAGACTGACAGAATAGGATCCAGGCCTTCCTCCAACCTTAGTTCCCTCTCTAATACTTCTGAAAGGGATCAACATCATCTAGGTAAATGTGTACTAAACTCTTTTTAATTTTCATTAAAAGTTGTTTGTAAGATTATGAGAGTATCAAGTATATTCATGTTATCTAAGTAAAGCTGTTTTTTTGTCTTACTATCGTCTAATAAACTAGTTTTCTCTTCCCATTCCCATACTACCTTCCTTATCTCATAGATATTTTTTTATCATAAATGTATATTAGAAATCTTTCAAATGGCAGAATATAAATACTAAATTCTAAATAAATACAGATTGAGAAATTTGTCCAAAATGCAGCATTATTATGTATTTTTATTTAAAATATAGATTTAATATTATTTTACCAAGTTAACTGAGATGGCCCTCTTATAATTCCAAACAGACATTTTAAATTTATAAACATTCAAACAAAATTATTGGCAATATAGAGAATCATAAAATATGTTATAAAAGTTATATTTTACAGTAAAAGAGTTTATTAACCTTGGAGTTTATTATTCACAGATAATTTATTCCATCATTCCAGAACACTACAGAAAAGTTTCTGCTCACTCTTAATAGGAGAAAGTAAACGTAGATTAGATGAATGGAGTGGTAAATTTAATTATGAGGCAGAACCTTTCAACAGAAGAAATGTTGTGGTGATCTTAATGTGACCTGCCTGCTAAATCTCTGAGAGCATTTATTTGTATAAAACTTGAAATGGTAGACCAGGACTTTTCCAGTCACTTTTCAATCAGACCCATGTAGAAACAGCATAGCGTCAGGGCATTTATTGTTATATGTCTGACTAGAGAAATCTTGGTCTGCCACTTTCTATAGCAATCATGTCATATCAGAGCAGCAGCACAAACCAAAATGGCCATGGAAAAAGTTGAAATAAGGGACATACTTACAGGCAGAGCAGCTAAAAGCTGTCAGTAGGAACTTGTTACATTTTAGCACTGCTGTTACATTATCACAATTGCCACTGAAAGCTTGTGTCAGGAGAAAATACCAGATCAGAAAAACCCAAAGTTAGCTGACCTCATTGTATGCTGAAGATGAGAGGAAAGCTGTAGTATGTAGACATGTTCTTAAAAATTATATTTGCTGAGCTAAACTTTGGTCAATTATGAATGAATTGCAAAAATCTTGTCATTATAAAACTGCATTATGAATTAGTAATGGAACATACATCTAATTTCTTCTTCCTCAGATAAACAGTTATATAGTTTAAACTGCAATAGCTTAATAAATGCTTATGATTTATTATATTAAAACTACTTACCTAACATTAAAATTATTAATTTAAAGCCAATAATTCTAGATGCAAATGTCTATCACTTCAATTACCAAAATAACTCTAGGTGGATTACACATTAAGATTGAAATAACCATAAAATTATAAAATAGAAAACAAAAGTAATTTATAATCATACATTATGGAGGATAACCAACATTAAATTATAGCAATCAAGATTTAATTATCAAAGAGTAGGTCATGTATCCTATTGCAAGGTCTTCTGGAACAACTAAGTTTTCACAGCTTTATGAAAGCCCTGCAAAAAGGCTCAGGAATACTGTATTCCACAGGGCAATGGAAAAGTTGCACTTCCTAGCTCTGATAGGATTGTAGTGCTTTACAGCCTGACTTGGTATTCACCAACTCTGGTTGGACAGAGACAGCAGAAGAAATATAGTAACTGATACAGTAAAAGATAGTAAAAGTTAGTAACTGTAAGAATACTCTCCCATTCAAGAAAAGAATGCAACCAGCACCTCAGATTTATTTATTTATTAGGTTTCTGTGCTTCCCATTTCACAGTTCTGGACAGATTTATGCAAAAGCCCTTCTGGGCCATAGCTGCCACCTGATTATTGAATCTAGGAGGATTCCCAAACTGTATCAGTTCTACTTGGAGAAATGTGATTCTGCCAAGAACTAAAGGGTTCAATATAAAGTTGGGTATTATTTGTATACTGATGATACCTGACCCCATGCATATGGATAGTCTTATCTAGTGGCCTCATGTTGATGTTGAATAGGAGTGGGGAGAGGATGAAGCTAGGTGGGATTCTGTATAGTACGGGTCTTGGATTAGATGTCACTTCACCTACCAATACCAAGTGATATCAGCTCTAGAGGAAGGGTGAGAAACATAGACAATACCTATCATTCCCAACCCTTGGAGATTATCATATTGTCCAGAAGGATACTATGATTGATTTTATTGAATGCCATTGGAAAGTCAGGCAGAACCAATAGGGTCACAATGCCCATCCCATTCTCACTATGCATAAGCACAGTCTCTGGCTGAACCCAGATCAGTCTGAAAAGGATTCTGATAAGTCACTTCCTTCAGACCCTTCTAACATTGCCATACCTTCATCAGTTTCTCCCAAAAGTACATGATGCAACAATGAACAGGAGACATACCATTGTTTTCTTTAAGACTGGTGGGAGAGCCCTCTAACTCGAGGATGAATTCACCATTTGAATCCAGCCAGTAGTTAACTCCTGGGATTCCTTGGCCAAGAAATATCAGGAAGTGGTAGCACTAATGTTACCAAGGACCTTGTCCACTTTCTCAAGACTCACATGTTCAAACTCTTCTAGATAAATAGGGCAAACCCTCTCCCCAGTCAGTTCCACAGGAGCTGTCCAGTCATCTTCAACTCTAAGCCAGTTGGGATGATTATATCCCCACAAAATGTGGTTTTTCTCACAGCAGTCCTTAAGATGTTCTTTATGTGACTTGCAGTCTCTGATAATTTTTTGTAGCACTCGGAGCTTTCTTTAACTTTAAAAGTAAAGCCAACAAAAATCACTATTTCGGAATCTGAAATATAGAAAAGCTGGAATGTAACATGAATACTAGGATTTACACAGTTTAAAAAAAGAACTTTCTTGGCATTCCAAAGAATTAAAAAAATTCCAGTCTGTAGCCTTCTCTGTACTGTTAAATTTGGCAACATTTTTTGACTATTAATAAAATTGGCATTATAATTTGGATCATATTCATTTAAAAATTGTGATAGACATTTGAAAAGTGAAACTTTCAAAGTGTCTCATAATTAATATTGATTTAATTATTTTCTGTCCATGTTTTACACAGGAAGCCCATCTCACCTAAATATAGGAGAACAGCAAGATATGGTCCATGACCCCTATGAATTTCTTCAATCTCCAGAATCTACAAATGTCAATAATTAATCTCAATTATACTGTACATATTAACTGTACAACAGTTAATAGAATCCCATGAAACAGTATGCATTTCAACCCCAGCCTCCAAATAAGAATTAATGTTTAGTAACATGTATACATTTTACTTGGATAAAAAAATGTCATGGTATTTGTACCATCAGAAATAATATTTTAGCAATATGTGCAGTGGACTTGTAGGAGTTACAAATTATGTACTTAAAAAAAAACTTGCTTATAAAAAATGGCTAACCAGCTGTTTATCATGCTTTTGATTGTTACACATACTTGGTGTATAACTATGGCTATAGAGAAAATTTGCTAGATAAATTTATTTCATTTGTAATACAAGTTTTAGAAATAGGATAGTTTTCGTATTTTCCCTTCTGTCAGTTTTTCATTGCCAAGATGGCCTGATGAAAAGAAAGTAATTGACTCTTCATTGGGAATGAAAAATGAAAAAGTACTCTTTAGAACTTTTTAAAATTAAGTATTTGAAATTTGATATTGAATGATTTTTAAACATTATGTGGAAACCAGAATAATACATTCATTTACAATATTCCAAATATTAATAAATGTGTCCGTGGTCTGAAGTTTCCTGTTCATAATTTGTCAGCTAGTTCATAATTTGTCATCTTGAATTAATTATGATGTTCTATATATGCATCAGTTTAAGATTGCAATTTTAAGATTCCTATAGCAGGGGTCTCAAACCTGTAACCCAAGAACTGCATGCAGGCTGCTGAATTATTTTGTATAGCCTACATTAACTCAACATCAAGCTCAGCTTCTCCAGTCTTTTTTTGTCTCTATGATGACTCACTGCAGCCAGGTGGGCATGACTCGGTAGGCGTGGCCATCTGAGTGCCGCCAGGTGGGTGTGGGTGAGTGGGCATGGCCGGATCGATGCGAAGAATTAGGTGCAGCCCACTCAGGGCAGATGACTCGGCAGATGACGGGGTGGGTGGGTGGACATGGCCAAGTGGACGCAAGCACGTCAGTGTGGCTGGCTAGGGGGCGCCAGGTGGGCGTGGCCAGGTAGGTGCAGAACAAGTTGCTGCAGGCAACTGGAGGTGGAGCCAACTCGGCATCCCAAAAGACCAAAAATCGCCCGGAGACGTGCTGGCAAACAGGAAGCAGGGAAGCAGGAAAATTTGAAAAGCAAAGGGTGGATTTCCTCCTCCCACTTTAGAGAATTGCTCCTTTTTTCTTGCTGTTTCCTCAGCAGAGATTGCTCTGTCTGGCAAGGAAGGGAGGGGCTGGATTCTCCCCCCCCCCCCAATTTGGTGAAAAGGAGCATTTTTTCTTGCTGCTTTCTGAGCAGAGATTTCTCTGCTATGTTTGGGGGGCTGATTCACAACATGGAGCACATGAGGATGATCAGTGCTGGATGTAACTTCTTCATTTCTTTAGAGTTATAAATTCAGAAATCTCACTGAAGCAAGAAAGGGATTCATCATTGCCCATTTGGTCAAATTCACAGAAATGGGGAAGGGAGGGTGGAAATGGAGGAGAAGGAGGAGATAAACAGAAAGAGGGGAGGGTGGATATTTTATATTTTCAATAGTTTGACATAGTTCTGTTGTCCCTAATTGAGTTCTGAGCCTGGTGCTGAGGCCGATGAAGAACAGCTGACACGAGGTGCGGGTTTTGTTTTCTTTTATTGAAGTGCTGCAAGAAAAGGGAACCTGACCAAAATGCCAAGGAACCTCGAACCACAGAATTAAGAAAGCTTTATACCTTTTCAGTAAGGAGAAGATGGGATAAGGGTGGGATATATAAGAAATATCATCTAATAAATATTTCAATAATGATCTAACAATTATTCTATTGGTCTCTAGCCATCCCTATTCCTAAGCCTTGGCTAATAAATGCTTCAGGAGTTATCTAATACACATCCTATTGCTCCAGGCCAGGGGTAGGCAACCTTGGCTCTTTTATGACTCGTGGACTTCAACTCCCAGAATTCCTGAGCCAACCATGCTGAGGGGAAAGGGAGAGGTTTCCAAGCTGAGCCATGCTGGCTCAGGAATTCTGGGAGTTGAAGTCCACAAGTCATAAAAGAGCCAAGATTGCCTACCCCTGCTCCAGGCCATCTCTATTCCTAACTTGTAGCTGAGCTTGCAAGATACTTAAGTCTGTTACTTTTGTCAGCTCTCTAATCAGCCAGAATTGTTACAAGCTTTACACGTGCATATTCCCTGTGAATTAGCATTCTTTGTACTTGCCAAATTCCCCATATGACATAATCTTGCTTTGTTTTGGCATCCAGCCCATCCATTCTTCCTGTGACTCTTCCCCCCCCAATACCCTAGCAATTTGATTTTTTTATTATTATTATTATTATTATTTTTTAATATATATTTTTATTTTTTTAAGACAACAAAACATAACACACATAAACATACAATGTATACTCTTTTTTTGGGGGGGGGGTAAATGAACAGGGAAATCTGAAAACAAAACAAGAATTGGAACAAGATGTAGGCAGAGAGATTGATTGGTGGACATTCACACAAATCCAATCTAAATATACAGAGGACAAAAAATTATATGAAATACAAAAAGAATCGCAAGAATTGGATAAAATTATACATGGAACAGAAATAAAATTAATTAGTAATATATATAAATATTTACTGAGATATAAAATGGAAGATGAGGTTGTCAAAGACACAATGATTAGATGGGCAAAAATTTCGGATACAACATAGAATTGGAGAAATGGGAAAAAATATGGGAAACAAACATAAAATTGACTATGTCTGCGGCATTCAAGGAAAATCAGTTGAAGATGTTTTACAGATGGCATCTTCCACCAGCAAAGCTTGCTAAGATGTTCCAGAACAACTCACCGACATGCTGGAAATGTAAAAAGGTACATGGAACATATTACCATCTATGGTGGACATGCCCCGTTGCAAAAAAATACTGGACTAAAATAAGAAGATGGATGGAAGAAATAATAGATCAACCTGTAGATTGGAAACCAGAGATCTTCCTGCTGGGTATCTTAAATAGAAAATACAGTAAAGAAATACGGTACTTAATCTTACATATAACAACGGCAACAAGAATAGTCTACGCACAGTTCTGGAAAAATGAGAATATACCATCAGAGGAAGAAGTGATAAGGAAAATCTTAGACTGTGCGGAGATGGACAAATTAACAAAAGAGATAAAAGAAAAGAAAGACACAGAGTACTATGTAATATGGAATAAGTGGTATGATTGGTTGGAGACTAGAAATAATAAATGAAAATAAATGCAGAAAGGTCAAGAAAGGGAAAATGTGTGTATAATAATGTATAATAATGTATAGTAATAATATGTATTATTCTTAGTATGAAATATAGTATGAACGAAGAAAATGGAAATAAGAAACAATGGGACAACAAGGAAAAATATTTTTTAAAAAGAAGAATAAAGGGGGAAAATGTAAATAATAGAAGATTACAGTTACGAAATTGCTGTTTAAAAAAAAAAAAGGAGTATAAAGCAATTTGATTTTGGATACCACCTTCCATCTCTACGTTCTGGTATTATTTTTGGAATATGAGGTAAACAAGCCTTAGAGTAATATACTATGTGTTATGCTTTATTGGGCACTGAATTTTTAGATTATCACAATGTATTTAATAAAAGGCAATATTTTTTTCCTGGTTCTCATTCCAGCCATTTATTTCCCTTGCCCTGCTTTCACATGTAGTGTTGGGAAAGTCACAGTGCATAGGAGATGTACCAGCTTGTTTTATTTGATTTCCTCACTTTATTGGTCTACCCTATGTCTTTCTATGCACATCATTCCTTTGGACCTATCGGGCAAGAGATTCTAAGATTACAAGCAAGAGTAGCATAAGAACATCAACCATAAGAATATGAAAAAATGCAGTGATAGCCCAAGCCTTGTTTTATCCTGCATTCTCAGAGACTGGACAGTCTCTTGTCTGAAATGGTCTAGGGCAGGAGTAGGCAACCTTGGCTCTTTTATGACTCGTGGACTTCAACCCCCAGAATTCCTGAGCCAGCCATGCTGAGGAGAAATGGAGAGGTTGCCATGCTGAGCCATGCTGGCTCAGGAATTCTGGGAGTTGAAGTCCACGAGTCATAAAAGAGCCAAGGTTGCCTACCCCTGGTCTAGGGTCTCCTGCTGGAGCAGGGAGTTGGACTACAAGACCCCCAAGGTCCCTTCCAGCTCTATTCTGATTGATTGATAAAGTGAGAACTTGATATCTATGAGAAGGCCACCCCACTAGATGGCTGAATGTAAGTAAGAATGTTAGTAAGGTGTGGGAAGATTTTCCGTGGTTCGGGTCTCCAGCTGGGAAGCAGACCTTCGGCTCCGACGGAAGAAATGACACAGAATGAAGCAAGCTGCCATAAAGTAGGTTTATTTACAGAAACCGGATGGAGTAATGGTACAGCGATGGTTTCTGGACTAGCTAGTACTTTCCCAAGGTGAGGGGTCCTGTTCTTATACCCCTTAAGTTATTGAGATTATGATTTGGCTTTTGTAAAGATCTTTTGTTCATTTAATTCTATCTAGTTTGTGTCTGTTTGGACCGGTAGCGATTAATATTGTCCTCAGGAAATATTTCTTTGTTCATGCAAATGTGTTTCTCTATAATATGGTTTATGTCTGTCTTGTTAGTGTTACAATGTTCTACCTAGTGAGGTTGATGGGTTTAATTGTTTGTCCAAGACGCGTGTCTGCGGTTTTCCTGTCCTCAGAATGTTTCTTTTAGCTTGGCAGTTTGCCCAGAATTGCTCAGGGCGGGGGAAGGAAGAATGAGAGACAGGGAAAAAAACTTTTCTTTGGTCTTTTAAATTTGGTTTGGCTTATCCCTTAAATGGTTCTTTTCCTGAGGTGTACCCCATCCTTCCTGGGTTCATCTACATCTGTGATGGCAGGTTTATGGGTCTGGGTTTTCTTTGTAATATTTAATTGTAAAATTTCTTTTTCCAAAGGAAATTGCCCACTTGTTTCAGGATTTGGACTAATTCTGATGTCTAAAGTGTTTCATTTGGGTGCTAATGGCTAGCTATCTCTCAATTCCCCCATTTTGGGCAAAGGAGAGGAATGGGGTGTCGTTTCTCTCCCTTCTGCCCAACCGGGTTCATTGTCGCTGTAAATCTGGTAATCATGGTCAATTTGACTCATCATTACGGAAACATGCTTTTCTTTGGTGTCTTGCTTTGGAATTAGTGAGAAACATGTTCTTTGGAAACTAAGACAGGGCTGTATGATCTGAAAAAGGCAACATAGAAGAACGTCTGCAACAGTAGCTGTGATTGCACCCAGAATGAGAATTTTTAGCCAATGTAAATTTGGTAGCCAATCGAAAAGTCCTGATAAGAAGTCAAAGGGAGAATTTTCATATCCAATTTTATGTGTAAGTTTCTTTAGGCATCCGATATCACCCTCTATCAGCTGTGAGTGGTCGCTTAAGTTGAAGCAACAGAGTCCTCTGAATTCTTCACACCCATGATTATGTCTTAGCAACAAATAATCAATGGCTGCTCGATTTTCAAGGGTAGCCTCTCTCACCTGTTTTAGTTCCTGATTCAAGGCATCCAATGCTTGGGAAGTCAAATTTAAGCCTTTCACTAGTGCACAAGCTAGGCTGTTCAGGGCCCTGGCATTGTGTGCTGCCAGGGCGGGTACCCCGACCAAAGAGATGGCCAGTGATGCACATTCTGTCACAACCGGGTCAGCTCCTGCAGGTCTCTCCTTTGTCGTCTTTGGAGAGAAGACATTACCATAGTTAGTCTCCCTAAGGTGCATGGCCCTCCTGTTGCGTTAGCTGGAAGATAGGAGTATGCCTTCAACCCGCATAAAAGGAACCATCCTAAAGGGAGTTTTATGTAGCTGTATGTGAATGGAATGGTTTCAGTGTAATTGCAACTGAGTTCCCTATTGTTGAGATCCTCGCACTTGGGGACCCCTACAGCCACTTACTTTGAAGCAGTAAGTGGCCTGTGTTACCTTGGCGATTTTCAGGGTGTACATGTTCTGGTCCTTAGAAGTTGTAGTTGTTTCCCCAGTCAAAAATGGTATTATATGAGGTTTCCATGTCGAAATTCTTCAGCCTGGTTAAATATAGCATGTGGTCCTGAAGCTACACCTATGAGGCAGGTAGTGAGAATGTCCTTTACAGATGTTCCCCCTGCTAGGCAGAAGTTGGTGGTGTTTAGAATCTCCCGTGCTAAATACTCCCAAATATTTCCCTTTTCTGGCAGGAGGTTTACCTCCAAGAGTCCTGATACAACATTTATACATAATAATATGAAGCAAACTCTAACAACCCCCATTCCCATCACTCCCACAGTCTTCCCTCCCATCTTCTTTTACTTCAAAAAGAGTTCTCAGCGTCCACTCGCTTGTCTCTGGGTCTTTTCTGAGCTTTATGGGTGGCACCTTTTGAGCTGGAACCGGATCCTTGCTGTGGTCCAATACGGCTGGCTTTACGTGGGTCCAGCGAATCCAGGCATCCTTTTCAGCAACCTTAATGGTGGTTTGCGTTGTTAATAGGACTTGGAAGGGTTCATTCCACTTGGGCTGTAGTGGGGTTGTCCTAGCAAATGACTTGGTCCACACCCAGTCTCCTGGTTCGAATGGATGAAGGGCCTCCTCCAGGGGCAGAATCTGTGTCAGTGCGCTCTGTCTCCACAGGGTCCGTAGTCTTTGGTGAAGGGCTGAAAGATAAGCAGAAAGAACCATATCCCCCCTTTCTGGGTTAAGGGAGTGAGGGTCTAGTCCTTTTAATGTGTCTGGTGGGCGGCTGAAAAGTAGTTCGAATGGTGACAGACCCATATCTCATCGAGGTCTGGTTCTTAGATAAAACAAAGCAATGGGTAGGGCTTATGGCCATGTTAAATGTGTCTCCTGGCAGAGTTTACCCAGGAGAGTTTTTATTTCCTGGTTAGCTCTTTCTGTACCTCCAGAACTGGTTGGAGAAAAAGGGGTGTGTACGTTTTGGATGATGCCAAGGGCCTGATATATGTGAGTGAGAATTTATGCCACAAAATGTTTTCCTCTATCCATATCTATATTGCTGGGTACCCCAAATCATGGCACTATATCTTTTAGTAGGTGTCTGGCTGTTTCTAGTGCCGTAGCATGGCGGCAAGGGAAAGCCTCAATTCAGTGGGTTAATTGGTCCCTGCATACAAGGCCGTATTGAAAACCATTTGCTCTGGGCAGCTGTATGTAATCCATTTGTAATTTTTCGAATGGGCGTTGTGCCCATGGTCTACCTCCAATGTGAGTGGTTTTTCTGGAGGTGGCATTATTAGCTTGGCAGGTTTTGCAAGTTCCTGTTACTCGTGTGGCTTCCTGATACACTCCGGGTGCATACCAGACTCCCCTTATTGCATCTACCATTGCCTGTGTTCCAAAATGGCCTTTGGCATGCAGTCGCTGGCAGATAAGTCGTAGGAGATGAAAGGGAGCTATGGGTCTCCCATCAGGGACCGTCCAAAAGCCCTCCTTAAATTCTGTCTCAAATTTTCTTTTCCAGTGTTCTACCTCTCCCTTTTCCAGTAAATCTTTGTATGGGATTTCTGTGTCTACCCTTAAGGCAGGGGCTGTTGGATTTGCTGAAAGGGGCTGTGTGGCAGCCCATTTGGCAGCTTGATCTGCAAAGTGGTTACCTTTTGTGATTTCTGAGTTGTCCTTTTGATGTGCTCTGCAATGTATAATTGCTATTTTTGAAGGCAACTGAATGGCAGTTAATAATTTAGACACTAATTTGGCGTGGGCAATGGGCTGTCCGGACGCAGTCAGGAATCCTCGTTGTTTCCATAGCGCTCCGGTAGCATGACGGATACCAAACGCATATCTCAAATCGGTATATATGTTGGTAGACCGGTCCCTCGCTTCCTCGCAGGCCTGTATTAAATCCGCGAGCTCAGCGGCTTGAGCGCTGTAAGACAGAGTGAGCGGCATAGCCCACACAATTTCGTGGAGAGAGACAACAGCTGCTCCTGTCACTCTACTCCCTTCAAGCATGAATGAAGACCCATCTGTGAATAATACAAAATCCGGGTTTTCCAGGGGGACATCGGTGAGGTCAGGTCGGGGCAGCTCTGTATCTTGGATAAGGTGGAGGCAATCATGCAGGTTTTCCTTTGATTGTTCCGTTGGTAATAGTGTAGCCGGATTTAAAGTCATACAACTCTCAAATGAAATGTGTTCGGTGTCAAGGCTGCTAACATCGAATGTTTTGCCTGACATTATATATGGATGCAGACATTTATTATTTAACCTGTGTATTACTTTAAGAGCCACTATTAGATAGTATGGGGGGAGGGAAGTGAAAGAATGTGCTTGAGAACTAGTTAGCCATAACAATAATTCAGCAGAGCGTCTTCAAAGCTGGATGAAATGTGAGAAGATAAAATATGGCGCGTTATGGAACGGGAGGGAAAGCTCACACTTTAAACTAATTGGGGAATGTGATTAATGACTGTTAAATGAGGGAGGGGAATGTGCTCAGATACTGTGGAATGAAGTAGGAGGGTTTAGATTTTGGCTTTGCTTATGTATGTGCCGAAGCTATGTTTGCCATAAAAAGATTCAAAAAGGAAAAATGCCTCATGTTTCTTTGAAAAGCATCTTCCTTCGGAACCATAACATCAAGCCAAAATCCCACAAACTTTTCAAACTTTGCTATTCCTAAAATGGAAGGAATAGACTGACAAAGAACGTCATGGAAGAAGAGGAGTTGCCGGAGACTAGCACCCCTGCAGCAGCAAGTCCCTCAGAGATGGGAGCCGCAGCGTGCAAGATGGTTGAGAGAGAACCCTCACAAGTCCCCCAGCTGGGAGCAAAGACAAAGAGATTAGAAGAGCTGATTTGGTCTTCAGACTGGGACAAACCAAGCGTGGGATCCGGAGATTTCGTAACAGCTTCTCCATCTTCAAAGACTTCCAAGACGGATGAGTTAGAGCCACAACAAAGAGATCTTCACAGATTACATCCCCCACGCCAGTGGAGAACTGCTAAGCCTTCGGCCGCTGAAGACTCGGGTGAGTGGAGATATCAAATTGCCACTCATAGTCAATCAGTAGAGAATTTGGCAGAGAGGTTTGAAGCATTAGAAGTGAGGGGCGCGGAACAGTCCCTGCTGAGAGAGGCCCCCAGCCCTTCCCTTGCAGATCAAACAGTTTTCCAATCCCTGGAACCCCTTGCCAGGGCCTCCAGCCCCACAGAGAGAGGGAAACCCAGCCTGGGCCCCCGGCCTCAATGCGGAGTTTGGCAGCCCCCTCAAACAGAAGATCAAAGGCCTCTGAGCGTGCGTCAGCTAATGGAGGTCTTACAGCAGCTTGGGGTGGTACAAAGGCCAGGAGAGCAGCAGCAAATGGGTCCGCAAATGGGAGAGGCTCAGCAACAGTGGAGGGGCTTACAGCAGTAGAGGGCACCATCACACCCCCCCCCGCAGGCCAACAAAAGAGAAGGCAGCAACCACCCTCACCTATTCAGCAACCTTTAGAAAAACTCCCTGCAAATTGTCCCCATAGCAAGTATGGTGGGCACAGTACTTTAACCGCTTCAACTTTACTCTAAAGTACATACCGGGGGGGGGGAACCTCCTAGCTGATGCGCTATCTAGATTGCCCCAATACAAAAGTGAACGTGAAGAAGTTAATGAGGCGATTATCTCCAATCCACAACCTGTTGCACAAATCACGCCTCGCAGGGTCCCTAATCCGGATGACCCTGGAGCAAAGAAAATAAAACGAGAGCTCCTCACCGATCAATGGTTCAAAGATAATCAAACCTCCTTGACGTGCCGGGATGGTTTGGCTTACAAGGGAGGGAAATTGTATTTGCCCGAATCCCTCCGTCTAAATGCTCTCAAACACAGCCATGATGTAACACAGGCTGGACACTTTGGATATCTAAAAACTCTACATCTCACCCGCCGGCAATTTTGGTGGCCGGGACTGAAACGGGATGTGGAAAACTATGTGAAGAGTTGTACCGTATGTGCCACAATGAAAAGAATCCTGGGGAAAACCCCTGGGTTACTGCAGCCGGTGGCAGACCCTTCCCAACCCTGGGAAGAAATAACTATGGACTTTATCGTAGACTTACCTGAAAAGGAAAGATTGTCATCTGGACTGTAATAGACTTGTTTTCGAAGCAGGCTCATTTCATCGCCTGCAAAGGACTCCCATCCGCCCAACGACTAACTAAATTGTTCCTGAAACATATCTACCGACTGCACGGCGCCCCTAAGCGAATAATCTCAGACAGGGGGGTGCAGTTCACAGCAAAGTTTTGGAGGAGTTTTCTTAAATTAATTGGATCATCTCAAGGCTTATCATCTGCTTTTCATCCGGCCACCAATGGAGCTGTAGAAGCCGCCAACAAAATGGTGGAGCAATATCTCAGATGCTACATATCCTATCAACAGACGAACTGGACTGACCTCCTCCCTTTTGCAGAGGTGGCGTACAACAATTCTGTGCACAGCAGTACTGGCTACACACCTTTCAGAGTAGCCACAGGCAAAGAGTTCAGTCCAGTACCTGAATATCTCAAGTGCCAACTGCTTCTCAGACACTTGACCAATGGGTGAGGGGATGGGAAGAAGTTTGGAGAAACACAAAATCTGCTTTAAAAAAGACTTTTGAAACCTATAAAAAGCAAGCTGACAAAAAGAGGGCTCCCCAAAGAACGTTCCAAGTTGGGGAAAAGGTTTATCTGTCGACCAAATATTTATGCCTCAAATTACCCAGCAAGAAGTTAGGACCGAAATTCTTAGGGCCTTTTCCCATCGTAAAGGTCATCAATCTGGTCACCGTAAAACTGAAACTCCCTAGACCTTTGGGTAAAATTCACCCTGTTTTCCACAGTAGCTTGTTAAAACCTTATCGGGGCTCCACTTTAAGACCTCCCCCGAAGAAAGCACCTGGGCCCCTCGTAGTTGCAGGGCAGACTCATTATGAAGTGAAACGTATTCTTGATTCTAGAATCTTTAGAGGCAAATTGCAGTACCTAGTACAATGGAAGGGGTATCCGTTATCTGAAGCCACCTGGGTGAAATCAAGCGAGGTGAAAGCTGACAGACTCGTCAAAATATTTCATGCAAAATATCCCAACAAACCGAAACCTAATCATTAACATATGCTTTTGTTTACATTACAGGATCTGTCGCTTTTGTAAGGGGGGCCGGATGTCAAGGCTGCTAACATTGAATGCTTTGCCTGACATTATATATGGATGCAGACATTTATTATTTAACCTGTGTATTACTTTAAGAGCCACTATTAGATAGTATGGGGGGAGGGAAGTGAAAGAATGTGCTTGAGAACTAGTTAGCCATAACAATAATTCAGCAGAGCGTCTTCAAAGCTGGATGAAATGTGAGAAGATAAAATATGGCGCGTTATGGAACGGGAGGGAAAGCTCACACTTTAAACTAATTGGGGAATGTGATTAATGACTGTTAAATGAGGGAGGAGAATGCGCTCAGATACTGTGGAATGAAGTAGGAGGGTTTAGATTTTGGCTTCGCTTATGTATGTGCCGAAGCTATGTTTGCCATAAAAAGATTCAAAAAGGAAAAATGTCTCATGTTTCTTTGAAAAGCATCTTCCTTCGGAATCATAACATTCGGAGGTGAAGAGCTCGGCTTCATATTGAGCTAAACGCTGCTGGGTAAAGGCTTGTGTTTGTGATTTTAGAAGGATAGAAACACATCATGGGGAACCTTTAAGACAAGGGGGTGGCCCAGAACTAGGTCCTTGGATCTTTTTACAATTTCTACGGTGGCTGCCACTGCTCTCAGGCACGGAACCATTCCCTTTGCCACCAGATCAAGCTGCACTGAATAGTATGCTACGGGTCGCAGTGAAGAACCAAATCGCTGGGCTAGGACACCTGATCCTACCCCCTGGTTCTCATGAATAAACAGAAGGAAAGGTTTTTTATAGTCAGGGAGACAAAGTGCTGGCACTGATGCCAGTGTCTGTTTTATCTTAGCGAAAGTAAGGTCTAACGGTTTGGTCCAGGCAATTCGGTCCAGCATATCTTTAACAGTTAGCTGAATGAGAGGTTTAGCTAACTCCCCAAATGATGGGATCCATGGGAGACAGAATCCTAGGACGCCCAGTAGGGCTCGCACCTGTCTTTTTGTCTGAGGGGGCTTCATCTTAAGGATGATTTCAACCCTCCTTGGTGCAATAATATAGCCCAGGTAGGTGACTTCCTGTTTCAAGTATTGCAGTTTGGAAAGTGACACTTTATGTCCCCTCTGTACTAATGATAAAAGCAGGTTATGGGTGTCAGCCTTGCAGATCTGTTTAGTGTCTGAGGCTAGCAGGAGGTCATCCACGTATTGAATCAGTGTGGATCCCCCTGGCAAGGCAATGGAAGCTAGGTCTGCTTTAAGGATTTGTCAAAAAAGGGTGGGGGATTCTGTATATCTTGGGGTAGGTGTGTCCACGTGTACTGTTGATCCTCCCAGGTGAAAGCAAAAAGATATTGGGAGTCCCGGTCTGTTGTTATTAGTTGCGAAGTCGTGTCTGACCCATCGCGACCCCATGGACAACGTTCCTCCAGGCCTTCCTGTCCTCTACCATCTTCTGGAGTCCATTTAAGCTCACGCCTACTGTTTCAGTGACTCCATCCAGCCACCTCATTCTCTGTCGTCCCCTTCTTCTATTGCCCTCAATCTTTCCCAGCATTAGGCTCTTCTCCAGTGAGTCCTTCCTTCTCATTAGGTGGCCAAAGTACTTGAGTTTCAACTTCAGGATCTTGCCTTCTAAGGAGCAGTCAAGGTTGATCTCTAGGACTGACCGGTTTGATTGCCTTGCAGTCCAAGGGACTCGCAGGAGTCTTCTCCAGCACCATAGTTCAAAGGCCTCAATTCTTTTGCGCTCAGCCTTTCTTATGGTCCAACTTTCACAGCCATACATTGCAACTGGGAAAACCATGGCCTTGACTATATGTAGTTTTGTTGGCAGGGTGATGTCTCTGCTTTTTAGTATGCTGTCTAAATTTGCCATAGCTTTCCTCCCCAGGAGCAAGCGTCTTTTAATTTCTTGGCTGCAGTCCCCATCTGTAGTGATCTTGGAGCCCAGGAAGATAAGTCCCGGTCTACCGGGATACTAAAAAAAGCAGAACAAAGGTCTATGACAGTAAAGCACGTAGCCAACGCTGGAACCTCGGTGATGATGGTAGCTGGGTTGGGGACTATTGGGGCACGGGGTATCACATGACTGTTCACTAGTCTGAGATCATGAATGAACCTGTAAACTGGATTTCCATTTTGGTGTAATTTTGGCTTGCGGACTGGAAAAATAGGTGTATTACAGGGGGAGGTGCATTGGCGGAGAACCCCCTATTTTAGGTATGCCTCAGTTTCCTAATGGGCTCTATTGCTTCAGTTGGGATCCGGTATTGGGGAACGCACTGGGGTGGTCCCTTTTTCACCTGGATCCTAACAGGAGTGGCTCCTTTCAATAATCCTACCTCTGTAGAGTTCCAGCCCCAGAGGGAGGCAGGGAGGTTTCTAAAATCCTCGTGCAGCTGTTCTTTGTTCAGGGCTAAAAATTGGTTGCGCTCTGCAGGGATATCTAATATTACTCCAGTCTTGTTGCACTTTATTGTGGCCCCCATCTTGCACAGCAAGTCTCAGCTCATAAGGGACAAAGGAGACTGTGGGCAAATAGTGAAGGTGTGTTCCACAGAGAAGGGGCCGATCTCTACCTTTAGCTCTTCAGTGAATTTTACTGGGACATTTCCCCCCCCCACTGCTATAATATTATCCTAGGCTCCAGGTATTACAGAGCCTTTAAAGGGAGGGGTGGTGATTAGAGATGAGGTGGCCCTGGTATCTACCAAACACTCGTATTCTTTTCCCCCAATTGTGATTGTGACAAGGGGTTCTCTGTTCTTTAAGGGAATGGCCAGTCCGGCAAAAGTGGCCAGAAACTCCTCCTTTCCTGGCTCTAGTCACTGATCTTGGATTTCGTTTCCTCTGCTTTGCTCCCAAAGGGGCTCTTCCTGATATCTCCTTTCCCTGTTTTGAAATGATCTCTCCCTAGGAAAAGGGGCTCTGGGTGGCAAGTGGTGGTTTCGTGAGGAGGTTTTCTTACAGTTGAATTTGAAGTGGCCCATTTCGCCGCACTTATAGCAGTGCGGGCACTTATGGTCGGGCATTCCTTCCTCCCTGCATCGTGGGCACGGATGTAGCCTTTCAAAGGGCCGATGGTCTATCCGCCTGTTTTCATTGTGTATAGCTGCAAAAACTTGCAGGTCTTCTTTTCTTTCTGTTCTCCTTTTCCTGTCTCTTTCTCTTTCCCTATGAATCTCTTTTTGCTCCTTTTCTTCCTCTCTCAGCCTCTCTCTCTGGTCATAGATGAAGTTTGCAATTCTCCGCAACTCTGAAAGTTCCAGACTGGATCAGTTTGACACAATTCGATGGAAATGTGTTTTAATGTCATTGGTGGATTGGTCTACAAAGGCTGAGGTGAGGATTCTCTGGTCTTTTAGAGAATGAGCATGGGCTACGGCTGCTTCTGAGAGGTGAACCCAGAAGGCGTCTGGGTTTTTGGTTTCTCTTTGAATTGTTCTTTGGAACTCCTGCCAATTCAGAGGTTTTTTCCCTATTTCTTGAAGGGCTTCCATCAGATTATCTGTAGCCCTGTTATATTCATCCCAGTGGTTATCATCATTGTAGTCCCACTCGGGACGGTTGGTGGGCCAGGCAACTCGGGCTGAGGCTATTTGCCCAGGTTTGACTATTACCGGTCGCCTGGCTATCTCTGCAGTTTTTTCATGCAGTTTTAGCAGTTCGTCCTTCATTAGGAAGACATGCAGCAACTGCATGGGGGTCATATCCCCCCATGAAGGATTATGGCTGTCAATTATAGATTTTAACATCTGAATCACAGCCTGGGGGTTAGACCTAAAAGAGGGAGTATCCCTTTTCCATATAACTATATTGAATGTGGAAAATGGCGTGTGTGTTAGCACGTATTCCAACTGCCCTCTTGTCCTTCCTGGGACTGGTTTACTCAGGAGAGAGGCCATTATTATTTGCCCAGGTTTGTCTGAAGGGGTTCGTGGGGCTTTTCCCTCTTCCTCTTTCTTTGGGGCAGGGTTGTTAAGCCTGGCTAATTCTGCCCAGCAATACCAGTAGGGGATTTGGCTGGGTCTTATCAGTGGTCTAAGTGCTTTTAATGTTGAAAAATTAAAGGTACCGTCTTTTGGCCAAATTGTCTCCCAGTTTCATCCTTCAGCAAAGCCCACTCATTGCAAATTTTCTTTGCTTGTTTCTTTTTCATGCCATCCAGGACGGGCACTCGCCTCTCGTCCCATGCCTCAAGCAAGTCTCCAATGGGTGTCCTAATTTCAACCCTCGAACTGCAGCTACCCATGTTCCCCTTTCGATGTGGGGTTCAGTCGGCTCAGTCGGGTTCCTAGCAGCACTTTCCAGCTGCTCTTAGTGACACTATCCCTGCCGCCCCACCTGTAGATTTTTGGGCTCAAAAAAATGCCCAGGAAGACTTCGGTTCCCTAACGAAGTACTGGACCTTCCTACCTAGGGAACTCCCTGCCGTCACTTTGCAGACCTAAAAAAAAAAACAGTCCGAGGAGGACCTGCTGCAACAGGTACACGGCCTCCTTCTATTTCCCTTCCCTCAGTTTTCAGACTCGGGGAGTCTGGGAAGACCTGTGCTTTGTGCACTAGTATGAGTCCTTCGTACAGATGAGCTTTGCCTTATTGATTTCTGCTGGGATTTCCTGTTAGCGCTCCCTCCCCTTATTCAAATATGCACACACACACACACACACACACACACACACACACACTCGGCTCCTTTGTTCTTTTATACCAGGCAAGGTTCCATGCTCCGGCTTTAACCTCCTATGCGTTCCAGATTTCTGCCGGTCACGGCTCGGTGGAGCTAGCGACAGACATGGGGGCGGCTGGGAAAAAGCACAGAGAAGGTGAAATCCTAGTGGAGATCAGAGGAGGAAACCCATGCACTCACACGCACACACCAACCCGTTCCAAAATTTTAAAATTTTGCAGTACTCACCTACTTTCGGGCAGCTGTTGAGCGCAAGACTCAAAGACTCCCTTTACTGCCCTTAGCTTCCCGGGCAAGGTCCGTGGGCTTACCTACAGACTAAAAGGAGTCTGGTGCTGGCGAGGTAGGAGCCCTACGGCCTGGTCCGGTGGCTCAGTTGGCTGGGGTCCCTTCGTGGTCGCCAGAATTGTGGGAAGATTTTCCATGGTTCAGGTCTCCAGCTGGGAAGCAGACCTTCGGCTCCGACCGAAGAAATGACACAGAATGAAGCAAGCTGCCAGAAAATAGGTTTATTTACAGAAACCGGACGGAGTAATGGTTTCTGGACTAGCTAGTACTTTCCCAAGGTGAGGGGTCCTGTTCTTATACCCCTTAAATTATTGAGATTATGATTTGGCTTTTGTAAAGATCTTTTGTTCATTTAATTCTATCTAGTTTGTGTCTGTTTGGACCGGTAGCGATTAATATTGTCCTCAGGAAATATTTCATTGTTCATGCAAATGTGTTTCTCTATATGGTTTATGTCTGTCTTGTTAGTGTTATAATGTTCTACCTAGTGAGGTTGATGGATTTAATTGTTTGTCTAAGACGCGTGTCTGCAGTTTTCCTGTCCTCAGAATGTTTCTTTTAGCTTGGCAGTTTGCCCAGAATTGCTCAGGGTGGGGGAAGGAAGAGTGAGAGACAGGGAAAAAAAACTTTTCTTTGGTCTTTTAAATTTGGCTTGGCTTATCCCTTAAATGGTTCTTTTCCTGAGGTGTACCCCATCCTTCCTGGGTTCATCTACATCTGTGATGGCAGGTTTATGGGTCTGGGTTTCCTTTGTAATATTTAATTGTAAGATTTCTTTTCCCAAAGGAAATTGCCCACTTGTTTCAGGGTTTGGACTAATTCTGATGTCTAAAGTGTTTCATTTGGATGCTAATGGCTAGCTATCTCTCAATTGATGAATCCTTACTAACAAATATAGATAAACAAAAATAAACAGAGGTTTCTCTGCCAACTTTGGCAGAGATTCCTCTCACCACATTTGGTAAAACTCTCCTTTTTTGGGGTGGTATATTCCCACTGCCAGGGGCTTAAATGTGAACTCTTACTCCAACATATTCTCTCTCTGTCTCTCTCTTCCTCCTTCTCTCCTTGATTAGTTATCCCCACATTGTGACATCAATAAATCATAAAAAGGCATAAGAGTACAACATAAAAAACCCTTTTATTAAGCAATTTGATAATTGTATGCTATGGCACGTAAATAGTCAATAGGGTTTAGATTTCCATATTCGCTTACAATCCTGGCAATGTGTTCATCTGCCATACAATACTTCTTGAGTTTCAGTGGAGGGCCATGTCCAGAAAGGAGCTATTCATAAAATGCATCTCTACCTTTCTGGACCTCCTTCAGACCATTGATGAATTTCCAAATGGTTGGATGGTACATACCCAACTGGGAGCAGAGTTGCCAATGTGCAGCTTCTGAGTAATTGTTTGTACGGTCCTCTCCTACCTGCGTCCGTTCAAAAAGATTCCACATGGCTATTGGGAACAAAGGTGGCTGTCTTCCTTGTCCTCTCCTGCCTGGACAACCTATGTAGTTGTCCTCAAACCAGTTCAGAACAGGCTGCAGCTCTCCTGGAAGGAATTGTTTTAATGCAGAAACGTATTCTTCCAGGTTGGGGACAGATACGAATGCCAAGCCACAACCATTTTTGCCTTCACGGCAAAGTCCACATCATTGTTGAAGTCATGGGCAGTTCCAGTTCTTACTAAATGCTTCCTCATGTTCTGTGCAAGATGAAAGAAACAGCCTTTTAAAGCAATCTGGGAAGCATTCTCTGATGGCATTCATCGCAGCCATTTCAAAATCACAGTAAATGGAACAGGGGTGGGTGTTAGCCACCAGGTTTTTCACAAAGTGGAATAATCTTTCATATGTACTGCGCTGTTTGTTAGGGAGAAGTGCATACAAAATAGGATGCACTCCCTCATACATCTTTGCTAAAATGACATAAACCTAAGCAAATAGATTGGGAGCAATTGCAAAAGTCCCATCCACATACCAGGTGTCAGCTGTCTGCAAAATGTAAAGCCAAGTACTTCTGCCGAATATTAGGATCCTCCTAGATCCATCTCCAGAATCACTCAGTAAGAATGGCTCTTCTATGCCTGGTGCTGGTGAGTAGATTTTGTATTCCTCAGGTAATACAAGCTCATCAAAGCTGCCTGGGTCTGAAGGTACTGCTTGTATTTGGTTTCGCCGTTGCCAGATAATTTTTCGCAAAGCTGCATTTGCAGGTATTGCAGCGAAAACCGCTGGGTTCACGTTGGCCAGGCAGGTTTTGATAACTTGGGATGTTCCCTCCACAGTGTCTTCAGCTCTGCGCTTAATCCCACTGAGGAACCTTGCTACTTCCACATACGCTGCTGAAGGAGAGTGGGAATGAACATTGATCATTTTGACTATCTCTCCATTTCTAGTGTGAATTCTGGCCTTACATTGCTCCCGCTGGTCACAGTGCCAAATCTAATGGAAGAATCAACTGCACTTAGTCTTTTGAATACATAGAGGTAGCCATCAGAACAAAACTTTTCTCTTCCTCTCTGGCTTAGAATAGTAGCGGGCATCTCACATGTAGCTATTGTCATCAAGGTATCTGGATGCCAATGAAAACTATTCTAATGTTTTGCCCTGTCAGTGTCAGTAGAGGGCTTTTATGGGGCTGGAGACCTGTGATCACCACTTTTAAACATTTCACACACACAAACAGAACTGGAGACGACACTACAAAGAAATAAAAACAGAGAGGGACTAATTGCTGGAGCTAAACCAAATTAGAGGGCATGAGATTTCACACCTAGCCCATATTTCCTTTAACAAAGTAGATCAAGGACCATATGCACTACAAAGAAAAATTCCAATTGATATAGGAGATAAGACAAAGTTATTTCCTCCAGTTCCTTGGGTCATAAAACCATGCAACACACTTGTATTTCCTTCACCACAAAGTCCTGGGAGGGGCAACTCCCGCTCCTTTTCCCCCTTCCCCACTTCCACTATCTCATCCCTCCCCTGTCTTACAAATCATCTTCCCATCATAGTTTATCAATTCCACAGTGGATATTAATGCATCTCATCCAACATCCTTCTACCAAATTAACAGGATTGCTACTTTACATGTTGCCTCTGGATTTCTTTATGCTTTGTTTATGTTCCTGTGTTTGAGGGATGTGAACTGCAAAAACAAGGCTGCAAGAGTAAAAAAAGAAACTGTCACACTGATGCCAATAGTTCCTGTATTTTTAGTTTTTATTTCCCTCAGTGAATAGTAGAATAAAAATAGAATAGAAATAAAAGTGTTACTTTAAGGATATCAGCATGAAAATTTTTTTGTTGAGAGATGCTCAACTGAATTGTGAAAAAAGCAGCTCATGTTAGAGAATTTGCTGTTCCATAGCTTAACAACATATTAAATATTATAAAAGAGCATTTTATCTGGTTGCACATAGAATTTTGGCGGGACTGATGGTGATGGCGGTTATAGCTATTTTACAGGCATGTAAGTCTTCTCTCAATGTGAACGTCCAGATTCCTTCTGGTAGCGAGGACAATCTCTTTTGATAAATGGTGTGTGTGTGTGTGTGTGTATGCCTGAACACTGTGAAAACCGAGAGAATCCATTACACAGATTTTCTTTAATATGCATACTTTCTTCCTTTTGTATTTAGTATTTATGGCAGGTGCACATACAGCAGGACAATAGCAGAAATGGATAGATTTTTGCCTTAATCCATTTGAGTAGTGTATTTCAATTACTACAGTACTGTAAACATTATCTGGTCATGGAGCATCCTGTTTTCCAGGTTGCTGAGCCAGTGTAGTAGTTGGGTGTTTAGTCCTGTGTTTCTCAACCTTGCCCCCTTTAAGGTGTGCTGATGACCACTGTCAGAATTCCTCAGCCAGAATTCTAAATGTTGAAGGTCACACATCTTAAAATGATCAGGTTGCAAAACACTGGCTTTGCCTCTAGTCAGGGATGAAAAAAATGCATACAGGACAAGTCTAACAAGTGAAGCAAATTAGGCCTACATCCTTATAAATGACCAGGCACAGGTTTCTGTGACTTTCTCACTGAAAGCATATATTCTAATCCTCCACAAAATTCCCAGTAGTGAATTTTAAGAAAATTAAGATACAACATAATGAGATGGAGGAAACTTATCCACAACTTAACTATAAACTTATACTGGAAATTTTTTTTGAAGCTACTGAGCAAGTGAACTCTAGAATGAAAGCCCTTGCCCCAAAACTTCAATGTGATTTCCAGACTCCAATTGACTATTCCATAAGTCAAAAAACAACAGAAGAGGAACAAATCAACACCAAAGAGGACATTACACAATCCTACGTACAATCCACTGAGAATCTTGATCACCAAAGAATGATTTTAATTAAAACACCTGTAACGTCAAAAGCAACAGGAATTGATCTGCACATCCAAGCTATTGAAAACTGTGATAAGTTGGATAACCAACCAGCAATCATAACACTGGACAAAATTGATTATGCTACTCAGATGACAGTGGAAGAAGGAGAAGAGAAGTACGACCAGACTGAATTGATGATAAACATGTCTAACCAAACATTGAGATTCGCTGATATAGAGGCTCTCTTATGGAAACCTGCCTGGCACAGAAAGAAAGCCAGAGTCAGATTTAAAAATGGGATTTCAAACTTTACTTAATGGGTAAAAAAAAGGTTTTTTAGAGATATTGACTGATTTAATATTGACTGAGATGAAAACTAAAGGCTTTTTAGAGATATGGACTGATTTAATGTTTAGGATTTAGATCTATAACTGAGATGAAAATTATTGGTTAAATTATAGTTTGGAATTGTAATATGAAAAAGGTTTTAAATGAGGAGTTATTAGGATAATAAATAGAATATATACGTGAAATAGAGTAAGAATGTATTTTTTGGAATAATATGTTTATTTTAGGTATGATAATCACCTTGTAATGGAATGAGCCACGCCCCTTCGCTGTCCTCCCGCCACCGCTGCCGGCGCTGAGCGAGGCCAGAGAGGCGGCGGCGTCCGGGCAGCCGCGCCCCTTCGCCGTCGTCCCGGTGCCATTCACGCTGAGCGAGGCTAGAGAGGCGGCGGTGACCGGGCAGCCGCGCCCCTTCACCGTCCTCCCACCGCCGGCACTGTTCGTGCCGAGTGAGGCCGGAGAGGCGGCGGTGACTGGGCAGCCGTGCCCCTTCGCCGTCTTCCCGCCGCCGGCGCTGAGCGAGGCCGGAGAGGCAGTGGTGACCGGGCAGCCACACCCCTTTGCCAGCCTCCCACTGCCGCCGCTGCTGCTGCTGCCAGTGGCACTGAGCGAGGCCAAAGAGCCACACACCTTCGCTGTCCTCCTGCTGCCGCCATCGGCACTGAGCGAGGCCGGAGAGGCGGTGGTGACCGGGCAGCCACGTCCCTTCCCCATCCTCCCACTGCCGCCGCCGCCGCCACCGCCAGTGCTGAGCGAAGCCAGAGAGGCAGCGGCGACCAGGCAGCTGCGCCCCTTTGCCGTCCTCCCGCTGCCGCCGTCGGCATTGAGCGAGGTCGGAGAGGTGGCAGCGACTGGGCAGCCGCACCCCTTTGCCGTCCTCCCACTGCCGCTGCCGGTGCTGAGCAAGGCCGGAGAGGCGGTGGCGGGTGGGCAGCCATGCCCCTTCACCATCCCGCCACCACCACCGCCGCCACCGCTGTTGCTGCATGAAGCTCACCTGGCTGCCGTGGGGCTCTCCGCCGCCTGGCCCCGCCTCGGCCCCAGCGGTGGCACCTTCCTTGGCCGCTTTCGGGGAGCCGCCGCCACTGCCACCGCCCTTGGTGCTGCAGGAGAAGGAGACCTTGGGCTGCGAGGGCGGCATGGCTGGCAGCAGGTCGGGACCCCCGTCGTCCCCGCAGCAGCATGGTGCACCCGTGCTGCAGGTAGAGCAGCGTCCCTTTGGCACCCTCCTCTTGTGACAGCGAAGTGGCCGAGGACGCGACAGGGGCGGTGGCCGGGCCGGGGGCGGCGGGGATCCCCAATGGTGCTGCAGTGGCTGCCGCCGTTCTGCCGCCGTTCTGCCGCCGCCGCCGCCGCCACCGGAGCCACTGCCTCCCATCCTGCCCCCCCTGTCCTCCCGCCACCGCCGCCGGCGCTGAGCGAGGCCAGAGAGGCGGCGGCGTCCGGGCAGCCGCGCCCCTTCGCCGTCGTCCCGGTGCCATTCACGCTGAGCGAGGCTAGAGAGGCGGCGGTGACCGGGCAGCCGCGCCCCTTCACCGTCCTCCCACCGCCGGCACTGTTCGTGCCGAGTGAGGCCGGAGAGGCGGCGGTGACTGGGCAGCCGTGCCCCTTCGCCGTCTTCCCGCCGCCGGCGCTGAGCGAGGCCGGAGAGGCAGTGGTGACCGGGCAGCCACACCCCTTTGCCAGCCTCCCACTGCCGCCGCTGCTGCTGCTGCCAGTGGCACTGAGCGAGGCCAAAGAGCCACACACCTTCGCTGTCCTCCTGCTGCCGCCATCGGCACTGAGCGAGGCCGGAGAGGCGGTGGTGACCGGGCAGCCACGTCCCTTCCCCATCCTCCCACTGCCGCCGCCGCCGCCACCGCCAGTGCTGAGCGAAGCCAGAGAGGCAGCGGCGACCAGGCAGCTGCGCCCCTTTGCCGTCCTCCCGCTGCCGCCGTCGGCATTGAGCGAGGTCGGAGAGGTGGCAGCGACTGGGCAGCCGCACCCCTTTGCCGTCCTCCCACTGCCGCTGCCGGTGCTGAGCAAGGCCGGAGAGGCGGTGGCGGGTGGGCAGCCATGCCCCTTCACCATCCCGCCACCACCACCGCCGCCACCGCTGTTGCTGCATGAAGCTCACCTGGCTGCCGTGGGGCTCTCCGCCGCCTGGCCCCGCCTCGGCCCCAGCGGTGGCACCTTCCTTGGCCGCTTTCGGGGAGCCGCCGCCACTGCCACCGCCCTTGGTGCTGCAGGAGAAGGAGACCTTGGGCTGCGAGGGCGGCATGGCTGGCAGCAGGTCGGGACCCCCGTCGTCCCCGCAGCAGCATGGTGCACCCGTGCTGCAGGTAGAGCAGCGTCCCTTTGGCACCCTCCTCTTGTGACAGCGAAGTGGCCGAGGACGCGACAGGGGCGGTGGCCGGGCCGGGGGCGGCGGGGATCCCCAATGGTGCTGCAGTGGCTGCCGCCGTTCTGCCGCCGTTCTGCCGCCGCCGCCGCCGCCACCGGAGCCACTGCCTCCCATCCTGCCCCCCCTCTCCCTCCCCGCCTCTTCAGCGCCATCTGCCTTTCTTCTCTCTCTCTCTCCTCACCTGGAGAGAGAGGGAGAGAGGAAAGAAAGGAAAGAGAGAGAGAGGAAAGAGAGAAAGAGAGAGAGAGAAAGTGAGGGAGAGGAAAGAGAGAGAGAGAGAAAGAGAGAAAGGGAGAGGGAGAGGAAAGAGAGAGAGAGACCCTTTTGACATCTAAAATGAAGATAACACTGCATATATCCTTTTTTACCTTTATTATATATATATAATAAATTAGCAAGCGGCATGTTTTCCGGCAAAGTGCGAGTAAGTGAGCAGGGCAGGACAGCAGCTACAGCTGATCTCCGCTTCTGGGCTGCTCTGCAGAAGCGTGACTCAGCTGTAGCTACGCGCCCTGATCCTGGGCTTGCTCGCGCTTCGTCGGAAAACATGCTGCTTGCTAATTTAGCAGAAGCGCCAGGATTAGCGCTGGGCTACAACTGATTTGCGCTTCTGCTAAATTAGCAAGCGGCATGTTTTCTGGCAAAGTCTGAGCAAGTGAACAGGGCAGGAGCGCGGAATCGGTGTTTCTGAGCACACGCCGATTCGCGCCCTTGCCCTCTCGCTCGCTTGCCAGTGCCCACAATCTGCCTGGCCTCCCCTCTACCTGCTTTGCGCAGCTCCTCCTGGGCCCCCCGTGCCCGCCGTTAACCCTCCCACCACTATGCAGGGTAAGGTTGGCGCCCCCCCCACCCAGATGCCCTCGCCTCCCCCAAGCATTTTTTTACACACCTGCTTTCAGCTGCACTCCCTTTCTCCTTTTGCTTTTCTGCCTTCGCCATGTGTTTGTGAGTAAAAAAGAAAAAAAAGTTCCATGAGACTTTCTAACTTCTCAAGAGAAGTTAGAAAGTCTCATGGAACTTTTTTTTTGTCTCACAAACACATGGCGAAGGTCGAGAAGGACAGGAGAAAGGGAATGCTGCTGAAAGCAGGTGAGTAAAAAAACACTTGGGGGAGGTGAGGGCATCTGGGCGGGGGCAGGGGGGAGGCAATGCGTCACGCAGCCCCAGTGGAATCTCCCCTGAAGACTGCTTGAGGCTGCCCCCCACCCCCAAGGCCGCCACCAATCAGCTGGAGCTGCGCGCTTTGATCCTGGGCTCTCAGTAGGACCCAGGCAATGTGCAGTTCTAGCTGATTTTGCCACAAGCCTGTGCGGCGCTGCTGCCGCTTCACCTCATCCACTTTTACACTTTTTTAAAGATTTTTTTTAACATTTTTTTTTTACAGTGCTGTTCAACCCGTCCTACACATACCACCAGCCAGGTGCTCACGTCCCACTGGTGGTACGCGTACCACGGGTTGAAAAGCCCTGGGATAACTCCTGTAGCATTCATTAGCCAAGGCTTAGGAATAGGGATGGCTAGAGACCAATAGAATAATTGTTAGATCATTATTGAAATATTTATTAGATGATATTTCTTATATATCCCACCCTTATCCCTTACTGAAATGTATAAAGCTTTCTTAATTCTGTGGTTCGAGGTTCCTTGGCATTTTGGCCAGGTTCCCTTTTCTTGCACCTCGTGTCAGGTGTTCTTCATCGGCCTCAGCACCAGGCTCAGAACTCAATTAGGGACAACAGAACTATGTCAAACTATTGAAAATATAAAATATCCACCCTCCCCTCCTTCTGTTTATCTCCTCCTTCTCCTCCATTTCCACCCTCCCTTCCCCATTTCTGTGGATTTGACCAAATGGGCAATGATGAATCCCTTTCTTGCTTCAGTGAGATTTCTGAATTTATAACTCTAAAGAAATGAAGATGTTACATCCAGCACTGATCATCCTCACGTGCTCCATGTTGTGAATCAGCCCCCCAAATATAGCAGAGAAATCTCTCCTCAGAAAGCAGCAAGAAAAAACGCTCCTTTTCAACAAATGGGGGGGGGGATCCAGCTCCTCCCTTCCCTGCCAGAGAAAGCAAAGCAAAAAAGCTCCTTTTCACCAAATGGGGGGAGGGGGAATCCAGCTCCTCCCTTCCCTGCCAGAGAGAGCAGAGCAAAAACGTCCCATTTCACCAAATGGGTGGGAGGAATACAGCCCCTCCTTTCCTGCCAGAGAGAGCAATCTCTGCTCAGGAAGCAGCAAGAAAAAAGGAGCAATTCTCTAAAGGGGGAGGGGGAAATCCACCCTTTGCTTTTCAAATTTTCCTGCTTCCTTGCTTCTTGTTTGCCAGCACGTCTCCGGGCAATTTTTGGTCTTTCAGGGTGCTGAGTTGGCTCCACCTCCAGTTGTCCGTGGCAACTTGTTCTGCGCCTACCTGGCCATGCCCACCTGGCGCCCCCTAGCCAGCCACACTGACCTGCTTGCGTCCACTTGGCTACGGCCACCCACCTGCCCCTAGTCATCCGCCCCGAGTGGGCTGCACCTAATTCTTCGCGTCCATCTGGCCACACTCATTCACCCACCTGGCGGTACTCAGATGGCCACACCTACCCAGTCACGCCCACCTGGTTGCAGTGAGTCATCCCATTTCCCTCTGAAGGCCTCAGCTTTCTGTCCTGCTTTGCAGGATTTCTTTTTCCCACTCTTCATATTTGTGGGTTGCGGGAGCATTTTTGCAAGACTAAATCTCATTTGCAGCTATGATGGCACTGGTGATGATTCTAGATATTGGTTAGGGCAGTGATGGCGAACCTTTTAGAGACCGAGTGCCCAAACTGCAACCCAAACCCCACTTATTTATCGCAAAATGCCAGGGCTGCATCAACATTATGGTACCCTCAGGAGGGGTGGGGGGGCGTGGCCCACTGGGTGGGCATGGCTGCAGTGGTCACGGCAGACTGGGTGAGCCAGTCCCTCAACATCTCCAGAGCATCCCCAGGGGGGCCAACGCCGCTTGCTCGCTCACTTCCTGCCCTGTCGCTTCCAAACGCCACGTGGTCACTACTCTGGCGAACTCTGCTGGGGCAACGGCGCGCGTGCCCACAGAGAGGGCTCTGAGTGCTACCTCTGGCACGCGTGCCATAGGTTCGCCACCACTGGGTTAGGGTAACCACACTGAGAGCTAGAGAGTGTGTGTCAATGCAGTGTGTGTGTACACAGCATAACATAGTGGCTGAAGTATGCAACAATACACAGGTTAAATGGGGAAGATCAAAATGCATCTGCTTCATTGTTGCTAGCTACAAGAACCCACAATCTTTTACTGTTTTACAATAAGTAACAAATTTCTGCTTCTATAAAGATCAGTAATATTTTAATTTAATTTTAATAATTACTAATATATTTTCATTTATTTAATAATACATTTTAATATTTCTTGTCTTTTTTCCTTTTTAAATATGTGGCCTAAACTCAGTGCATTTTATGTAAGATACTCCCCATATTCATTTTGTTTGAGATCCCTCCCTTAGAATACAGATAATGCTTTCTTACTGGCATTAATTGGGACAGAGATTCTGTTTGCTAATCAACACTGGCATAAACCTAATATCACGTAACTGTGCTAAATTACGATGGCAGTTCCAGCAATTCCATTTGCCCTTGTTAAGCAAACTCCATGCTATCACAGCATCTCCTGGTCAAATCATTGCTATTTGCAACCTTCTTCTGACTTCCCCAGTGACTCTTTGTTCAGTCAATTAGACTAAAGTTGGACTTCTAGTCCAACCCCCTGCTCAAGCAGGAGACCCTATACCATTTTAGATAGGTGGTTGTCCAGTCTTTTCTTAAAAACTTCCAGTGATGAAGCACCCACAACTTCTGAAGGCAAGGTGTTCCACTGGTTAATTGTCCTCACTGTTAGGAAGCTTCTCCTTAATTCCAAGTTGCTTCTCTTCTTGATTAGTTTCCATCCATTGTTTCTTGTCTTGCCTTCTGGTGCTTTGGGAAAAAAATTGACCCCCTCCTCTTTGTGGCAGCCCCTCAAATACTGGAATACTGCTATCATGTCCCCCCTCGTCCTTTTTTTTTCTAGACTGGCCATACCCAATTCCTGCAATGGTTCTTCATATGTTTTTCTCTCCAGGCCCTTAATCATCTTAGTTGCTCTTCTTTGCACTTTTTCCAAAGTCTCAACATCTTTTTTATAATGTGGTGACCAAAACTGAATGCAGTATTCCAAGTGTGGTCTTACTAAGGATTTATAAAGTGGTACTAATACTTCACGTGATTTTGATTCTATGCCTCCGTTTATACAACCAAGGATTATATTAGCTTTCTTGGCTGCTGCCGCACACTGCTGGCTCATGTCCAAGTGATTGTTCACTAAATTCCAAGGTCCCTCTCACAGTTACTGTTTTTGAGCCAGGTTTCATCTAATCTCTACTTGTACCTTTAATTTTTCCTGCCTACGTGTTGAAACCTGGCACTGAAGGTTGCCAATAGTAATTGTGACTATTGAGATGCTGTGATGTGTAATTGCATGTCAGTCGCTAAGCACCTGAATTACAATCTCATGGCCTTAGGAGCCAATTGTAAGTACCCCTTATTTAGTATTGTCATAACTTTAGACAATAACTGAATGAGTGGACATTAAACAAGGAGTACTTGTATGAAGTTTTCATCGATGCTGTAATATTAGGGACACATGAATTTACTTATTAACAGTGTTGGGATTGGACACCCTGTAAATTCATTGAATTCATGGCAGGATCTGTTGGAGTATCAGGGTTATACATTGGACATGAGGTCATTGGGAGGGAATTGAGTTGCTGAATGTTTAAGAGGTCAGACAGATTGGAATAAGGGAGCAGGCCTAACCATTCAAATGGTGATGGGCAGGGAGAGAGATGGTGAGAACTTTGTATTTTGTAAGCCCCCAGAGTCACTTAGAGTAAGTTGGACAGCCATATAAATTGTCTTAAATAAATAAATAAATTTAAGGGCAGTTCCCCTGTCTAGCCCTTGGCTTCCATTCTCAGTACCTGACAGTTGGATCCTTAATGATCTTGGATTTCTGCTGATGATTTTTAGTACCAGGTTGGTGTGTGACAGTATTGCCCTCATCCATGATCTCATGAGGACAGCATGCTAACCTAGAATGTCTTACTGAAATTTCTTTGGGCCCCTCAGGTTTTGGGTTCTGAACCAGCTGAAAGCCCATGCAGGAAAGAAAGGGTGGTTATTTTCATCTGTGAGTCAGTACAGGCATTCAGAGACTCAGCTTCGTAGATAATTAGATGTAGACAGTGTCATTGAAGTTGGGATTAAGAAAACAATTGGGTTTGCTGCTGGTGTACTGCTGTCCCTACTACTTGGCAGCATCCTGCCTGAGTTGCTATATTCTATTGCCAGGTTGGCAATAGATAAAATAATAATACTAGACTTATTATATTATCTTAAATCTGCTGGTACTTGGGGATTTCAATTTGCCAGTCAGTGATGCGGAGTCTGTGGTAGCTCAGGAGTTTGTGGCCTCCATGTCAATCTTGAATCTGTCCTAAATAATCAACCACTCAATGTACACTGATGGTCACACATTAGATCTGTTTTTTTATATCATGGTGGTTGACACATGATCTAGCAGTGGAGGATATTGACACCAGAATGTTGCCATGGGCAGATAATTTTATGGTTGCCTTTTGATTCCCTGGTGCCATCCCTCCCTGCAAGGTGACAGGGCCAGTTAAGTCAGCCCATCCAGGCAATTGATGTTTCCTGAGATATCTTCTATTTTTCCCTGAAGATCTGGAGGGCAGTTGGCTTCCGGTTCTGAATCGCAGCGCTGGCGGATGTGCGAGGAGAGCGCTCTCTCCGCCGCCCGGTTTCCCTTCGTTGGGCGACCCTGAAAAGGGTCGTAAGTCGCCCTGGAGGGGCGACGACCATAAGGAGGACCCTCGACAGATCGTGGAAGGGCAGCAGCCCTTCTGTTTGATCCGAGGCAGCTCCTTTGGACCATCGGAGAAAAGATCGGCCATTAACATGGCCAATCACTAAGCCTTACCAGCCGAAAGCCAAAATTACTACTAAGCACAACGAAAGCACCGCGGAGGATTTGGGTGAGACCTTACCTTACCTTTCCTATATCCCAGTTATTTACCTGTGAAAGCCTTTTTGAAATATCTTCCCCGCTTTTAACACAGCGGCGTCTGCCTACTCTGGGAAATTTAAAGCTTTGAAAAGAAAAGAACAACTAATCTAAACAACTAAATAACTGGACTTATACTTTTTGGACATTTGGGGTCCCAAAAAGTTCCTAGTGTTACAGGGACCTATTACCCTATCTACTTTTTAAATTGGATTTTTTTTTTTGTTTTCAACTGGATAAAAGCCTAACTGGTGCATGGGAGAAGATTTTATATGCTATTGGGGACATCTTGTGATGAAGCCTGGTACAGCAAGTGAATTTCTTTGACTGTGAGTCTTGCTTACTCCCCTAGATTTGTCCTTCAAACTATCTAAAAAAGATAAGAATTTGAAACAGCTGGCTGGTGGAAACAACTTTTAGGAATAGTGGAGGTGAACACTTGCTGACTTTTATTAAACATAGCCTCCACTAAAGGACTATCTTTAATCACCACAGAAATGGAGGAATCCTACCCACAACTTGACTATAAACTCATACTTCAAAAAATCCTTGAAGCCACTGAGCTAATGAATTCTGGAGTGAAAGATAAAGATGTTACCTCAAAATTACAAATTGAAGTCCAGACTCCAACTGATGAACTTTCAATCCAAAAAACAACAGAAGAGGAACAAATTAACATCAAAGAGGATCCTACACAACAACAACCACAATTTACTGAGAATTTTGACACTCAAACCTTGATTTCAACTAAAGAACCTGTAATTCAAAAAACAACAGAAACTAAAGAGAGCAACACTAAGATGGAGGACGCTAAACATCAACAAACACAACATATTGAGAACTTAGATCAAACAACAACTACAACACCGGATATGACCTTTTATTTTCACCAGATGAAACTGGAAGAAGAAGAAGACCAGACTGAACCGATGACAAATATCTTAAATCAAACATGGAGACTTGAACTATTAGGGCAACAACCTAATGATTACAAAGGGGCCAGTTCCTTTGAAAAGTTAATAACTGGATGTTCTTCCTTGATTCAAACAATACGTGTGGGAATGAAGGGAGACACATTTGAGGATTTAAAGGCACTGGCATGGAGGCCTGCTTGGCACAAGAAGAAAGCCAGAGTTAGATTTAAAAATGGGATTTCCTTCTCTTCCTCTTGACTGATAGTGGAAGAGCTTAAGATTCTACTTAATGGTTAAGGAGATTCTTAAAGATATTGATTGATTTAACATTTAGGACTTAGATTTATAAGGGAAATGAAAATTAGCTATTAGATTATAGCTTTGAATTGTAATATGGAAGTTGGTTTGTGACTACAAAAGATATTTTATTAGTAAATGATGAGGTATTAGGATGAGAAATAGAATATACTTGTGAAATAAAATAAGAATGTAACTAACTGAATAATAGGTGTATCCTAGTTAGATAACTACTCTGTAATGAAATTAGGAAATTCTGGGTTATCTGAAGTCTAAATATTATGGATATTAAAGCCTAAATTGGAATATGTTAATTGAAATTAGGTAAAACTCAAAACAGGACTTGGATATGTATATCTAAAATTATATTGACAAATGTATTGATTGATGGAGCTATAATTAGCAATGTTTTAACTTGAATTTGATATAATAATTAAGGGAAATAGAGAGGGAACCTTTAATGATGTAACCTGAGATATATATGAAAGATTTTGTTATTGAACCATTGATTACCCAACCACCATGCTGCTTCCTAAACATTTGGATGTAAAAATGAAAAACTAATAAAACTTCTTACAAAAAAAAAAAAAGATCTGGAGGGCAGTTGTCGGAGACACTAGTATATACATGAACTGGGTGAGTAGTAAGGACTTAGGCTGTTTTGTCCCTATGCTGCCTTATCCTGCATGCTGACTCCAGAGTGCACATTGGTTTATAAAATATCAGAAGAAGAACCTGAAGCAGTAATGCATGAAGACTTCCAAGCAAGACCAGAGACAGATAACAGTCCATATTAGGGATTACCTCATGGTGATAAAACAGCAAATACTCATCTTCTACTAATATTTCTATGCTCTTATTGCATCTGGTTTGGCCTAATTCCTATTGGTAGGAGAGACCTCTCAGAACATTTGCTGGGCTGCTGTGAGGATGACTCAGGTTGTTTGGCAGATAAAATCACTCAGATCCATTTTTAGATTCTGAATGGGCAGAGCAAGTTGACTTGCCTGGGGCATGATCAGTTAGTATGAGCTGGATGAGTATGAGCCAGTGACTCTTTAAAAAAGTGGATAGGGTTTCTGCTATTGTTATCTCAGACACTTTTTTACTGGATCTGAGATACTCCTGAATTATAAAAGCAGCCAAAGAGGTGAGCCAGAGTTGAGCTTACACTATGATGTTGGCCTTTTTGATAGAGGGGATAGAATTTTATAAACGAGGCAGTGGTTTTTCAAGAGGCCATCTCTGTACTTAATGGTTTTCATTAAGATGGTCAGTTTGCAGTTGATGAAAATCCTGGAAGAAATTGATTAGATCAATTTCAGTCAGGTTTCAGGCCAGGATTTAATACTGAGTCTTGGTCTTTGGTCACATTTGTAAATGATTTATGATAGAGCCAGGATGGAGGTTGGTGCATCCATCTCTGTACTCCTTGATCTCTCAGTGGATTTGATACTGTTGGTAGTACTCTTCTGAGTCAGCTCTGTGGGCTGGGATTTGGACACCTTTTTACATACAACATTCTCCCATAACTTTTTACATACATCTATACTTGACACATAAGCATGCAAACTTGCTTTTATGTCATGGAATATTTTATGATCACCTTTGGTTCCCCATAGGGTGACTAAAAAAGATTTCATGGTAGACTCAGAAGTTTTGATTCTCCAGTTCTTTAATCCTTTAGCACAATTAGCTGATGGAGGCTACATGGCAATGAAGAGCTAGCAATTATATATATTGAGAGCTGCACCCTGAGGAACACAGAAATCATGTTCCAGGGTTTAAATCTTAGGCTTTTGCAGGTTTTCAAGTCAATAATTGGCTTAATCAGGCAAAACACAGATATGACTCAAATTTTTCTTCCTTTTTCAGATTAATGGATACTTGGCTGGAGGTAGCTGAAATAAGTTTACATAATTATTCTGGGGGTTTCTGTTTACTATCTTGCAAGATTTAGCCATTATAATTACAGAAGTCTTTAGTGACAGCCACTTGTTCAGCAATTAATTGAAGTTATAATGGCGCTGAACAAGTGGTTATGATTGAGCACTATCCAAGCACCCCCATTCACGTGATCCTGATCTGAGCACTTGGCAGCTAGCTTATATTTACAATGGTTGCATAGTCACATGATCAAAATTTTTGGGACCTTACCTACCTACTGGCTTCCCAAAGTTAAGTCAACAGGAAGGTTAGCAATGAAGGTCGTGAGTTGCTATTTCCTCTATGCATGATTTTCCAGCTCCTCTGTACTTATACCATATGTCACTGGCCACTTACACACCCTACCCAATTCTTGCTGGACTCATGTCAAACCTCCTTGACCACTCGCAAACCTCACTAGCCTCTTGCACACCCTCAGCAAACCTTGATGAGTTCACACTGTGCTTCCTTGGCCACTCCTGCATCTTCCCTTATCCTTCTCTACCCAGCAGCAACTACCACAAACCCCACCATGCTCACACTGCATCTCCTCTGTCATTCATGCATCCTTGTGCACCTTCCCTGACTTTTTTCTGTGCCTCCTCTGCTGCTCAGATACCCTCTCCTGCCTAACATTGTAATTGTTTCATTGCAATTGCACTGTGTATCCTGCACTCTTCATGCACCTTCCTAAAACCTTGCTATGCTTGCACTGGATCCCTGGCCACTTGCACACTCACACACTCTCTGACTTGGCAGCAGCCATCTCAAGCCCCACCATGCAAGAGGCGAGTAGTGGCAACCAAAGATGAAAGGCTGGAGGTAAAAAAAGCAGTGAGAGACTGCGAACCGAGCCCAAGGACCACGCCAGTGACCAGAGGAAAGAAACAGGAGGCAAGAGACAGAGAGGCAAGAAGTGGCGAACCAGAAGCGAGAGGTGGTAAGAGAGGCAAAAGGCAACGAACCAAGTACCTAACTGGCGAGAGGCGATGAGAGATAGCAAACTAAGTTCCTGAGAGTAACTGAGAGCAATGAGAGGCGGCAAAGCCGAAGGACTCCAAGAGTGAGGAGGCAGGCAAAGGGCAAGTAGATGGGGAGGAGCCCAGTAGGACAATGAAGTAGGGAGAATAAGGCTAGGTAAGCAAAAGACAAAACAGTATGGAGGAAGGAGGTAAGGAGCACTTCACAACAGGGAAGATAGGAAAGAATTTTCAAGGTAGGGGATAGAGGGCAAATGACTTTTATAAACTTTTAAATTTAAATTTTTTTATAATTTTATAATTTTATGTTTTAATTTTTTAAAAATATTAATTTTAATTTTTAATTTTTTTAGAAAAAATAAAGCCATAGAAAATAAGATTGATTGTTATAACTTGCAAAACATGTTATATATTTGAACTTATGCCCATAGAAGACCCAAATTACATATGTACCAAAGGCAAATTAAATAAATTTGGGGCGCTCCATTATTGGAGATTTTTAAAGGGAGACTGGATATTCACCTGTCTGAGATGGTATAGGTTCTCCTGTCTGGGCAGGGGGCTGGACTAGAAGACCTCCAAGGTCCCTTCCAGCTTCTATTCTATTCTATTCTATTCTATTCTATTCTATTCTATTCTATTCTATTCTATTCTATTCTATTCTATTCTATTCTATTCTATTCTATTCTATTCTATTCTATTCTAAATTATTGGAAGAAAAAGTAAAGGGTCCATAGGGAACTCTAGCCATTCTGAAACTCAACATACAGTGAAAAACTCCAACCTAAGGAAGAAGACTTGGAATTGGATAATTGGCCACTGCTATATTGCCATGAATACTTCCTCTTGGGCCCCCTGTCCCAGCTGATCACTGCAGGCCTGCACCCCGGCCCACTGCCACAGCCACCATGCTCTGGGCATCCCTCCACCCCTGTTCTTTCCCCATCCCTTGTTTCCTGCCCCTAATCTCCCACTGCCTTGCACCAGGCGATTCCCCACAGGATAAATCTCCCTGGCTGTTATCCCATGAGGGACAATTAGCCATGCGGAGTAACTCGCCAAATGCCAGTGCAGCTAGCAGCACCTGGTTGGGTGGCAGGCTGTTTTCCTCCCCGGTGGACAGGAGCTGCTCCCTCCTGCAGGCAGGCCCCTTCGCCCCATGGCTAGAGTTCAAAAAATTGGATTTCAACTTTTCTCTCACTTTTTTTGCCCCCTTCACTCTCTTTCTCTCTCTCTGGCGGGCTCTCAATTTCCCCCCTTCTGTCTCTTTCTCTTTCCCCTTGTCCCCAAACTAGGTCTGAGGCTCCTATGCTGGCTCCCTACTCTCACCTAAAGAGCGCCCTAGTCTGTGTGTCCCCACCTCTGCCACCCACTTACATATCAATTGCGCTTTTGATGGCTGCACAACGCATCTCACAAACACCGCCCATAATGTTCCCCCTCCCCCATGGAGGAGTCACCACTTGAATGAGGAGCAGGGATGTGGTGGTGGGGAGGCAGCCCCTTCCCGTCTGGCCAAGGGTGAAGCTGGAAAGCCGCAGCAAGTGTGCTCTTTCTTGCCTCCTCTCTCTCTGCTTTGCGGGCTGCCTTGCAGGGGGAGCCAGATGCAAGGAAGCGAGGTGCTGGTGAGGATCCGTGTGTGGGTGCTCTTTTGCTCACCTTGCAACTGCCTCTGCCGGCCGTGGAGAGGGTCCTTGGAGCCGCAGTCTGGCAAGATATTGCTATTAAGTAATAGTAGGTAATAGGTAACATAGTAATATATTGTTTTATTAATCTACTAAGTCAAAGCAATGGAAGCTAAATTTCAATTAGATAACCTCTAAAGTTGCAAGGTAGACACAGGGAGAATTCCATTACGAAAGCTATCATGGGTTTTCTGTTTCAAGTATGTTTTTGTAATTTCCATTAATTCTGGATGTCATTCTCAAATAACTTTTTTATTGGTGTAAGAAAATCAGAAAATTTAAAAGGAATACATTTAAGTATTAAAAGTAGAAAGGGATATTTCATTTTAAAAATTAAATATTTTTAAAATTAATCCATTTAAACATTTAAAACTGAAAATGAACAGGTGAGTTGCTTAGAATTTCCATACAGAAATGCAGTGAGATTTGAATAGATTAAAGATTCTGAAGAAAAAATGCATATCGTAAATGGTATATTTTGCAGAGAGAGGGCTTTCTTCCCCTTAAAAATTCATAATCTCTGCAACTAAAACAGTGGAAACATCATATTTGATTGCTGAGGTTTTTGCATTGCCCACTGAGGGAAGCCTGACACAGCTAAAGATTTCTTTCAGCTTTCTGAAAGTCAGCTTGTTTGAGGAATATGATACAAAGAACATTAAGACAGCACACTGTATAATAACAGATACTAACATTTATGCTGCAGTGAAGGGAACATGCAGTATGAAAAGCTAATTCATACACATCATGGTTTTTAGATTAATATAGAGTGGGAATTCATCCATTATGGCTTATGTTATGTGCAGAGCAGATTCAGATGCTGTTTAAGAAGTTGGATTAGGACGCTCCATATTTAAGTTCATCTTCAATATAGAAATACATTGGGTAACTCCAGATCAATTAACTGCATAGGGCAGTTCTGGATTAAAGCAAAGGGAAATTTCTCTATAAGCCATTCTAAGCTACTAGAAGGGAGGTTCCACAAACCCATGGAGCTCCATGTATAAATTTAACGGGATGTGAACTTCAAAAAATTGCAACTTTATTTTTTTTCCCCTGCAGGGGATGGGTAGATAGATAGAAAGGGGGGGGGTGAGGAAATGGGAGGGAGGATGGATGGATGTTTAGAGGTGATAGAGAGGATAGATTGAAATAAACATAGTAGATAGATAGATAGATAGATAGATAGATAGATAGATAGATAGATAGATAGATAGATAGATAGATAGATAGATAGATAGATAGATAGATAGATAGATAGATAGATGATAGATAGATGATAGATAGATAGATAGATAGATACATAGATAGATACATAGATAGATAGATAGATAGATAGATAGATAGATAGATAGATAGATAGATAGATAGATAGATAGATAGATACATAGATGATAGAGTCAAGAGTGATTCGCTGTTCACTTAGTTTCTTCTCTGCTCTCAACTTGACAACAATAGGGAGGGGGTTGGTTGAATTGCAAGGGGTGGGAATGGAATGCCAAGAATCTGTCTGCAGATCATGAGATCCTGCTCCTCCCTTCAAGGCCACGCTGTGCAGGTGTTTGAACAGTCCAGGCAGTTCCCATAAAAAAAGGAGTGTATGTGATTGGACATTGTAATGGACTGAAGGGGACGGCCAAAGGGGATGGCCAAAGGGGGAATTCAAGTTTAATTATGTGGACATTTGAATGGGAAATTCAGAGCTGGTTTTGCTTCTTTTGTTCCAATGTAGTGTATTCAATAAAAGTGTTACTTTTGGAAGAACTATGTCCCAGGAGTTCCTTATTTGGATTCACTAGCTGGACACTTGACATTAAACCAGCTCTAACTCTCACAGCTTACCTGGACCCTCCAGGAAATCTGCAATTTTGGAGATGTTAGCAGCCAACAAGAAGACAGATGGAGGGCAAAGATGGGAAAAGTCCCCCTCTGAGGGACACCGAGAACGGCCCAAGTGATGCATGTAACATAGATGTGTGAGCAGGTAAGAATATCAACCCTGCTGTCAAGCAAAATCAAGCTTTTAATAATGAGTGTCACACTAAATGCACTAATGAAACAGGTAGTAAGAAAATAGGGGAACCACACAGGTTATGTAGAAAGTAAGCACAGGGTCAGTATAAAGGACTCAAATGTCTATATACCAATGCACAGAGTATGAGCAATAAACAGGGTGAATTAGAAATTCAGGTAAATGAAGGCAGATATGATATTGTTGCCATTACAGAAACTTGTTGGGATGAAACCCACAAATGGAATACACAGATAGAGGGATTTAAATTATTTAAAAGAAACAGACCAAATAAAAGAGGAGGAGTTGCTCTCTCTATAAGAAATAACTACATCTCTACAGAAATAGAGCACAACAATGACGGAAACTGTCTTGAATGCATTTGGGTCAATATAAAAGGGGGGGGGGAAATGACATTGCCATAGGTGTATATTATAGGCTACCCAACCAAACAGAGGAAATTGATGAACTGTTTGCTAGTCAATTAACTAAGGTATGTAGGAAGCACATCACAATAGTAATGGGGGACTTTAATTACCCTGATATCAACTGGGAGACAAACTCTGCACCAAGTGGAAGATCAAACCCTGACAAACCTAGCAGACAACTTTGTCTCCCAAAAAGTAGAGAAGGTGTCAGGACCCACTTCAAAACCTCATCCCAAGAAAGTAGGACTCTTGGAACAGTTTCTTTCCAAAAGAAACTCTTGTTAGGAGAAGCTGATAACAGGCATGATAGGCAGGATTTGAGGTTTCCCACTCAGATCAATAGGTTAAAAGAATCCCAAGAATAACCCCACCCCAATAGTTCATCCGGTCAGTTTGAATGGGCTAATCTCCAGGTGTTGTCCGCTGTGGGAAAGAAGCTGATAACGGGGTCCTTTCCCATGCTTGTGAAGATGTTGTTAGGTCTTTGCACCTTCCCTTCTGTAGCGAGAGATAAGCCAGATTGCTGGAGGCACATTCCTTTCTCACCCCAAGGTAACATCAAGGGAGATACAGTTCAAAGAGTAAGTATGTAGGAACAGCGGAAAGGATACATTGTAGCAAAGCAGAATAACATACCACAGAGCCTTCCCCCCTCCCCTTCAGGAGAATGGCATAACCCTCAGAAAGAAATGAATTACGAAAGAAATGAAATAGATCCCCCTAGGAAAAGAATGGGTTCTGACATCCTGCCCCCCTTAGAAAAAGAAAGATCCACCTGTAGAAAATAAAACAGAAAAAAAAGGGAGACAAGGATTAGTCTGGTTTATCTGGATACACAGCATGAAACTTACTAAGTAGTCGGGGGGGGGCTAACATGGCGCTTCTGAACCCACTCATTTTGGGAAGGCGGCAGGTGTTTCCACGCTCTTAGATATTGGGTGGAACCACGATGCTTCCTGGAATCTAGGATTTCTTTTATTTCAAAATGTTGTTCACCTTCCACCATGATTGGAGGAGGGGAAGGAGCTGCAGCTGGCCTTAAGGGCGATTGCAGTTTGCATTTTAAAAGGCTGCAGTGAAAAATTGGGTGAACATGTCTTAGTGTCTTTGGAGTTCCAATTCTACAGTGACAGGATTGATTATTCTTTTAATGGGAAATGGTTCCACAAATTTTGGTCCTAACTTTTTTGAGGGTTGAAGGGATTTTAGGTATTTTGTTGACAGGTAAACTTTCTCTTCTACTTGAAATGGTTTGGGTTCGCTTCGTTTCTAATCTGCTTGGAATTTATATGCTTCCCTAGCTTCATCTAATGCCTTTTTCACGACTGGCCAGGTATTTTGTAATTTTGCAATCCATTCCTTCAGGGAAGGGATGGTTGGGTCAGTCGATGGGAGTTCAGGCATCGGGTTAAAATTTTATCCTGTTGCCACCTGGAAAGGAGCGTATCCTGTGCTGGAATGTACTGTGTTGTTATAGGCAACTTCTGCGAATGGGAACAGTTCAGTCCAAGTGTCCTGCTGGTAGTTAATGAAACATCGTAGGTACTGCTCCAGTACTGAGTTTGACTGTTCAATCCCACCATTCATCTGTGGATGAGGACTAGATCAGGGCTTTTCAACCGGTGGTATGCGTATCACTTGTGATACATTAATGAGTGGCAGGTGGTACGCAGACCTGCCTAGCCAAGTGTAGTGGGGAAGGGAAAGAGCCAGTACAGGCAAAGACTTACAGTGAGAGAGTCCTCTGGAGCTGCAAAGGCCCCAGGCTCACTTTTGGCTCACCCTCCCCCATGAGAAAGGAGGAGGGGGGCAGAGACAGGAGAGACTATAAAAGGAGGCAGTTTGGGTGGGAGAGGGAGAGAGAGAAAAGCAGCAGCCTTGGGGGGAGGTGGAGTCAGCTCTAGCTGCACCAAAGGGAAAGAAGAAAAAGAGTGGGGGGAGACAAAGCAGGCCGGCCATGAGCCGATCTACAACTGCTGTGGCAGCCACCTGTGCTGGCAGCAGCAAACAGGCAAGAAATGCAGTGGGGGAGGGGTCGCCCTCCACGAGGAATGAAAAAAGGCAGCAATGGCTGGAGGTGAGGCACAGAGGAGGGAGGGAGGGAGATGGAGAGTGGAAGGATTCTTATGTGCTTGTGTGACTTTGAAATTCTGGGATTTGTGCAATGTGGGCTTTGTGTTCTTAAGGAGTGTTTGGCAATTTCTATTTGGCTGATGGCTTGTGTTAGCTTCTATTGCTCTGCTGTTGTTAGCTGTAAGTTTTGCTGCAAGGGATTTTGAAGTATTTTTCTCCTGAATGGATTTTGCCTGTAGCATTCCTTTACTTATGAATGGAACCATTTGGGGAGGCTGCCTTAGCCGGCAGCCAGTACTTACATTTTTTTTCTTCCTTAATTGCCGGCTGGGCTCCTTACTTTCCTTTCTAGCCAGTAGCTAATTCTTAAAGGAGAATGTGCCTTTTTAAGCTAGTTCACTCAGCAGCTTGTCTTTTCTGTCTCTGGAGCCCTTCCTTGTTTGATCAATATATGGAAGAGGGAAAATATGGGGGGGGGGGTTCAAATTCTTCCTTCAGAAGGAGATGGGAATGAGAAAAAGGGAGGTAGGGAAGGTGTCAATGCTGTTAATATAGGATATTATTGCTTTGACAAGATATGTAGAACTGTCTGGTATTGTTAGAGTTAATTCAGAAGACAGAAACGGAAGGAGGAAAGCCCAGGAAAGAAACTGAATTTCTCTGGCTTGCCTCTTTCTTTTCTTGCTACACCCCTCCCTTATTTTACAGTCATGAATTACATCTTCCAATTAGGCTGGAGGCCAAAGATTTACTTCCATTTCTTTCCCCTGTCCATGTAAGTGACAAGGTTATTTTTGCAATAAATGGATTCTAAGAGGTAAAGGCCTCATGTTTCTCATTAAAAGCAATCTTCCTTTGGAACCATAACAGAAGGGAGGGAGGGAAGGAAGTCCCGCCTTAGCACTTGGCCACCAGCAGCTCTGCCATTGACTTTGCTTGTCAAAAGGTTGCAGAAGGGGATCACATGACCCTGGGACACTGTGACCATCATAAATATGAATCTGTTGCCAAGCATCCAAATATAAATCACATGACCCTGGGCATGCTGCAATGGTCATAAGTGTGAAAAATGGTCATAAGTCATTTCAGTGCAATTGCAACTTTGAACAGGAATTTTTTTTTGTCATCAGGTTTTTGACACCTTGCTAGGTGGTACTCGAGTATTGCCATATCCTAAAAGTGGTACAATCAGTAAAAAGGTTGAAAAGCCCTGGACTAGATGACAACCCCTGAGTGGTCCCCAACAGTTCCAGGAATGCTTTCCAAAATTCTAATGTGAGCTGTACCCCTCTATCTGATATGATTCATTGTGGGGCCCCATGAAGTCGATAAATATGCTGGATGAACAGTTTTGCAAGTGTCTTTGCATTGGGGATTTTTTGGCGCAGGATAAAATATACTTGTTTAGAGAACAAATCCATCACAACCCAAATGACTGTGTCCCCCCACTTTCCGGTAACTCCACAATAAAGTCCATAGAGATTTCTCTCCAAGGCGCTGATGGGGTCACTACTGGTTGCAACAAGCCTGGGGTCTTTCCTTGCCTTCTCTTCACCACAGCACAAATTGGACAACTGGCCACATAACTTTTAATGTCCTTTTTTATTGACGGCCACCAAAACTGCTGTTTCACCAGGTATAAAGTTTTTATGAACCCGAAATGACCAGCTGATTATGAATTGTGGCGTAGTTGCATGAATGTCAGTCTCTGGCTTTTTGGGATGTACAACTTTCCTCCCACCCATGGTAAACCATCGGTCATGGTGCATAGATTCTTATGGCTTAGGAACCATTCGTCAGTTTCTAGTGCTTTTTTGAATTCAATTCCTGCTTGGCTCCCTAGGGGCTTTTGAAGTTTGGCTTATGCTCGGGTGGTGACTTGTGATGCTAATTGCTTTGATGGCATAAGTGGGTCTGTTATTTCTGTTCGGTTGCTATTGTACTGGGGCAGTCTGGACAATGCGTCCGCTAAGAAATTCTTTCCCCCCAATAAGTGCTTTAGAATGAAATTAAACTGGTGGAAATGCTGCGACCATCTCGCTTGCTTAGGGGTCAGTTTCCTGGGTGTTTTTAGTGCTTCCAGGTTCTTGTGCTCAGTCCACACTTGGAAAGGAATTTTGTTCCCCTCCAGGAAGTGCCGCCAGGTTAGAAGGGCCATTGGACCACGTAAGCCTCCTTCTCCTAAACTGCCCACCTTTGCTCTGTCTCTGTGAGTTTCCTTGATATGTATGCGCAAGACTGCAATTTCCCTTCATCATTCTCTTGTAATAGTACTGCCCCACAGCCACATCACTAGCATCAGCCTGAATCACAAAAGGTTTTTCGGTGTCAGGGTGCCTTAGAACTGGTTTTGTGGAAAATAGTCTTTTTAACCTTTCAGTTTAACATTCTACTGTCCATTTCAATGGCTGATTCAGCTTCGGTTTTCCCTCCCCTTTTGTCTTTAATAAGGTAGTAATTTGTAGTGCGATCTGTGCAAAGGAGGGGATGAATTGCCAGTAAAAGTTAGCAAATCCAAGGAAATTTTGCAATTGCTTCCTGGTGTGGGGCAGAGCCCATTCTAGTACAGCTCAGACTTTCTCAGGGTCCATCTCTATGCCACTCGGCGAGATGCAATACCCCAGGTAGTCAATTTTTTCTTTATGAAATTCACACTTAGGCAGTTTAGCATACAGGTGAGCTGCCTGGAGTTTTTTCAGCATGGTTCTGACTAATTTCACATGTTCCTCTTTTGTTTCAGTGAATATCAGGATATCTTCCAGGTAAACAAGCACCCCCTTATACAGGTGCTCTTGGAGCACGTCATTTATTAATTGCATGAATACTGCGGGTGCCCCTTGAAGGCTGAAGGCTAGAACCCTGAACTGGTGGCATCCTAAGGGGCAATTGAAAGCAGTTTTCCACTCATCTCCCTCTTTAATTCTAATCCTGTAATACGCCTCCCTCAAGTCCAGTTTTGAAAAGATTTTTCCCTTCGATAGATGTGCTAGCATGTCCTTCATGAGAGGGAGGGGATATAGGTTATTCTCGCTCACTGTGTTCAGAGATCTATAGTCCACACAGAGGCAAAGAGTCCCATTTTTCTTTTCTCAAAATAGTACAGGGGCTGCGGTCTTAGGCTTTGCTGTCTGGATGAAACCCGTTTTCAGGTTTTTGTCTATAAACTTTTGCATCTCCTCCCCGTGGGCTCATGGAATACAGTTTTGGCTTGATTAATTTTGCCCCTGGAGGGATCTCAATGGAACAGTCCATGGGTCGGTGGGGGGGGGGCAGTTCGTCAGATTTTCCTTCACTGAATACTTTAGCTAGGTCCCGGTATTCCTCTGGTATGTCTTGTAATTCTCTTTCCCCCACCACCGCTGCGCTCTCAGAGGGGCTTCCCCCATTTCAGGGGTGAGTCGGGGTTCTTACTGCCTCTCTGTTTGGGAATCTGAGTTCTCCCGTCCTCCAGTCCACCCGTGGGTTCCACTTGGTCAGCCATGCCAAGGCCAGGATAAGGGGGCATTCCATGCCAGGGGTCACTACAAATGTTATAGTCTCTACATGATCCCCTATGGTGTGTTGGATGGGTAATGTGGTGAGAGTAACCAGTGTCCCCCCTGCAATGGACCCTACTAATTGATTGAATTATATCGGTTTCTTCAGCCTCCTCACCGGAATTCTTAAATTCCCCACTAAAGTTGGGCTTATGAGGCAACAGGTGCAGCCAGAGTCTATTAGTGCTCTAAGTGCAACTCTCTCAGGCATTCCAGGGCTAAACAGTTCTACGGTCCTGGTGAGGGGCGCTATGGGTCCACTTACCAGGGGTTCATCTACCAAGTTGTCATCAGACAAGTTGGGTGGCTCTCCTGGTGGTGTCGGAGTTCCCTTCCCCTGTTTTGATGGAGTTGGGAACTTGACAACCTCCACGGTTTTCATGGCCATCTCCTTTGGTTTCATCGCGGTCTTCCCAGGCTTCCTGGCCGGGACTCGGTCAGGCTTCTGGATGGGGATCCACGAGTGGCACTTGGCAGCATGGTGCCCTTCCTTTCCGCATTTGAAACATCCTGTTGCCCTTGGGATGGTTGGTGCTTGCTTTGTTGGTTCTCGGGGTGGCTCCGCTGGTGATTTCCCCCAAGATCACCCTCTGCATCATTGTCTTCTGGCTCAATCGATCTCTGCTTCCTCAACTAGGATGTACCAGTCTTGGAGCTGGTCTGGGTCTCCTCAAGGGATGCAGGTATCATACAGGTCATAGTTTAGGCCATCTTTGAAATGCCCAATCAAGATATCTTCTGGCCGGACTTCCAGTTTTGTACCCATAGCGCATGGCCACGCGAGAGCAGACCTCCGCTCCCCACAGCTAGTTTTGCCCTGGCAGGGGAACCCTAGATGCGTCCGAAGTCACCCCGAAGAGGTGACCATGAAGGAGGGGTGCTCCGTTGATCATGAAGCAACAGCAATCGCTTCGTTTGATCTGGGGAAAGCCCTCCGAACCTGACAGGAGAAAGACTAGCCGCTTGCCAGCATCTAGCCCAAGCTAGCTGCAGCCGAGAAGTCCAAGAGCACTAACAAGAACAACTGTGAACAGCGTGCTTGGAATTTGAGAGTATTTGATCTTCTCTCCCTTATTTTGCAAGTCCCTGGAAAGGATCCCCAAAGCAAAAAACCTCCAAAAGTGAGGGGAGGGGAATACATTCCCATTCCCCCATAGACAGAAGTGGCAAATTAACCTTTAAGGAGGAAAGAAACATATTGAAATTAAATTTAAACTACTACAATCTGATCAAACTTAGAAACTAAAACAAACTGCTAAGATTATATTCTAAAGGATTTTGATGAAATTATAAAAAAAGAAAAGAAAAATAATAAGAACTTCTTGCCTGAAAGAGCTGGAAAACAAATATTTGCTGACATCTAGTGGACAACTAGAATATAGCACATTAAAGACAATGCCCAGAAACAAAGAAAAATCTGTTCCCATGAACTCTAATAACCTTTAAGAAGATAGCTGCTAGGGGACAAAGAAGAGATTGTATACTGGGCCAGCCATAAGATTGAAAAGTGTTAGAAAGAAAAGAAATATTTTGATTGTGGCCTAAACTTATGCATTGTTTAAAAACTTTGATCTATGACTAAGTTTTGAGAGGGAAAGTTACAGGAAGGATTTAAGGTGGCCAAATATACTGAATTGGAATTCTGACTGGTTGACAATTGACAATTGACTCCTGAAAGAAAGAATTGTTATAAAACATTGATTTTACTGAAACCTTGACAATTGAAAATTACAGTGGATTATAAAAATTATATATAAAGACAAGAACTATATAAAATTAGACTGTTTGGATTTTGAGTTTTGGCCAGCTTGACAAGGCTAATTACAGCACATTATGGCACTTATAATGGATTATAATGGATTACTTGAGAGGGGGAAACAACATGGATATGACATATTCATTAAAAAATTATAGAAAGCCACATTTAATATCTACTCTTGAAGGATTCAACCGGAAAGATCAAAGACCTCTAGAAGCAACATTTCAAGACAAGACAAATAGTTTCCAAGAAGAAATTTATGCAATGCTACGACAGATACAAATCACAATAGCTCTAAACCACAAGGAGATTAAGCATAACTTTGATAACATAAAGGAATATACTTCTAATTTAAATCTACAATCAAAAAACATTCAAAGAATGATGGTAAAGAATGAACAAACAAATCAGATAACAGAATGTGAACTAGAAAAAAATGACTTAATTGGCGAAGTCACAAATGAAGGGAACTATAACTTAATATAAACAAGAAAAACAATAAATATGGAAAAGATACCTTATGCATTAGAACGTCAAAATAAACCTGAGAAGAAAGAAGACTTAACAAAATGGACACTGCTAGGAGAATCACTGATTGGGAGTCAAAAAGCATACATCTTATGTATTATATATCCTTTACGCCTAATAACAACTACAAAAATATAAGAACTGTTTGACAAGTCGAAAATATTAATTTGGAAAACAATTTGGCAAAGAAAGAAGATTAGAGACGGGGTTAAAGGACTTGACTTTCCCTACCAGATGGAATATTATAAGAGCAAACACTTCTTTGAATATGGCTAAATAAACAAATAACTTTGGCCATAAAGGGGCTTTAGAATAAGCGATAAGCGATAAGAGATATAAGTAATATGGTATTTTTTGATAAGACACAAAATGTAAAAATATTGGGAAAAGTTTGAATTTTAAAGACAAATTAAGTTTGAAAAGATTTAGGATTAAGGAATGACTGAAATATTGTGGGGAAATTAGGCTTCATAAGAATTTTGAAAAAAGGATATATAGCGATTTAATTAATATTTACAAATAGAAGTGAAATATAAATTGATTAGAAAAGATGTTATAGGTAGATGTTATGCTAGATAAATAGTATAGTATTTCTATAATATATGAAATATGAAAATACTGGGATGATATATTTAAGTGGAAAATTTGGAAATTTAGATGTTAATTATTGAGAAAATTATGATTGATAAGAATTGTTTGAATATTATGGAGAAATTGAGTTTAACCAAGATTTATGAAAATAAGTATGTGGTGAATTAATAAGATGATAAGAAAAAAATGCTATATATGGACACTATTGTTGGTATAAATATAGAAGAAAATGTTTTTATTTAATCATTTATATATGGATAATATTAAATATCAAAATTATATTTGTTTAATGCTGAAGAAGGAGAATACTATTGGGAGAAGAGAGGATCAAGGAAATATATTATCAATTGATATACTAATAATGGAAATATAAAAATTAATTATTATTGACTGTTAATTAATTATTATTGATTGTAAAAAAAAACATGCTGTACACCAGGCACTAAGGTTGTTATCGTAAAAAATTAATAACACTTTTACAAAAAAAAAAAAAGATATCTTCCGGCCAGTTCAGCTTGCTCGCCAGGGCTCAGAATTCTTGAGTATATTCCGTTACAGATTGTCGCCCTTGCCTGACAGTTTTGATGCGCTCCTGGGCTTGTCAATCGGCCAAGGGGTCTTCAAATCTGCGTCTGAGGGCTGCCATGAATTGATTGCAATTCTGCAGTTCTGGGACATTGGCATCGTGGAGATCCACCATCCAGTCTGCTGTGGTGCTATACAGGGCTGCTTGCACAATCTGTATTCAGCCACGATCACTGGCCATATTCCTCCATATAGTTCAACACTTGGGTCAGGAAAACCCCCAGTTGGCACGGCTCCCAACAGTACTTCACTCCTAGTGGCAGGAACTTTCTGATGGACCGTTGCCCATTCTTTTGCTTGTGTCGGTGGCCATCTCTGTCAGCCGGTGCAGCTTGTCAAAGGGTGGCGATGGCTGTAGCGATGGCTGCTGCTTCTTCAGCACTAGTAGAAGGGCCTGGGCCTGCTGGTTCCCCCCCCCCCCCTTTCATCTGTTCCCTCGGCTGAACCTGGTGTCATGGTTCCGACAGATGAAACTCTTCAAAAGAACTTTGAGGCATTGTTTACCTTAAAGAATCTTTTATTCGAGTAGCATAACATCGGCACTACATAATCGAAGCCAAAAACTAAATTCCCCTCCCCTGGGCACATAGTATCAAAGCACAATTCCCTCCTCCAATTAACAGTCATAAATCACATTCCCAATTAGCTTGAAGCGCGGGCTTCCTTTCCATTTCTCCAGCCCGCCAATTCTTTATCAGCTCAGGGCTCAATAACCTTGATTCTCCCGCTAAGCTTAGTGTTGTTATGTCTAGCTAGACTCTCATTCATATCCCCCCTCCCAGCATCATCTAACTCTAAAAGCAAAAGGGAAAAAGATGGCTACATTTCCATCTGTTGTCAATGCAAAACATCCGATGTTAGCAGCGTTAACATCTGGCCTCCCTTACAAAAAGGGCAAATCCTGTAATGTAAACAAAAGCAAAGATTAGGGATTATAATAATAATAATAATAATAATAATAATAATAATAAAGTTGGAAGGGACCTTGGAGGTCATCTAGTCCAACCCCCTGCTCAGGCAGGAAACCCTATACCATTTCAGACAAATGGCTGTCCAGTCTCTTCTTAAAAACTTTCAGTGTTGGAGCATTCACCGCTTCTGGAGGCAGGTTGTTCCACTGGTTAATTGTTCTAACTGTCAGGAAGTTTCTCCTTAGTTCTAGGAGATCGCCTCTTGGTTTATTAGGGTGTTTCTTATAGAACCTATTAATGAGTCTGTCAGCTTTCACATCGCTAGACTTCACCCAAGTGGCCTCAGACAATGAATATCCTTTCCATTGTACTAAGTACTGCAATTTCCCTTTAAAAATTCTAGAATCAAGAATACATTTTACTTCATAGTGAGTTTGTCCTGCCACCACGAGGGGTCCGGGTGCCTTCTTTGGGGAAGGTCTTAAAGTGGAATCCCAATAAGGTTTCAACAGGCTGCAATGGAAAACAGGATGAACTTTTCCTAAGAGCTTAGGGAGTTTTAATTCCACTGTGACTGGGTTAATGATCTTAACAATGGGGAAAAGTCCCAAGAACTTTGGTCCTAATTTCTTACTAGGTAATTTGAGCCATAAATATTTAGTTGACAGATAAACCTTTTCCCCAACTTGAAATGTTCTTTGAGGAGCCCTTTTTTTAATCTGCCTGCTTTTTGTACATCTTGGAGGCCTTTTTTAAAGCAGTTTTCATGGTTTTCCAAACTTCTTCCCACCCTCTCACTCATTTATCAAGTGTCTGAGAAGCGGAGGGCGCCTGGGGGTATTTGGGTATCGGGTTGAACTCCTTTCCTGTAGCCACTTTAAAAGGCGTGAAGCCGGTGCTGCTGTGAACAGAGTTATTGTAAGCCACCTCTGTGAAAGGGAGGAGGTCAGTCCAGTTCATCTGTTGGTAACTAACATAGCATCTGAGATATTGATCCACTATTGAGTTCATGGATTCAGCCACCCCATTAGTAGATGGATGAAAAGCAGATGATAGACTTTGAGATGAGCCAATTAGTTTGAGAAAACTTCTCCAAAACCTATGTGTGAACTGCACCCCCCTGTCTGAAATTATTCGTTTAGGTGCACTATGCAGCCGGTAGATATGTTTCAAGAACATTTTGATCAGTCGTTGGGTAGACGGTAGCCCTTTGCAGGCGATGAAGTGAGCCTGCTTTGAGAACAGATCTATCATAGTCCAGATGACTGTATTTCCTCTACTTTCAGATAAATCTACTATAAAATCCATAGCAATTTCATCCCATGGTTGGGAAGGGTCTGCCACCAGTTGCAATAACCCCAGGGTTTTTCCCGGAATCCTTTTCATGGTGGCACATACAGCACAACTCCAGACATAGCTTTCCACGTCCCATTTCAATCCCAGCCAGCAGAATTGCCAGCAGATGAGGTGTAGTGTTTTTAAACATCCAAAGTGTCCAGCCTGTTTTACGTCATGGCCATGCCAGAGAGCGTTAAGGCAGAGGATCTCTGGCAAGTATAGCTTTCCCCCCTTGTAAGCCAAACCATCCCTGCATGTTAGGGAGGTTTGATTGTCCTTGAACCATTGGTCGGTGTTGTGATTCCTCGTCAGCCAGTGGACCCTGCAGCTGAGTCTGGGGAATCAGAGGAGGAGGAGGAGGGGCCCGGAGTGCCATCAGAGTCAGAGGAAGGCTCTGATGAGCTCCAAGACTTATAGTCTGACGAGGAGCCTGGCCCCTCCACTCGTGCTCAGGCTGAGATACAGCTGTGCTGGGAGGCTGAGTCAGACTGTGAGGACTCACAGCTGGAAGACATCATAGATGCTCGCAAACGCCAACAGGCAATGAGACTTGGACAGAGGAATGCAATGGGGCGGCTCCAAAGGCAAAGGAGAAGGCATTAGGAAGCCACGCCTTGGGCTGCATAATAAAAGGGAAGGTGTGGAAGGTGCTGGTTGCTGAAGGCAACCGTTTGGAAGAAATCAAGTTTCATTGAATCGTGTTTTGTTTGCCTTTGCCTTTGGACAATTTTCCATTTGGAAGAAATCAAGTTTCATTGAATCGTGTTTTGTTTGCCTTTGCCTTTGGATAATTTTCCGTTTGGAAGAAATCAAGTTTCATTGAATTGTGTTTTGTTTGCCTTTGCCTTTGGACATTTTGCAGGTCTGTAAATAATAATAAAAGGGGTCTGTTTTTCCTGTGGTTCCAGCCTACTTGTTGGAAGAGGGGTTTCTGCCTTGTGAGTTTAACAAGGACTCACGTAGGCTGGGACAGAACAGTCAGTGAGGAGCTCTTGTTTTATTTTCTTTGCCCCAGGGTCATCAGGGTTAGGAGCTCTTGAAGTGGGACTCTGCACGGTGTGAGTTGAGAAGCTGTTTGTGGATTGGAGATAATTGCCTCATTAACCTCTTTGCGCTGGCTTTTGTACTGGGACAGTCTAGATAGAGCATCAGCTAAGAAGTTTTTTCCTCCTTGTATGTACTTTAGGGTGAAGTTAAAACGGTTAAAGTACTGCACCCATCGCACTTGTTTCGGGGACAATTTGCAGGGAGTTTTCAGTGCTTCTAGATTTTTGTGATCAGTCCATACTTCGAAAGGCACCTTGCTCCCTTCTAGATAGTGTCTCCAGTTTAATAGAGCACAGCGGATTGCAAAAGCCTCCTTTTCCCACAAAGCCCACCTCCTCTCGCACTCAGTGAATTTTTTCGAGGTGTAGGCGCAGGGTTGTAGGGTCCCACTCTGGTTCTTTTGTAGTAGTACAGCTCCGACGGCCACGTCGCTGGTATCGGCTTGAATTACAAAGGGCTTCCCTGGGCAGGGATGCTTTAAGACCGGTTCAACAGCAAATAGTCTTTTTAAGTTTTCAAAAGCAGTCTGACAGTTCATAGTCCATGCTAGTGGTTGGCCCGGTCACGGCTTTCCTCCCCCTTTGCCTGTTTTTAGTAATTCCGTAAGGGGTAGGGCAATTTCAGCAAATTGATGGTAGAAGTTGGCAAATCCTAGGAAGCTCTGGAGCTGTTTGTGAGTCTTTGGAGGCTGCCATTCAATTACGGCTTTCACCTTGGTCGGGTCCCTTTCAATACCCTCACTGGAAATTCTGTAGCCAAGATAATCTAATCAGGTCTGGTGAAACTCACACTTTGATAGTTTGACATAAAGTTTGGCATTCAACAGTTTCTTTAACACTTCTCTCACTAGTTTTACGTGGTTAGTCATATTCATGCTGTATATTAGGATGTCATCAAGATACACCAGAACCCCTTTGTATAAATGGTCATGTAGAACCTGATTAATCAGCTGCATGAAGACAGCAGGGGCCCTCTGTAGTCCAAACGGCATGATTTTAAATTGATAGCTCCCCATGAGACAGTTAAAAGCAGTCTTCCACTCATCTCCCTCCTTTATCCTCACCCGGTAATATGCCTCTCTCAGGTCTAACTTAGTGAAGACACTCCCCTTTGCCAGGTGGGTTAGTAAGTCCTTCAGGAGGGGGAGGGGGTATTTATTTTCCACACTCATTGCATTCAGACCTTTATAATCCATGCAGAGATGAAGCGATCCGTCTTTTTTTTCTTTAAACAACACCGGGACTCCCACAGCAGACTTAGCCCATTCAATGAATCCCCTCGCTAAGTTTTTGTCCACATAATGCTGCATCTCCTCCATTTCAAGGGGGGACATAACATACATCCTCGGTCGTGGGAGTTTGGCTCCTGGTAACAGTTCAATGGAGCAATCATTGGGTTGGTGGGGAGGCAGGGTGCCGCATTCTTTCTCACTAAATGCCTCTGCTAGATCCCAGTACTCACTGGGCATGAGTGGCTCGCCTGGTTGCGATAAGGCAGCCATGTGTGCTAGCTCATTGGGTGGGCTAAAATCTCCTGTAACGTATATCAAGTTAAGTCCAATAACAAGATCTTTTGTACATAGGTCGGGTTACATAATCAAAAATTTCCTCTCTGTTTCCCTTAGTTATTTTATCACATTCAAATTCATACATTGCTAATTATGACTCAATCAATTAAAACATTTATCAGTATATTTTAACTTATATGTGTCCATGTCCTGTATTTAAATTTTTACCTAATTTCGATTACAGTATTCCAATTAGCTTAATATTCATAGTATTTAGATTTCGGGTAGCCCAAAGTTCCCTTATTTCATTACAAAATAATTGTCATATCTAAGATACACATATTGTTTACTCGAGTAAATTCTTACTTTATTTCACAAATATATTCTATTTCTCATCCTAGTACCTCGTCACTTACTAATAAAATATCCTTTATTGTCTCGATCCAACTTCTAAATTATAATTCAGAACTGTCATTCTAATGGTTATTTTTTATTTCCCTTATAAGTCTAAGTCCTAAATATTAAGTCAGTTAATATCTTTTAAAATCTCCTTAGCTCATTAAGTGATATTTTAAGCTCTTCCATTATAAGTCACACACACACACACACAAACACAACCCATTTTTTAAGTCTAACTCTAGCTTTCTTTTTGTGCCAAGCAGGCTTCCATACCAGTGCCTTTAAATCATCAGATAGTTCTCCCTTCATTCCTATACATAATATTTGAATCAGGGGAGACCATCCAGTGATTAATTTTTCAAAGGAGCTGGCACCTTTGTAATCATTGGGTTGTTGGCCTGGTAGTTCAAATCTCCATGTTTGGCTTGGTATATTTGTCATCAGTTCAGTCTGGTTTTCTTCTTCCGGTTTCATCTGGCTTAAGTAAGGAGTCATGCTCAATGTTGTAATTGTTGTTTGGTTGTCTAAGTTGTCTAGGTTCTCGATGTGTTGTGCATATTGGTCTTCAGCACCTTCCATCTTAATGTTGCTTTCTTTGGTTTCTGTTGCTTTTTGAGTTGCAGATTTTTTAGTTGATAGTCAAGGTTTGACTATCAAAGTTTTCAGTAGATTGTACCTGGTATTCTTTAAAATCCACTTCGATGTTAATTTTTTTCTCTTCTGTTGCTTTTTGGATTGTAAGTTCATCAGTTGAAGTCTGGGCTGCATTTTGTAAATTTAGGGTGGCACCTTTATCTTTCAGTCTGGAGTTCATTAGCTCAGTAGCCTCAAGGATTTTTTCAAGTATACGTTTGTAGTTAAGTTGTGGGTAGTATTCCTCTATTTCTGTGGTGTTTACAGATAGTCCTTTAGTGGAGGCTATTTTTGATAAAAGTCAGTAAATGTCCACCTCCACTATAAAGAGTTGTTTTCACCACCCAGCTGTTCCAAATTCTTATCTTTTTTGATAGTGCCAAGGACAAATCTTAGTCTCACAGGTCTCACAGACAGAAAGAAATACACTTGCTATACCAGGTTTCGCCACAAAATGTCCCCAATAGCATGTAAAGTCTTTTTCCAAACTCAAGTGAGGCTTTTATCCAGTTTAAAAAAACTCTTTTTTTCAACTTAACAGATAGATAAGGTAATAGGTCCCCGTAGAAACAGGAACTTTTGGGGGGCCCAAATATCCAAAAGGTGCAAGTCCAGTTACTTAGATGTTTAGATTAGTTGTTCTTTTCTTTTTTTTCAAAGCTTTATATTCCCAAAGTAGGCAGACGCCGCCCAGTTAGAAGGGGGGGGGGGGTTTCAAAAGGCTTTTACAGGAAAATAATTGGGATACAGGAAAGGTAAGGTAGGGTCTCAACCAATTCCTCCGCGGTGCTTTTGTTGTGCTTGGTGGTACTTTTGGCTTTTGGCTGCTACGACTTAGTGATCGGCCATGTTGATGGCCAATCTTTTCTTCGTCGGTCCAAAGGAGCTGCCTCGGATCAAATGGAAGGGCTTCCGCCCTTCCACAATCTATTGAGGGTCCTCCTCACAGTGGTCGCCCCTCCAGGGTGACTTTCGACCCTTTTCAGGGTCTTCCGACAAAGGGAAACCGGACGGCGGAGAGAGCGCTCCGGAGTCAACTAGTACTTTTAAATCTACCTGTGCCCCTGTCTTAGGGATTATGAGTTTGGCAGGTAGTGAAAAAGGTGGGATGTGTCAACTCACCATCGGGTCGTTCTCTTCATCGTCGCTGTTGTAGGAGGATTGAGTGGCGGAAGGTCTGGCTTGGATCTCGGCACTCTTCTGCGTGGGGGACGTGACTTGGGCAATGGGTTCCTGCACGATCCAGTTGGATTTCTCTTTTGTTGGCTGCTGGGCTGGTTTCTTCCTCGCTGGTGGTCCCGGTCTATTCTGCTGCTGGGGGTAAGGGACTGGGCAATTTGCTGCTCAGTGTTCCTGTTGTCAACATCTGAAACACTTGATCGGTGGCCCAGCAGGTCATCTGAGATTCTCAGTAGCTGCAATGGTTGGAGGCTTTCAGGGGGGTGGCTGTCATTTGGGTTGATTTGGCCTCGACTCGGCTTCCTGTGGGGGTGGCTTCTGATAGTGGGTGAGCTGAACATCTAGTCTTACTGCTGCCTGGTACCACTCTTGCAGCTGATCAGGGACTGCTCGATAGATACAAGTCTAGGAGAGGTGGTCGTCTAGTCCCTCCTTGAAATGATGGACTAGGGATTACTCGGGCCACCTCTCTATTCTGCCGGTTACCTTGTGAAACTCTTGTACGAATTCTAGGGCAGGCCTGCCGGCTTGTTTTATTTTGTGGATTTGCTCCTCCGCTTTGAGGGCAATGGATGGGTCCTCAAACCTTGCTCTCAGTCCTAGGAGGAAGAGGTGGGGGTCCTCTAACTCGGGTGCTTGCTCATTATACAGATTGTTCAGCCACTAGGATGCTTCTCCTTCCAAGCTGGACGCAATCATGTCGACCATAGCAGCTGGGTTCAGATAGAAATAGGCACAGCAGTTCAAGTGAGAGTGCACCTGATTGAGGAAAAAGATCAACTTCTCTGGGTCCCCATCGAAGGTGGCTCTAAGAGGTGGTGCCATCAGTGATTGCTGGCCTCCCCACTGTGGATGTTGCATCCCCAACTGTTGCTGCCGCCTCCCCAGTTGCTGCAAGCCTCCCAGCGGTTGTTGCGCGCCCGGGGGCTGTTGCCACTCCCACGGCTGTTGTTGCATTGCCGGTGGCTGTGGTACCCTCAATTGCTGTGCAACCCCCACTTGTTTCAGCAGCTGCTGTAATGGTGCCCCCAGCTGCTGCAGGCCTCCCAGCGGTTGCTGCATAGGTGGGGGCTGCTGCCATCCCCACTGCTGCTGGCCTGCGGGGGTTGTGGTGCCCCCAGTTGTTGCAGGCCCTTCTGCGACCCCAGAGGCGGTTGTTGATGGATCCCCATCAGTTGTGGGCCCCTCAGCGGTTGCTGCACGTTCGGAGGCGGCAGCCAGCCCCACTGCTGCTGTAGTGCTCCCAGCGGTTGCTGACCCTGGCGGCTGCATCATCCCCAGTTGTTGCAAGGCCCCCATCAGCTGCTGCACCACCAGCGACTGCTGGTTTCCCACCTGGGAAGGCTGCGGCATTCCCCATTGTTGTATGGGCCCTGGGCTGGGTGGCCGGTAAGCATGTCGATCCGGGGTTTGGCTGTCCCAGTGACGGCTTGGGCTCTTATCCCATTGGCGGCAAGAAACAAGAACAATTTTACCAAACATTATATAAAAAAATATTAGAATTGGACTATCAAAATCTCTGTATAATGGGAGACTTCAGTGCAATAACAGATGGAAGTGCTAAACAAGGGAGGAAAGGAGAAAATATATTACCTAAAGCATTTTCAAAAATGGCAGAACTTTGTATCCAAGATATATGGAGAGAAAAAACCCCAAAGAAACTACAATATACATTTTACTCAAATACACATAAATCATGGTCTAGAATTGATATGATATGGACATCCTCGGAACTTAGCACGATGATACAAGAAATTGAGATAGAAACTAATATTTGGGCAGATCATAATCCAATAAAGATGACTTGGTGAGGAAATCTATATTGAAAGAAAAAGAATTCATATAACTAGAAACAAAGGAAATGGATTATTATTTTTTCAAAATAAACAAGAAAAGTGTTTCTTGCTTCTACTTCCTTTCATCTGCTCTTTTATAATTTAATCCAGCCTTACCCAAACTAATGTCTTTTGGGTGTCATGGACCACAGTTCCCATCATCCTGTGGCTATACTGGCTAGAAATGGAATACCTTATTTTCTCTGCAGTATGCGCCTAGGAGGCAGTAGGTCTGTGGGATTTAGATATATTTAAACATTTGTTTCTTCTGCCTAATTTATTAAATCAACGTCTAATTTGAAATTAAATGTTTCAGAGAAATCCAGAGTGGTTTACAAGAAAACTCTCAAAGACAGCTATTGTAAGCATCACCAGCACTGCTTAAAACAATATTAAAAGTGTGTATTTTAAGGAAGAAAAATATTGGTAGCAATTTACTTAGTGCTGTTTGACCATAAAATGTGGTGTTGTTCTACATATGCCTGGCTGAACAGTGTGTTTGGAGTTGCCTCTAAACGGGTGAGGGATGCACTGTTCATATTTTCCTTGGGAGAAAATTCTATAATTGGGGTACTATCTCTGAGAAGGCTCTGCTTGTGGCCACTGTTGTATAAACCAAACCAGGGGGACCATCTGGTCTAAATGGATGGTAAACAAAGATGATTAGGAGGCTGGAGGCTAAAACATATGACAAATGTTTGTGGGAAATGGGTATGTCTAGCTTACTGAAAAGGACTAGGGGTGGTGACATGATAACAGTGTTCCAATATTTGATGGGCTGCCACAGAGAAGAAGGGGTCAACCTATTCTCCAAAGCATAAGAAGGCAATAATAGATGGAAACTAATCAAGAAGAAAACCAGCCTAGAACTAAGGACTTGTGAAAACAACTAACCAGTGAAAAGGCTTGCCTTCAGAAGTTGTGGATGCTTCATCACTGGAGGCTTTTAAGAAGAGATTGGATATTCAATTGTCTGGAATGGTATGGGTCCCCTGCTTGAGCAGGGGGTTGGACTAGAAGACCTCAAATGTTTCTTCCAACTCTGTTATTCTTTGAGAGAAGCTCTGCCAATCTCTCCCCCTTCCCTCATCCCTTCCTGGGCACAGAGATAGGGAGGGAGGGAAAGAAGGAGGGGAGGGAAACAAGAAGAAAGAAAGGGAAGAAAGGAAATGGGAATGAAAAGGAGGGAGGCAGGGAAGGAGGGGAGGGAGGAAGGAAGGAAGGAAGGCAGGAGGGAGATTGGAATGAGAGGGAGGGAGGGCCTGAGGGAAGTCCTACCTTAGCTCTTGGCCACCCTCAACCCTGTTGCCCTTTCACCATCCCCTGGTGGTCTCCCATCCTGTTGCTGAGGATGCTTTGGTTACAAAGCCAGGTCTCTTCATATGGAGAGGGAGTGGGCCTCCCTCTGACCCACGCATTTTGCCCTCCTGCACCCACCATGAGCAACCTGGCCAAGGAGAGCGAGCACAGCATCAGCAGCCTCGAGGAGGAGGGAAGCACTGCTGGATGCCCCCTCGAGAAAGTGTGGCTGGGCTAGGCAGGGCTGTGGGGTCCCGGTGCTGTGGGAGCTCAAGGGCTGGGCTGGATGCTTGACTTTCACTTCCCAAGGCTCTGGGCAGTCCATGCCACTGTCCAGGGCCCCTCCTGCATGGCCTGAGAGGGATGGTGAGGCTCCTCCAGTGGACCATGCCCTGGCACTCACCCCGGTCCTACCCTCTCCTTCGCCGGAGACCCTCGGATCCACCCCAGTCCTGTCCAAGCCCGCACAGGCACCCTTGATGTGAGTGACGTCGAGCTGGCCATGCCCACCCAGTAGGCCGCACCCATCCCAGCCACACCCACCTGGCCTCCCGAGGGCAACCACAATGCTGATGCGGCCCTCAATGAAATTGAGTTTGACACCCCTGGGTTACATCATCAAAATCAACCCAGTGCAGAAACCCACATTAAAGTTACTCTGGCAATAACTTCTCCAGCCTTTTCTTGAATACAGATAGTCCTCAGTTAACAACCACTTGTTCAGCAACTGTTGGTCATGATGGTGCTAAACAAGTGGTACATCTGGTTGGATGCTTGGCAACAACTTGCACTTATAATGGTTGCAGCATATCCCTGATTGCCATTTGTAACCATTCCAGGAGCCAACCTGCTTCCTGCAAGCAAAGTCAATGGTTGAGAGCCATTCCCATAAATTGCTCCTGCTCCCACTGCTTCTTCTCCCAAGAAGATCCACAGACCACATCTGCCTGCAGCCCCCCCCCCCCC
>JALGBA010001167.1:0-17500 GCA_023970755.1 Azemiops feae
TATAGCATTGCACAAAATTAAAAAGAACCAGGGCTTTTTTTGTCATAGAACGCCCAGAACGGAGTTCCGGCACCTTTTTTGGATGGAACCTTGTAGGATAGGCAAGGCGGATTGTATGATGTGTATGAGTTCCGGCACCTTTTTTTTTTTACAAAAAAAGCACTGAAAAGAACTATGTTGGTTTTTTTAAAAAATCAGTCTCTTGCTATTGACCTCTCATAGACCTTCGGCTTTGTGGAACTCCAGTTGAGAAAGTCTGATTTACATAGTCAAAGGCTCCACTACAATTAATGAAGCAAATGTAAATCTTCTACTTGTATTTAATATCCCTTTCTGAAAATTCACATATTGTGTTTGTATGGATCTAAACATAAGGAGAAGTGATTGGCACAGGATTTTCAGTGTGATGAGACATTATTTTTTGCAATGCATGGAAGCTGAAATGGTATTTGATTAAAGAATTGTTCAAATGTTTGTATGAAGTACATAGTAATGTAAACTCAGTATCTAACAGTCTACTAATAACTAGTGTCAAGATCTAATTGTTTTCTACAAAGTGAAAGCATTGTTTTAAATTTACTGAATTTACTGTAGCTGACCCTGACTCTCACCTTCTAGTTTGATTTTGGAACAGCAATTATGGCTCGAGTTTTAAATCAGCATAAAATAATAAAATATGGCATCCTTATCCCTCATCCTGAATAGACACTTTCCAATATGTCACATCATTGAATGTTTTATCATATCTGATATTTGTAGTTTCTCTAGACCAAGAAAAATAACATTAAAAATCAAATTGTTGGGACTGATGAATCTTTCTTTTCTGGTTTGTCTAAGGTCTGGGTTTCAGCAAAATTCTAAACTTATAAAATTATACAATTATACAACCTATAAAATTATTAAAAAGATCACCTTCATAGTTCTGGAAGCAGAGTTGAATAGGGAGATCATTACTGCAATTCAAGTACTAGAATCCATTCTGAATTAAACTAAACTAAACTAAACTAAGCTAAGCTAAGCTAAGCTAAACTAAAAGCTGAATTAGGGAGATTGTGAACATCTCTGTAAATTTGAATAATCCCTAATCCATTTCCAACCTTCTGTTGTGAAAAAATTTCGGTGAATATGGTTTGGGCAGAGTTGCAGATAGCTTTAGAAGAAACAAATTATCTGAATCTTTATAAATGTGATTAAAGGCATTGATACGGGACAGAAGCACAATTGATCACTTTTGTAGCCAATCTCTCATTGGCTTTTGACACCATCAACCAGCATATCCTCCTGGCCTCTGATATGAAAATATGAAGGCAAGGTATGAAAGCCAATGAGTAGTTTAGCATAATCCGAAGAGATATGCTGTCAAGAAATTGGTTGGTTAAGTCACTCATATTCTCTTTATCTCACTCTTGGAATACTAAAATATGCTATACTTGAGATTATTTTTGGAACCTATTCAAAACTTGGTACAGAATCATCAAGCTATGCACTAATGGTAGGGAACACATCTCAGGTTTCTCTTCTATTGTCCTGTATGCAAAAGATACAAGTACAGGGTGAGGGACTTAGCTAAAAAGTATTTATCCTGGTTAAAATCTACAGTACAGGAATGTGAAAGCCGCCCAGAGTCATCTAGGTATATGAGTTGGGCAGCTATATAAATTTGTTTAATAAATAAATATATTCAGGTGAAAGTGGAAAAGAATAATTACTGATCAATACTGAGTTAGTTGACATAGATTATCCGGGTCTTTAGAAGGAAGCTTTTTATATTTTAGTGGGCATAACCAGGCAGATGCACTATCTGATACCATTATCTAATTTGGCAAATTTTACCTGCAAAGATGTCTACAAAATCCAATGTTTTCATCAAAATACATGGGAGTGGTATGCTATCCTGGTGTATATACAAAAGGTGGCTCTTGTACTGTGTGGGCACAATGCTGTTTCATCACTGGCCCCCTGATCCACCTTGTGGATACTTCTGCTTACTTACAATTGCACGATTTCAAATGTATTTGTATTCAAACGAAGCATGTGGCTTCCTGTTTAAACAAAATAACTCTGGACAGCTAACAAAACTTGTCATGTAATAAGCAAACTTTAACATAAAGTAAGAGTATAAAAGCCATAAGGCAGGCAACACATAACTTAATAACTGAAGCTTCTCACTAAACAGTCTTTCAGCACAAAACAACACACATAGTAGGTTCCTTTAACATGTTGGCTTCCATGTGAAGACTTCTGGAAGGCCAAAAGATTTGCAACCATCCTATTGTAAAGGATAGGCATGCAACAAAGAAGACATGCCTCCTGGAACCCACTAGATGTCATTGTTTCACAGAAGAGACCCAGAGCATGTTTCCACTCCTCCCCCCATCAGAAATAGTAGGACAAGACAGAAAACATTAGAGACAGGCAGTCCCACAGGTAACTTCAGCCTGTACCATGACTGATTTTGGATAGTCACAAATCTATTGCATTGAATGAGTCCAGCTAGGAAGTGATCAAGGCATGAATGACTGTGACCAGAGCCTCTAGATGCAGAAAATCAGTGCAACTGGCACACAACTAGCCCCAGTTAACATCTGCTCCTCACATAATAGCCATGAGTCCATGAAGACCCACAAATTGCAGATAACCTCTATCTAGGGGAGTGTTACCCCATCCACAGTTAAAGATGGAAGATCTCCAGATTCTGTAGATAAAACTTAGCTTTATCTTAGCTTTAATTTTGTTTTGATTGAGGCATGTTTTTCCCCATCCAGACCCTCATAAACTCCAGGCATTGGGAAAAAATCTTGACGGCATCACTTGGATGGTCTGGTGCAGGGATTAAAATAGAGTATCATGATTAAGTGCTTTTGAAATAGGTACGTAAAAGTAATTATCCCACTGATTTAAATCAAATTTAAGCACAACTTATTCCAGTCAGGCACATTTATCTGGGGAAAGTAAGGGCTTTTAAACAATTATCAGTACAGCATAATAATCTGCTAAAAATATATCCTAATCAATTATGGAAGCACCTCCCCTTTCCCCCCTTTTTTACAACCCTGTAATCCCTTAATTTGGGGTAGAATTGGGGGAAACTGGATGGAGCTGAGTGTTTACAGGCCGGAAGTCCTTTCTGATACCACTTGGAATTCACAGCAGATATTTTTTCTTTGCACCCTAGAAGAGAAACATCCGCTGATAGCTAGGATTAAACTTATTGAAGCACCTAATAACTTAAAAATGCAGTTGAAATTTAAGTCTAATTGTAACTGTTATTTAAATAGATCCCACAGAGCAATATGAGTACATATAGGATTATTCTTCAAGCTTCTGTAGAAGTGGATTCTAGTCCTAAAACATATACCATAAGAAATTGTTGTTGTTATTACTAGTTGCGAAGTCGTGTCCGACCCATTGCGACCCCATGGACAATGTTCCTCCAGGTCTTCCTGTCCTCTACCATCTTCTGGAGTCCATTTAAGCTCACGCCTACTGCTTCAGTGACTCCATCCAGCCCCTTCATTCTCTGTCATCCCCTTCTTCTATTGCCCTCTATCTTTCCCAGCATCAGGCTCTTCTCCAGTGAGTCCTTCCTTCTCATTAGGTGGCCAAAGTATTTGAGTTTCAACTTCAGGATCTGGCCTTCTAAAGAGCAGTCGGGTTGATCTCTTCTAGGACTGACCGGTTTGAATGCCTTGCAGTCCAAGGGACTCGCAGGAGTCTTCTCCAGCACCATAGTTCAAAGGCTTCAATTCTTTGGCACTCAGCCTTTCTTATGGTCCAACTTTCAGAGCCATACATTGCAGCTGGGAAAACCATGGCCTTGACTATACGCACTTTTGTTGGCAGGGTGATGTCTCTGTTTTTTAGTATGCTGTCTAGATTTGCCATAGCTTTCCTCCTCAGGAGCAAGCGTCTTTTAATTTCTTGGCTGCAGTCCCCATCTGCGGTGATCTTGGAGCCCAGGAAAATAAAATCTGTCACTACCTCCATTTCTTCCCCATCTATTTGCCAGGAATTGAGAGGGCCGGATGCCATAAGAAATTACATTGTTTTTAAAGTGTTACAAGGGGCTTTACTGTTTACTAGAAGCAGAATAATATGGCTCCATAATATGATTAAGAAGATATATTTTCTATAATCTCAGTCAATTTTAGAATTGCTTGCTACAAGAAAGAAAGAAGTTTGGTCCTTGCCATTAACCTTGCACACTAAAACAATGAAGTACCCCAGAGAAGAATAGAGATGGAAAGTTAGAGAGCAGAATAATGTGACAAGATATAGGTAGTTCATATCTTGTTTTGCCCTAGCGGAAATTGTCTTGCCACAACTTTTCAACTGAATGCTGTAAGTGTGCTGAGTGAAGCTGTTTTGATTCTGCAAAATCCAAGACATTTTCTCCCATAAGGAAGAGCTATTTTTTTTACTCTCTGAATGTAAGAAGAAGCAAATCCTTTGCTTATGTTATTCTAAAAAGTAAGGAGTGCATCTGATGGCAAAAACTAGAATGGCTGATGGATTAATTTCCTAATGAACAAGGTGGCCATCTCTGAATTTGATTATCATCTGGCTAATGAGGAAGACATTAATAATGCACATCACTGCATGGAGCTTCCTAATTTAAAGCAGAGCATTTGCTTGCAATCGTCACCAGTTTATTTCAGGAACTCTGCAGTTTGCAATTTTCATTATCTATATATGTTTCCAACAGGTATAGCTGTGAAAAAAACAGAGCAAGCCATGTGTGCACATACAACATACACAATCAACATTTTTTCTTGGTCCCATTTCTGGATAGAAACTGTCTGAGGCAAGATTGTCTCTGTCAGTAAGTAATTTAATGCCATTTTTTATAAAGGAATTCAGGTCATCTAAATAAATGCTGAGAGACAGAAGTAAAATTGTTCCTGACATTGACATAATCAACAGAATAATTAAATCTACCTTGCAAAGCCTTTTCTAGAGGCAGAACTGTACTAGTGAGAGCAAGCATGACATTTGTCAGGAGAAAGACAAGTTAGAGAAAGGGTAGGCACTTTTAATAAATGAATAAATTGGTTTTTTTTAAAGATAGAAGGCCTATATTTTCTTAAGTCTATTTTATTTCCCACTAAATTCATGTCCTTCCCTTGAATATTTCAAATTGTCTTTCACCTCACATTGCAATTTAGCTAGTTTCGACTGGAGCTAATCTTATTTTAAGATGATGCTCACTTTGTAAGCTTACAAGAGGAAGAAGGGTGGAAAGATCTCTCTGTATCATAGATGCAATTAGAAGTTAGTCTACTGAAGATGAAGGAGGAAGAAGAAAAAAAATCCCATCCCTTAAGAACACAATAGACTCAGGCTTTCCAGAGTATTACACTCTGCGTAGGAGGTGAAGGCAAGAAGCAATTTATTCTGCAGCTGGTTTCAAAATAAACACAGCAATGGAAGATAAGGAGTGAAAGAGGGATAAATCCTCCTGTAGCAAACTTGATGGACAGACAGGCTACTACTAACAATGCTGTTGCCTTTGTAAGTACAGAGTGATGTGGCGATACCCTGGCATTTACACTGTATATATGGTCCTTAAAGATTTTACACCTCAATTCCTTAGAATTATCAGCTATCTCCAGCCTGTCAGTCATTCTGGCAATCTTAGATTTTTAGCTTGCAGGCCCAGCAGATTATTGACAAAGCAATCCAGGGTGATATAATACACCCTGACAAACAACAGTGAGGGGGTGGTATTTACTGCTTTCGCCACATCAGTTCAGCTAAATTAATTCTTAATGCTGAAAGTAAACTTTGTCTTGATCAACGGGCACTCCCAGCACAGGTATACAACATTTCTTTTATTACTTTATTTCATATGGAGTCCTAATACAGTTCTAATGCAACTCCTTTTTTCTTTGTTTATTAATAGAAAAAGGAAAGAATAAGTAGCAAGAAAATCCTGTAGCAAGGATCCTGTAGCAAGAAAAACAGCTTTGAATCTGCACAGAGTGCATCTTATTTCAATCTGTAAAATTAGGATTTTTCTTGAAGGAGCACTATGCATTCAGGAACATCCTTCAGTCACAAGCCATTCCTCATATGGTAAAGCTTTTGGATTAAATAAATCAGCACTGGAATTAAACCTAGGTCTTTGGGAAATGCTTCTAGCAATACTTTTCATTTCAGATACATTTTCAGCATTATTTAACAATAGCAAGCCCTGTGTATTTACATTCTCTTCATTTGGTACATTTGTCTTTTGTTCTCTTTTTTAATTGATTACATTTACTGTTTTGCCATCAATCTTGCCCCAATTCCTATATTATACTTTACTTTTACCACACCTTTATTACTTTTGTAGCACGGCAAGCATACTTAAAACTCCTTCCTTCTATTCCCTCCACAACAACCTCCCTGTGAGGTGAATTGGGCTAAAAGAGACTGACTGACCTAAAGTGCATTCAGGCCTAAAGTCGGATTAGAACTTGCAGTCTTCTGGTTTCTAACTAGGTGTCTTAACCACTAGATCAAACTGGCTCTCTCAGTCAAGCTCATTTGCAGCTGATGGATGGATGCAAATGCTTGGCTTTCTGCAAGAGGCATTATTAAGCACTAGTTCTCCTTCTTGAATCGATGGTACCTATGTTGGAGGAGGAAACTTTGGGCACTTCAGTATAGCTTCTTATCACTTTTGTTTTAAACATCTATATAGAACCATTGTCAGTGTAGGCTGAGGTAGCATCAATATGCTGATATATATTGAATATCTTACCAATTATATGATTCTATCCAGAAGATGCAGTGGAAGACCTGACCTAATGCTGTGCAGGAGTAGAAGTGGTTGAAATTGACCAGACAGGATGAAAGAGAGTAGAAAGATATTTTTAACACAGTTATCTTATATTTTTTTCATTGGCACCATATTCCATAGTCAACAGTAGTGTAGAAGATGGCTATCACAGTTCAAAATTACAGAATCAGTGGTTTCACTGAATTGATGTCCCACAACTCTATTACATCATTACCCCATTTGTTGATGCTGGTTGTGCTGATGTCACTTTTAACCATTGCATAATCAAATTACGCCAAATTGAGGAGGCCAATACCACAAACCAGAGCTTATGCAACCAGCAATACCACTTTGAAATAGTTTTAGCATTAGAAAATGCTTAATAATATATATATTTAAAAAGAAATACAAAACTGGTTTTTATATACTTTATTAAATTGTAACAAAAGATAAAACATAAGAAAAGAGAATAAAGAATTAAAAGGGGAAAGGTGCAAGAAATAAAAAAGGGAAAAAACAGAAAAAAGATAACTTCCAACTTTCCTTGATACAATTATAAATATAAAATACATTAAACTTTTGCTTTAAAATTCAACACTACACAGTATTTCTATAATCATAAACAGTTCCAATCATCAAATTCCAAAATTAATGTTTTGTTTCATTCATTTTCAAGCAAAAAGTCTAGAAGTGGTTTCCATATAGAAACAAAGCTAGACAAAGTATTTTCTTTAATCAAAGACAAATTTGTACTAACAGATGTGATCTAGATGACACTAAATTAGTTTCCATCACAGCTCATGCTGAGTGGGGCTAATAAAAGAAACAGTTGAACAAAATCTGGAGAGATAAAGGTTTGTAATCTGCCCTAAATGGCTCTGAATCAGATTATTTTAGGAATCATGTTCCCACATAGTCATGTCATGGAATTAACATAACTTTGAAGAATTCTGCTTCAACTGCGATACCTGAATATCCATCAAGTGAGCACAGGAATTTTTACATTTGTGCTGAACTAAGTAGTTCTGGTGCTAGCAGCAATTAAAAATAATTTGCCTTAGATCCTGCTGGAAGCAAACTGAGGTGATTTGTTAGCAGGATTGAGGTCTATATTCATTCCTCCACATCAGATCAAGACTGGGCAGAGAGGAGCTGCACTTATTTTATAAAATGTGTGAAGGGGCCATCTTTCCTTACCTTTTTCTTTTTAAAAAGTCCAGCATATCTATGGAAAAAGCACTAAGATTAGAGGCTTCTTCCCCATTGTGTGTCATTCCAGGAAGCATCAAGAATTAAATTTGTATAATGCAAAGAAAAGTAGAAGAAGCCCCTGTCTGCCACCTGGGTTAAGGCAAAGCACTTTTACTATGGATTTTTTTTAATTAAAAGGGATAGTGAAATAGAACAGACCTACAAGGCACAATGTGACACTATTAGGCACAGTTTGCATTCTTATATGTAAGATTATTACAAAAAGAGATGTGGATGGAATATCTGCCAATTCTGTCTTCTTTCTCCTTTTCTTTTATTTACCATCTGCCCTGTCAAACCCTGCAACATTATGGCAAAGTCAAGAAACAAGGACCACTGGAAGGATATTTAATGCTGGTATGGTAATGAAACAATTTTGAAAGCCTGTCAAAGCCATTCTCCTGTTTAGCTTATACCCGTGGTGGGATTCAAATATGTGAACAACTGGTTCTCTGTGTGGATGCCGCTTCCGGAAGTCCATTCTGGGCCTGGGCAACAAAAAACTAGCTACTGGTTCTGCTGAAGTGGTGCAAACCGGTTGAATCTCACCACTGGCTTATACCTAGCATAAATTAAGGTGGAGTTAGTCTCTTTCTCATAGTTTCCCCCTTCCTTGGACTAAAGAATGGTCCAATTCCCTCCAGTGACAGTTTTTACTCTGTCCTCCATTATTCCCAGGGTCTGATAGGTATTCCATCACATTGCCTCATTTAAAATCATGCACAATACTCTGAAACCTAAACTGATCTACTAAATCTATTATGGCAATGTGGATTTTTTCCACTGAAATTTGATACTTTCTTGACAATTTGAAAAATATTTTGTCCTGGCATACACATCTTAGTGCTTAACTACTAAAAAAACTGCTGAGGAAAAGGCAATATTCAATAATTATAAAGTACTATTCTAGGAATATAGTCATCTGTATGTAATGTTTGTATGTATGTATGTATGTATGTTGGTAATGACCACACTGCTTCTACTATAGTAATGATAATTTTGTATTTTAATCATTAATAAGGAGGTGGTGAGTGTTTCCAAACTTTTCCATTAAGAAAAATAAATTTCAGCATAAGTTATAGTGGAATGCTACTTCATTTTTGCTGTCAGACATGTTAAAACATAGAAAATGGCTCATTAGCTCAGACTTCCACCTTTAAGGGTTGATTTAACCAAGGGATCCAGAGAATATTAATGAGATCGACAATTAAGACATTGCTCGGGCAAAAGACTAAATACCTTCCTCTTCTCAAAGTTCAGTTATAAGGGGCAGCATATGTCTGCTTTGTGCTCACTTCCTCTACCCTCATTTTAATTTGGCAAAGAAAGCTAGCCATGCATTCCTGAGAAACACATAATGAGGTCAGGTGGAATTCTTCCCTTGTTTAAGATATGAATTCAATCTGTCTCTCCTTGCATGCAAGAAAAAAGAAACCTGCCTTATCTTCATTGACACTGAATTTCAGCCCTCCCATCCTATTTATAGTTTTTTAGAGTTCAAACCTTACTTATTTACCCTCTCATTCTTCTATTTAACTTCTAGGTTTAATTTATTGTTCATCTTTCTGTATCTATTTGGATACAGATAGATATAATGAGTATGTTGCCTAATTGGTACCTGACACTGTGCAGGAAAACTGACAGCTTAAGTAAGGTTGTCACCTTTGCTTTTACTCTAGTAAAATCCTGGGATGTTGTGTGGATTTGGGAAGTTGGAGCAGGATAGCTTATGTTAGAAAAGTCTTGAAAAGAATACTTGTCTTATAGTTAAAAAAAAACACCTGGTGAAGCACAGTAGTTCACCTGTCATAAGCTTGTACTTCGGTTCAAAACGATTCCCTTGAGCCATGCTTTGCTATTGAGTGGAAGCAGAACAACGTGTCAAAGCTTAGAGTGCAGCTCTTCAATGTCTCACTCGACTATCAGAAAAAGAGCTAAAAACCCAGTTGTCAGCATAATTTAAGTTTAAAATCATTTACAAAGATTTCTTAATTCCTAATTAGCCTGTTCAGTGCATTAGTGAAGGAAACCACTGTAACCTTTTAATAGAGCATATCTTGCATATAGCTAGGTGCCTCTGGAAATTTTTCAGTAGAAAATACTAAATTAGTGGAGGCCATTAGCAAAAGTGAAGAAAGACTGTATAAGTTTAAAAACCCTGGACTAGCTTTCTCTGGAGGATGATACCCTGATAGAAAGTTGCATGATCCAAAATGATAAAAACATAAAAACAAAACATTTTGAACTGGAGATAAATAATTTCCACTATATCACCAGCAGACATACTAGAGCCAGTTTGGTAGAGTGATTAAGGCATCAGGCTAGAAACCAGGATACTGAGAGTTCTAGTCTGCTTGACGTATGAAATCAATTGGGTGACTTTGGGCCAGTCTCTCTCTGTCTCTCTCAATCTTAAGACGAGGACAAGGGCCAGCTGCTTCCAAAAATCTTGTCAAGAAAACTGCAGGATCTTGCCCACGCAGTTGCCAGGAGTCAATAATAATTTGAAGCCACCCCCACCCCAAAATAAATAAGTAAAATGTCAACAACAAGAGCTGTTGACCATTTGTGCTTGATAGTTTAAACATAAATACAAAAAAATAACAGTTTTTTATCCATATAAAGGTTGTGTGCTTTCAGCACAATTGCCAGTATATAATTGTAAATAATCCTAGGATTCAATGGTTTAATTCCAAAATCCAAAATCTTTGAAAAGAAAATGCAAATGGAATAAAACTCAAACATATACTGATAATTAAATTACTGCAATGAACTGTATATACTGTATTTACTTTGGTTAATTAACATGCATTTTTAACAAAATGAAGGGTGATAGAATATATGTTGTTCTGATTCTTAAAAAACCGAAGGATACTTGTCTGTGCTGGTATTCATGGAAGAAGCCATTTCTTACGGCATTACTGTGACTAGCTGCCGACAAACACCCTATTGCTCTCATATTTTGCCTCTTTGCCTTTTGAAGAAGCATCACCAAATGAATCATCTACCTAGCCACTTCTAGATTCTTATTGATTATGGACTGCCAGTAAATAGATCCAAAGCAACCAAAGAAGATAGGTAGGGCTACCTGGGTAGGGCCATATGTAGACAGGACTGATTCAAGATATTTTGCTGAGATAAAGGGTAGAAACGTACCCCTTAATTCCACATAGACTAACTGGAAGGAATGATAGATCTTGCTTCAGTGCTACTAATAGACCACTAATGTTGTCCTCCATTATAGTGGAAGACAAAATATAGTTCATGGCATGTTAGACAGATGATGTAATTCTATCCCATAACATCTCATAGTTACCACCATATAGCTGTCTCCACAATCCGTTGCTTGAAATTATGACTTCACTGTCCATAACGATAGTATTATCCTTGGTTCTGAGAATAAAACAAAGCCTTTAAAAATCATATATGAACTAAAGAGGAGAAAAATCCAATCAGCTCCAAATAAAATAATAAGTTAATAGTTTGCACAACCGTCCCAGGAAGTCCGTAAGTATTCCAGATGTTTCCCTGACTAAAAGACTTAATTATGAATTAAGTTTTATTATCACAAGATTATCAGCTTTCTCTCTAATGTGATTCAGGGTAAAATAGAGTGGTAATAGAAATAGGCTCATTTGCACTATTTGACCCTGTAAAATAAAATGAGGAAATAGCACTTTTTTTCCCTACCAGGCAGGTTTTTTTTTTTAAAAGAATGTATAAAAATGGGGTATTTAGGCAATATTTCCTGATGTTCAATAGCAGGCTGTGATTTTATATTGCATTGACATCAGATATGCCAAGTTCATTTTTATTAATGTGAACACATGTAAGTAAACACCTGTCAATGAATTGAAAAACTTCAGAGCAACAAAGCTATTTTTCATATTTTATTATTATAAGGTACAGCCTCTAGTTAAACATAAGAGTTGATGAATAGCTAATATTCGGAGCAAAACTGCAAGAATATAGTTAAAAAATAGCTTATTTTTGGAAACTAATTCCTAAACATCCCTCCCCCTTTTTATTTGTTGATTTAGCATTTAAATATTTCTTTCCATGATCTATATAATGGATAGAAACCATTAGAAGAAAAAGTGTCTTTTTTGACACCTTTTCAGAAATAATAATGCCAGTTTCTATAGTTCTAAACAGATTCAGAAATAATTTTGCTAAATATTATTTTTGTGTTGCAGTTTATTCTATGATCAAATGTGCCAATTTTGAGGCAGTAACTTTGAGGCAATAGGCTTTGATAGAAAGGTAAGAAACGACAGAATGAGAAGGAAAAGAGATAGATCAAACCATCCACCACCCACAATGAAGTTACTACATGAATCCATAAATTTGCAAGTGAAAATTATACCGGGGGTTCTCTCCTGCCTTCATCACAGCTGTGCATTTGCAGCTTAAAAATATGTAACTCATTCTTCATAAAATGGTGCACAAGTGGTTTTGGTTATCAGTTAAAATGTTCAATTAGTCGAGCAAGTGTTTGAATGCGGAAGCTCTCAAGAGCAAAGCAGTCTCATCTGGTTGCCTAGTTGGAAATCACAGCCCAGCTGATAAAGTTGTCTGCTAAATGACAGAGCAAAAGTGTGTGGATTATTAAATGGCAGAAACTGATCAAAGCACTCTGAGACAAACCTTTTGGGCATCAGTTCATATGCATTTTTCTACTTGTCAGGAACGTGCTCTTCAACAAAAAATGTCCTCAGTTAGGAAGTGAAATTAACCTTTTCTTTGCACAAAAGCAGACCAGTCTGAGAAATCTCTTTTGGCTGCTTGTATATTACCGCCCTAATATCTCATTTTTCCTCTAGGAGTTCAAATGAAGTAATCTGAATATTAACACTGATTGAGTTCTAGAAGTCCCAAATTTGGCACCCTCCAAAGGACCATATTCACTGTGATATTCTGGGAGTTAGGATTGGGTTAGGGAATGCTGGATACTTCCAAATTGAGGATGGATATTCTTATGTTTTCTATACTACTATTATTCTCTTCTTTCTGCTACCAATGTCCTATATCCCCCTTTAACACTGCTGCTAGTAGCTGTGCACATAACACTCAGTTGCTAGATTATTTCCCTTATAGTCTGAAACACTGGAGAATCCAACATTGTACAAATGTAATTACAATACAAATATTTAAATGATCAAATCTTGCACTTCTCAGGTGTGATATGTGGAAGTCATGTGGATTAACAGATAGACATAACATAACCTTATTGAGCATTTTAAGGAATGATGAGGACAGTTCTTGAAATTTGCCATTCAGAACTTTGATTCTTAGAATGTTATGGGGAAAAACAACTTCTTGTACAATTATGGTAAATAATAATTCCAGAAAATAGTCTCATACCCTGAAAGGTTTTGCCAAACAGGAAAGAGTCAGAATGCACTCTCAAAGATAAGTCAGGAATAGTCATATTTTATATTATGAAAGGATCACTATAGAAATGTAAAATAAATCCTTTTTGTTAATGCAAGGATTTTTAAGTAAAGTTATGGCTGTAGTAATCCTTAAGGCAAGCATCCTGACTATGTCAAGCATGGTCATAAAGAATTGCATTTAATAAAAGTCTGTCCATCACTTAGACAGTGAGTAAGTTTACCACTATCATAAAGTAAAGTGCTCTGTGATTCCCCTGACCATCAAATAGTATTTATCTTAAGTAAAAGTTTCTTTCAAGTATTCAATACTATATTAATAAACCCTATAGCCCCACATGAGGACTTATTCTCCATTTACATCCTTGCACTGAACTTCATATTATACAGTGGCATTTCTCAAATTCAGCAACTTTAAGATGTGTGGATTCAACATTCAGAATTCCCCAGCTATCCATGCTGGCTGGGGAATTTCTGGGAGCTGAAGTCCACATATCTTAAAATTGCTGAGATTAAGAAACTCTGTTCTAGAATCACAGAATGTACAATTAGGAAGGGATCTTGGAGATGAACTAGGCTGATCCCCTACCTTTTACAGGAATGCATTACAGGTAGTCCTCAGCTTACAACTGCAACTGAGCCCCAATTTTTTGTTGCTAAGGAAGACAGTCATTAAGTAAGTATTGCCCCCTTTTATGACCTTTCTTGCCATAGTTGGGAAGTGAATCATTGCAGTTGTTAAGTTAGTAACCTGGTTGTTAAGTGAGTCTGGCTTCCCCATTGATTTTCTTGACCGAAGTTCACAAAAGGTGATTACGTGACTCCAGGACTCTGCAACCATTTTTCACACTTACATCTATTGCAGAATCCCCATGGTCACATGATCAAAATTCGCCCAGTGGGTGAATTTTGATCATTTGACCATAGGGATTCTGCAACAGTTATAAGTGTGAAAAATGGTCATAAACTACTTTTTCCCAGTACTGTTGTAACTTCAAATGGTCACTATATGAATGGTTGTAAGTCAAGGACTGCCTGTATTACAGGACCTCTGACAGATGGCCAACCAGACTCTATTTAAATATCTCCAGAAAAGAAGAGTTTACCGCTTCCATAGGTAGTCTGTTCATTGTTGAACAGTTCTTTCAGTTAAGATTTTTTGTCCTGATGCCTAGCCGAAATATATAGCCTATAATTTAAACCAATTGTTCTTCGTCCTGCCATCAGGAAACTTTGAAAAAGCCTCCCTATCTTATATATGGCAGATGATACCACTCTAATGGCAGAAAGTGAAGAGGAACTAAAGAGCCTCTTGATACGGGTGAAGAAGGAGAGTGCAAAAGTTGGCTTGAAACTCAACATTAAGAAAACCAAGATCATGGCATCCGGCCCTCTCAATTCCTGGCAAATAGATGGGGAAGAAATGGAGGTAGTGACAGATTTTATCTTCCTGGGTTCCAAGATCACCGCAGATGGGGACTGCAGCCAAGAAATTAAAAGACGCTTGCTCCTGGGGAGGAAAGCTATGGCAACTCTAGACAGCATACTAAAAAGCAGAGACATCACCCTGCCAACAAAAGTGCGTATAGTCAAGGCCATGGTTTTCCCAGTTGCAATGTATGGCTGTGAAAGTTGGACCATAAGAAAGGCTGAGTGCCAAAGAATTGAAGCCTTTGAACTATGGTGCTGGAGAAGAGTCCTGCGAGTCCCTTGGACTGCAAGGCATTCAAACCGGTCAGTCCTAGAAGAGATCAACCCCGACTGCTCTTTAGAAGGCCAGATCCTGAAGTTGAAACTCAAATACTTTGGCCACCTAATGAGAAGGAAGGATTCACTGGAGAAGAGCCTGATGCTAGGAAAGATTGAGGGCAATAGAAGAAGGGGACGACAGAGAATGAGGTGGCTGGATGGAGTCACTGAAGCAGTAGGCGTGAGCTTAAATGGATTCCAGAAGATGGTAGAGGACAGGAAGACCTGGAGGAATGTTATCCATGGGGTCGCAATGGGTCGGACACGACTTCGCAACTAACAACAACAACAATCTTATATATTACCCACCTTTTATAATATAGAACTATCATGTTACCCTGTAGTCTTCTCTTGTCCCTGTTAACTTTACAGAGCAATAGTTCCTCAGAAGTATTTGTTTTTTTCCCTTCTTATGGCCATTATTATTTGATTGTTTTCCTCTGAACATAATTTGTCAAATGCTTTCTTTAAATGTGGCACCCAGAAGGAATAAACAGGTTCTGTGATATCTTTTGACTTTGACATTATGCTTCTATTGGTATTATACTATTACTGATTTTACTTCTATACCACACCTTTTCATTTCTATACTCCAGAAGCTATACTTCTGGAGTATATAAGAATATACTTGTACTTCTATACTATACTTCTGGAGTCACATTTGCTTTTATGCAATTACATCCCATGTCCAGTCTGCTGTCCACCACTGCTTCAGATATACTGCTGCCCAGTGTGATTCCCATATCCTATATTCATCCCTTTGACTGAGACAGGGAATGACTGCATTTAGAGTACTTGGCAATTGGCTAATTTTATTACCAATTGCAGTGTCCTGTGGTCATGTATCCATGAATTGAGACATTTTCGGCTGCTTCCAGCAAAATAATAATAATAGCCATTTAGAAGAATGGTTCACACATAACTGCAGAGTTCGCTTAAGAGCATCACCAAAAATGTCATAAAATCACGTCTGGTCATATAGGTGCCTCAATTTATGACCGTAAAAAATTATGACTAGAAATCTAGTCCCAATTGTAATGGTAAGCTGAGGACTACCTGTACTTCAAATGTAAAGCATAAAAAAAAAAAATCTAGTTCTACTGTGTGTACACGTACTCATGCTCATATTGTGTACAGAAACATAGTTTGAGTAATATGCTAATTAGTACTTAAAACGATATATTTATTTCTAATTCCAAAATAATTATCAAAAATGGAAAGAGAATTTGCCAATGATATATGGGTGATGAGAAGAAAAAGAAGAAAGCAGAGAGGAGAAGAAGGAGAAGAAGAGAGTAGCATAGGTTGTTGTAATTACTTATTCTAGACTTAGGAAAACTAAAGTTTCCTTCAAGTCAATCTGGTTTCAGATTGTATTATGTATTATGGATATATTTTCTTGGCTGTAGTGTGAAAGTGGTTTACTACTCCCTTCTTCTAGACCAGGGGTCTTCAAGATAAAAAGATAAATAAGATAAATAACCTTTATTGTCATTTTTTATATTGTGGGCACAATGGCACACATAAAAAAAATGAAATTTAGTTGCCCGCTCTCAAAGTGAAACATATACATGACACACACCTAAACATACTATGTACAACATATATATAGACCCACATCCCTACATATACAACTTGTGGACTTCAACTCCCAGAATTCCTCAACCAGTGTGCCTGGCTGAGCAATTCTGGGAGTTGAAGTCCATAAGTCATAAAAGGGCCAAGTTTGAAGACCTCTGTTCTAGATTTTTTTTTTTTTTTTTTTTTTACAAATTTACCATCTAGTGTTCATTTCATGTATTCCCTAGCATTCTCCCATTAGGCATCCCGAACCATCTGAATTTGTTTTTTAATCTTTAAAAGAAATTGGGAAGTTTCAAAGCAATTGCTTTTATTGTCTTCCTTTCCAAGAACATATCTTGACCCAAATAAGCTTTGTAGACATTGCTAGAAAATAAAAATATTGGTATTGCCACTGACTAACAATTGGTAAATGCTTTCTTTTGTGGAATAAAAGACAAATAGATTTATCTAGACAAACATGAAGAAAAGATAGTTCAGGAAAAAATGTGGAGGACCACTCTAACCATAGTAAAGCAGATAAAATAATAGAGCAGTAAATCAAAAAGAATTTTCTCTTGAGTGAGAAAATTGAGGGAGAATTATATTCATCTTAATGCTAGGTGCTCAGTTGAGAAAAAGTATTTTATCTTGAGTCTAAAGGATTATTATAGGGTTCACAAAACCTACAAAAATGGCTATATGATTATGATCAGGCTTTGCCAGGATATAAACCTCAACAGTATATCACACCCTCCCCAAATTATTCAGAAGCTCCAGGAAT